>NW_012193238.1:335583-423973 GCF_000504015.1 Erythranthe guttata
TATTATATAATATATTTTTTTATACAATTTAATTACCATATATTTAAATTTTTCTTTAAAGAATTGCTAGTATATAACTATATTATTGTCTTACTTATAAATATGGCGGCCGTTATATGCAAGCCCATTTTTTTATTAGTTCAAGACCTCTAACATGAAAATACTAATTTACCCTTAATGAAATTCAAAAGTAAATAAAAAACACAAAATATTAAAAAAATAAAAAATATATTTCCTTTGTGCCAAATAAAATACATAACCCTAGAAATCTCCTTTCATTATTTCACGACTTAAAAATCTCCTCCTTCTTCTTCACAAAGCCACCAAGAAATCCTACACGTCGAAATTATCAAATACACATTTTGAAATGAAAAATCGGTGCTAGAGAAACCCTACACGTCGAAATTATCAAATACACATTTTCAAACACAAATTATCAAAAACAGACATATATCGGTGCTAGAGAACCGATTTTGAAATGAAAAATCGGTTCTAGAAAAACGATTTCTCTTCGCAAAATCGGTTCTCTAGCACCGATATTTTTCTGTTTTTCAAAAATTAGAAAAATAAAAGTTGTAAATCGGTACAGGAAAACAAAATTTTATCAAGAATCTATGTTCGATTGATGTTTTCGTATGTACAAACAAAAGTTTCATAAGAGGGCCTTACTTGTTGGTGGTGGTGGTGATGGTGCGGTGGAGATGGTTTGGTGGTGGTGATGGTGCGGTGGTGGTGCCTTGCTGATCGTCGCCGGCGGTCTGGTGGTGGTCGTGCGGCAGTCTTGGGCGGTGGTCGTGCGGTGGACTTCTGCGGTAGACGTGCGGCGGTCTTCTGCCAAGGTCGTGCGGCTGTTTTGTTTTTACGTATTCTTTTTTTTTTTTTTTTAATTTCTTTTGAGTTTTTTATTTTTTGGTTTTGTACAAATAAAAAAGTAGGGTTAATTTGTATTTAGGTATTATTTAAGGATAAGGGTATATGCGTCCTCTTTGGTCTTGCTATAATAAAATTAAATTAATTTATGGGTTTGAACTAATAAATCTCTTAATATCGGTTTGAACTAATAAAAAAATGGGCTTGCATATAACGGCCGCCTATAAATATATGTTTAGGAGAACATGCGCTACAAATTATCATAAAAAGTTAATCAATGGTAGAAAAAGTATCACCTCAGCTTTAATTTGCATTCAGATTTAACATATATTTAGGAGATTCCACAGTGATTTAAGCTGGGAAATGTCATTAATTTATATTTTAAAAGAATTTGATAATAAAAATAAAGGGTAAATCACAACCACCCGTAGGTACTTCAAATTATGAAAAACCCAGACGTGTTTGGATAATTACATGTTTGGATAATCATATCTACCCCTCAACTATGAATCTTCTTACACATCCATTATATGGTGTTAAATTCAACATAATCTTTCAGATACGGTAGAATGTTCTCTAGCTTATACTCCTTTTGTGTAAAAATACAGTTTCTGATGCACCGCAATCTATTATATACAAGCCAAAAAACACGTCTTATGATTATCTTGCTTCAAATTGTGGAGCTCGGACGAGATAAAAAAGAAATACAAAATTGAGAATATTCCATATAATCTAGAAGATTCCATTAAATTTGACACTGCAAGAGTAGACATGTAATTAAGAAGATTTATAATTGAGAAGATGATTGTAATTACTCAAACAAGATGATGGTTTCGTAATTTCCCTCTATCGGTAAGGGTGGTTATAATTTATCCTAAAAAAAAAAGAGTAAAGAAAAACAAAATATAAGTGAATTAAAGTACAATAATTTGTGCAAAAACATCTGAAACAAAAGTGTGAAGAAGTGGTGAGTGAATATATATATCACATCAGCAAAAGGTTTCTTCTATAAGCAAGAAACCCTTCTTTTGTATATATATATATACACAAGTGGTCCTTACCTCATCACTTCAAACCTCAACCTCATCTTTTACTTTCTTCTCAATTTCAAGATAATAATTATTATTATTTTATTATATATATATATACATATATATATGTATGTATAGTTAGGCGCAACCGTAGTACGTGTGGGTGAAGTATGCAAGAACAAGAACATGAAGGGATGACGAGCATGATGATGGGGTGTGACGGCGGCGGAGGAATAAACAACGCGGATGTGGTTTCCGGCGAGGTGGTGAACCACCAGCTGAAGGCGGAGATCGCCGCACACCCGCTGTTCGAGCAGCTGGTGGCGGCGCACGTGGCGTGCCTTCGGGTGGCGACGCCTATCGATCAGCTGCCGCTTATCGACGCGCAGCTCACTCAGTCCCACCATATCTTGCGCTCTTATGCTCACAGCGCCACTCATCACCACCACTCTCTCTCTCCTCCTCAACGCCAAGACCTTGACAATTTCTTGGTATTTTTGTTTTTTTTAATATTTTTTCTTCAAAAAACAAATCATTAATCCTTTTTTATTTTTTTTCAATAATGGGTTTCTTTCAATTTTTCAATATTTTTTAAGGGTAAATTACGATAACCCATGAACTCAGCGTAAATAACGAAAAACATCCTCACATATTCGTAATTACTATAAAACTCCGTTGAGGTTTGTTTCCGTCTTATACCAAACCCTTACGGTGATACTTTTCACGGATTTTTTTTTTTTAATTACATGGAATAGACTTTAAATTGATTCCACAATTTAAGATATTTTCTATATTTCTCACCTAATTAACATAAGGTATAATAGACTGTACACATTTTATGTTAAAAAATTCGATCAACAGTTAAAGAGGGGAATTTTGATTATTACGGATATATGGGGGTATTGTTTGTTATTTAGCTTAAGTTCAGGGGTTTCGTAATTTACATTTTTTTTAATTGGGGAAGAAATTGAAATTTAATTAATTAGAGTACGGTGTGTGTGTGTGTGTTTTGTACGCAGGCACAATACATGGTAGTTTTGTGTTCATTGAGAGAGCAGTTACAGCAGCATGTAAGAATCCATGCTGTAGAGGCTGTAATGGCCTGCCGTGAAATTGAGCACAACTTACTCTCTCTTACTGGTAACTCTCTCTCTCTCTCTCTTAAAATACCTATATATTTACTATATATATTTTAAGGATAAATAACGAAAAACACCTCCACCTATTTGTAATTACCAAAAACCTCCCCTGAAGTTTGTTTCCAATTTGTATTTGTTCTAGATTGATTAAGTTGTATAGGAAAATTGGCGAGTGATAGAGTTAAGCATGAGTAGAGTGTTAGAAACTTACACAAGATGATGTTATTTGCATAATTAAGTAGAAGTAGAAGTTGGTGATTATGTCGGAAAAGTGATTTCAAAAAGTTAAAAGTTGGTGGTGTTTATAAATCTCATAAGAATTGATTTTATTAGTTAGCTAATTAATTTTAAAAATTGTAATAGTAGGTTTTATTCCCCTCTCTTTTTTTTTCGGAAACAAATTCGTGTTTATTAAGGTTTAAAAAAAAACATCTCAAATCAATTTCAAAATTTATTTGTCCTCTGAACATGATTCAACTGCTCCAACAAAATGATATGACTGCTACAGTAAAACAAATATTTTCATTAAAAAACCAGAAAAACATCACTTCTATTATTCAAATTATTCTTTTAAAATATCTTATTCAACCAACTTTAAAAATGATTTGACTGCTATAATGTAATTTGTCTCGTCTCAAAATATAAACAAACATTACTTCCATTCTCAAATTATTCTCTTTCTTAAAAAAAAATGAAAATAACTTCCAAAACGAATCCAAACATTATTGTAGTGTTTGCAAACAAATTTTCCACTAAGTATAAATTATACTTTTAAACTATATATAATAGATGCTTTTGAAATTACAACTCAAATGAGTTTATTTTTAGTGTAATATTTGGGGAAATTTGTAAGGTAGTGAGACGACCGTACAACAAGAGGTGGGTGGAGTGGGGTCCACTAGCTAGTGAGTAGTTTATATAGTTAGGAGAGTTTTAGTTGCGTTGGGTACTCAACCTGTTTATTTATTTAATTATTTAATTTCCTGCTGCTAATTCTATATATATATGCTTCTGTTATATATATATAATATGGTTGCTTTTGGATCAAGTTGATGTATTCTTTGTAAATAATTACCAAACTTATATTTCAATATTTGAATATATATATATATACCAAGAAAAGCCTTTCTTTACTGGAAAGATATATGAACTCATTGTGCAGTTAGGGGTTAGAACCGAAACTAATCGGAAATTGTGGTTCGGTATTCGTTTTTTTTTTTAATAAAAAATTTCTGTTATTTGATCAGTGTATAGAAAGTTTTACTTTTACTTATGTTTTATGATTATTTTCAATCTGTTACGATATTTTCGAATGTATGTTCTTGTACGTAGTCATCATGATCACGAGTTCTGTTCTTTGACAAAATAGTGGAAGTGGATGAATCAACCAAAATCGTGAAAGTTTGTCGTCTGAATATAAGTTAAATGAGATGTTCGATTACGTACCACACTTAAATAAATAAATAAATAATTAAAAAATTCTTTCGGTCTGCTATCTAGACCGTACGTAGGTGCCACCACTTCTTGAGCCTAAAGATAGATATCAATAGTGTGTGTGACTTAACTTCTCTAACTTTAATCAAGTGTATGATTTCGTTAAGCCACCATAACAAAATAAATAAAAAAGAAAAAAAAAATCTGCGTAAAAGTCGTTTATTACTATCAATTAAAGTTTCATTTTTATTTTTATTTTTTTTGGTACGTAACTCGTATAGGAGCAACATTGGGTGAAGGAAGTGGTGCAACAATATCGGACGATGAAGAAGAGATCCAAATGGATTACTCGATGGATCAATCTTTAGCCGATGGGAATGACCTAATGGGGTTCGGCCCTTTGCTTCCAACCGAATCCGAGAGGTCTTTAATGGACAGAGTTAGGCAAGAACTCAAAATCGAGCTGAAGCAGGTCAAATAATTTTTTTATTTTCTTTATTTGTTTTTATATCCAAATATATAGATAATTAAACGAAGAACATGTCGGTTGATATATATACGTAACTTCTGGTTTAATTTCAAAATCAATGAATATTGTGAAATCTGTTGATTGCATGTATGTTTGAGCCTGCATGCATGCAGATTGTTCGTCTATCGATAAGTAGTTTTCAGGCATGGTTTAAGGTTTTTGTGTTCGCAGGGGTTTAAATCGAGAATCGAGGATGTAAGAGAGGAGATATTACGAAAAAGAAGGGCCGGAAAATTACCAGGCGACACGACTACCGTGCTCAAAAATTGGTGGCAACAACATTCCAAGTGGCCTTATCCAACTGTAAGTCGAATTAAAGCATGAAAAACCAAAACATTTATACCGATTATACCCCTATCACGTAGCTACATGACGGATTGAATAAGTTTTAAGTTACGTAAAATGACCGATGTGATCGATCACAATATAATTAATGCATTTAATACATTAAAATCTCCATCTTCATATCATGATGCATGTCGACTTTGAAGATTCGATATAACTTGTTTTTTTTTAGATTTTTATCAATTTTTAAATTACTAAATAATATGTAAAATTAATTCTTTTTTTTTTGTTTTTGTGCGTAGGAAGACGACAAGGCGAAGCTGGTAGAGCAGACAGGTTTGCAGCTGAAGCAAATAAACAATTGGTTCATAAACCAAAGGAAGCGAAATTGGCACAGCAATTCACAGTCGGCTACTTCTCTCAAGTCGAAGCGCAAGAGATAGATATAATTTCGTTCGTGCTACCGATCGATCGATCGATCAGTGTTTAGTTGACCAATATTGACCAACTGTGAAGCAAATTAATTAATGGGAACTAATGATGATTTAGTTTAATTTGAAGTGTTAGATGTATGTATACATATATATATGTTTTGTAGATTTTGTATCTTCAGACAAGAAAACTTTCTGATTACAGACTTCTTCTTGGAATATATATCAAGTAATATATGTACTTGTGTTGAAAAGATTAATTAATTATAAGAGAAAAGAAGCCACATGTTCTTGTAATAATTTGATAGAAGCTGAAAAGCAGTTCTAATGTCAATATATATATATATATATATATATATATATATTATGTATATGCATCCCAATAGAAAAATTATTTCATTGTTAATATTATAAATGCTTCATTTTGAAAGAGGATGTATAATATTTTCCTTATTTCATTTTCATTTACTATTTAATTTTTCGAATATAAGAAACATTTCTTTTATTCATGAGCTATTTGCACATACGCCCTGTGTAATCTGTAATGGTTAAAAAAGCCCCATGTTAAAAAAAATTAGTAATTACCCCCCTATGTTGCATTTTATTTGGTTCATTGCCCCCTAGCGGAAATAAACATGTTGACTTTAAAGAAATGACTATAATACCCTCATTAAAATACAACATAAAATAAAATTAAAAAACAAAGCATCAATTAAAAAAAATGTTCATCTTCCACGTGCCCCCTCCCCACCACACCAAAAAAATTGTAATAAAAAAAAGTTGTCATCTACAACCCAAACACGATTCTTCCCCGTCCATCTCCGCCACCATCCGCCATGGCCATCTCCGTGTCGTACACCACACTCGCAATGAAGGCACCACAGGCGAAGAAGCAGCAGCCACGGAAGCCTATAAGGCTATAACTGTGGACTACTATTGAGAGACGCCAGAGAAGAAGTCAAAAGAATGTAAAACATAGTTTTTTCCGTGGATTTTTTTTTCTCTGAAAAGCTCTGTTTCAATTGTTTTTTTTGAAATTTTTCGATGAGTGCAGATATTTTCTTGAATTTTCACGGATTTTTGATGGGTTTTGCAGAAGAATAATGAGCTTGAATCTTAGATATTTCCACTGTTTTTTGTTTTTTGTTTTTTCTTGATCTAGATCAGAAGAGAGTTAAGGCTCAAATTTTGGTTTTTATTTTTTTGGTGAGAACTTGGTGCACCGAAATTTAGAGAGAAGAATGAGTTTAAATGTGCTCTGCAATCCAATAATTTGAATCCTCTTTATCCGACGCCGGAGTTTTGCTTTTCGTAGTGGAGGAGCCGCGATCGAAGCCGAAGGGCCGCCTGAGTTTTGCCTTTCCTCTTTATTCGGCCTTGTGCCTGAAAATGATTTTTTTTCTTTTTTATCGTTGCGTATTGTCGATATATTGAGCTTCTTCATATCGGTATTTGTGGTCTACAGGAGAAGATCGGTGCTCGCTCTACAACAAAGTGCCGTACATGTTAGTCCACCGAGTTACAGAAAGGGAAAACAGGCTTGGGGCTGGGCAACCTTTTGCGGGAGTGAAGCAAGAGGCGCTCGACAATGTCGTGGTTGTGGTACTTGTGGAGTTGAAACTGAAGCTTGAGTTGAAGCTTCAACTTCATTCCTTTGGTTTCCTTGCTCAACACTCATACTAGCACCCTTGCTCCCTTCTTGAACCTGTGAAAACTTCCATGTGTGTTCATTTTCACTAAAGTTCAGATCAATATTCAGCATATTCAAAAACCACATCCAACTCTCCTTTGTCTCACTCTCAACTATTGCATATGCAATTGGATAGATGTTATTGTTTGGATCTAATCCAACTGCACTAAGCAACTGACCCCCATGATTATCCTTTAACCAACATCCATCTACCCCAACCACTAGCCTGCAGCCATTCCTAAACCCAATTTTACATGCATTAAAACACATATAAAATCTTTTAAACCTGTTTTCATCATTCAACTGCATTCTCACAGTAGAGCCAGGGTTACTCCTATCTAACTCTTGATAATAATCCCTTATTTTGCTAAACTGTTCCTCTAAAGTCCCCTGAATCAGTTTCAGAGCCTTTTGCTTTGCCCTATAGGCATGTGATCTAGATACATTGGCCTTTAAGGTGGTACATACTTCATTTCTAAATTCACTTCTGCCCAATTTTGGATTTTCTTTCAATTTTTTCACAAAAGTCTTCCAAATCCAGCCTGATTTAATGCTTGTGTTGTTATAATTCCAAGAGCATTTGTTATGATTTGGATTATAGCTCTTAATTTGCCAAGCACCACCCCCCTGCATTTTTCCCACATAGCAGAACCACTCACATCCATCTTTTTTACAAACAGCCCTCAACCTAATCTTGTCAACCTTCTTAAATTTTATCATCATACCTCTCCTAAAGCAATGACTCTCAATGGCAAGCTTAGCCTCACCCCTGCTACTGAAAATTAATCCTAGTTTAAGTTCTGGATTCTTTTTTTCAGTCATAGGATTGAACTTAGGGTATTTAACTCCAACACTTTCTTCATCACTACCACCACCGACAAAGTCATCATCACTAGCAACAAGATTTTCCTCCCCTTCTTCATTATATAGCTTATCAAACATCCCACCACTTATGAATTCACTACCCTCATCTATCTTACCCTTGCCCTTGTCTGAACCACCAAACTCAGCTTCAGGATCAACATAAGCTTCAAATAGCTTATCATCATCCTCCATATCAGACTCATAAAAAATGTCATCATCTTCACTGTCATCACCCTCATCACCCTCATCACTTAACTCTACCCCAGTTTCATCTATCCCAATTTCATCGTTTATGACAGATTCAGTACCCCCTCTGAGTTATTAACCTTTTCAATGAACATCTTAACTTCAAAGTTTGAAGGAATACAGTCAGCTATGCTAAGAACATCAACATCAGTTTCAATTGGCCTAAAACAATTCTCATGTTTTAGCCAAAATTTGAAACTTCCCTTCTCAGTGTACCCTAAAGCATTTGCAAAATCCCACATATCTAATATACCAAATTGGTCAATATCCTAAAAATCAAAGCATTCTACCTGCCCTCCTATATATGTTCTAGTTGGTTCATGCCTCATAATTTCACCATAAAATTTTTTTATGCTAAAACATGTAGGTTCACCCATTTCAACTAAGGTGTTTGAGGAAGCAAAAAAAAAAAAAAACAAAAAAAAAAAAAACAAAAATTAGACAAAACAAAAATCACATTTTCACATAACTTAACAACATAGCTACAAAGTTAAGGATACTTACTGTAGTTTGGAGTCCACTGAAGGCCGGATTCACTCCTTCTTGACATTTTCTTCTCCAGAAATCACCCAAAGCAGCGTAGCTTCTGAGAAGGAAAAAACTCTTCAAATGTGAGAATGTTTGAATTTTGTATGGGTTTATGACTCGATTTTAGTATGGGTTAGAGTAAGAATGCAGATTGGATTGAAAATTTGGGAATGGGTTGAGGTGATTGAAATTGTGAAGTGTGGGAAAATTAGGGTTTATGGGAATGAAACGTGATTTGGGATTTGGGATTTGGGAGAATGAGTTAGAGGAAATTACTATATTCTTGTGCCACGTCAATATTTAATATTCAATATATTATTCCACGTCACATTTAACGGCCATATAGACGTCGCGTGAGCCACGCGTGCAATTTCCGTCGAAGTTAGCTGCCGACGTTAACGGCAGAACATAAAGTGATCAAAAGTGGCAAGTTTGAGGACATATTTCGTGGATTGAAATGTTTGGGGACATAAATCGTTTTAGTGGTAAAGTTTAGGGACATAAACTGTAATTTTCCCACACATTTAAGTATCGATCATTAGTTTTTGTGTAGATATTATTTTAATGACAATTTCACATATGAACAAATTAAATCCAATAGCTATTAAACTTATGTTGTGTTTTTTTAAAACAAATCAAGAAATGAAAAACCAGGATGTTTTCAATGATCACGTATCCACCTACATCTTCACTATAAATTATTCACCCTTCGTCTTCTTTCTCTTCTCACATAACCAGAAAGAAATATTCAAAAAACACTTAATTTGGGGCGCTATAATATTATTATAATAATTAATATATATATATATATATATATATATATATATATATATATATATATATATATATATATATATATATATATATATATATATATATATATATATATATATATATATATATATATATATATATATATATATATATATATATATATATATATATATATATATATATATATATATATATATATATATATATATATAATGGCGAACGCAGTTCCACAGAAAGCTTGCGCCGCATGCAAACACCAACGCAGAAGATGCGATGCAAATTGCGAACTAGCCAAATATTTTCCGGCAGAAAAAGCCGACGATTTTGAAGACGTGTACCATCTTTACGGCATGCCAAACACGTTGAAAATACTTAAATCTATTGAAGAAGAAGAAAGAGATAAAGCGATTGAGAGCCTTATTATGGAGGCGAAGATGAGATTGGAATATCCCGTGCACGGCCACTTTTCGGTCGCGAGAAAGCTTAGTATTGAGATTGACAAGGCAGAGAAATAGCTAGAATTTGTCCGCAGACAAATCCAGCTCTTTAGAGGATCGGATAACCAGGCTGGCCCGTCAACACGCCGTGAAGGGCAGCCCGGTCAACCATGAATGCGTTCAAAAATAAAAATTTATATTAGACCCAGGTTGCTCGGACGAGTATTTATAGTGCGTAGGATGATGATGTATTAATACGTTTTTGTAATGCAAAATCTTCGGTTGGGATATTTACATTAATCGACTTACGTCATGTGTATAATTTAATTGAAGGGTTTTTTCCTTTTTCATTGAATCCGATATGTTAATTATTATTTTATTTTTCGTGGTTGACACGTGTTGTTTTATTCGTGACATATTCGATAATTTCCAATGAAATTCTTTTACAATTAGGTGTGTAGACACATGCATATGTAAATTGTTGAAGAATAGCTGATAATCAAGCCCCCTGAATTTCTTTATGTTATTTTTTATTTAAAGTTTTTATTGCGAATTCGACCCCCTTAAATGATGAAATCATGGTTTCGCCAGTGACTAAGTAAGCTATTTGCGACAAACTCTATTTAAATTGCAATTCAGTTCCCTGACTTGGGAGAAGCTAAGAGGGCTTTTTTGAAACTTCAAGGGACTGAATTGAAAATATTAAAAAAATTATTTGGGGCTTATTTTTAAAATTTATAATTTAAATGGTATTTGGGTCTTTTCACGTCAAAAATCGAACCTCAGTCTCATATTTGGCGAGTGTATCACACGACCAACTCGCAGGGTTCTTACTGGCTTTGAGTATCTTATATAGGGGAGTATGTGATAATTATTTTAACATAAAGGCTTTTTATAGCTATTAGGGATTACACGGGGGACCGAATGTTAAAAACTCTTTAATTCATTGCAAAATGATTAATGATTATTGTAACGCTTTGGTAGTTTTTCTTATGTGATAATTAAAAAGGAAATTAATTACATGATTTTTTAAAACAATGAAAAAGCAAAATGAGTTTTTTAGCAATGTAAGTTTTCTAGTTTGGAGTTTTAGTCCACCACATTTTAAAATTAGAATTTCAATCCTGTAAATTACAAAAGTTGAAAATTTTGGTCCTTTGACCTGCTATAATCGGCAATGTAATGGTTGGTTGAATGAGTTGGCATTACATACACCAAGGGGTGTAACTTTCTCGCCCCATATTTGAAGCCATTCCGTTGCTAGTAGGATCGAAAACAAATAAAAATGTCGAATTTCAAATAATCCGTGTAAAATCATTGAGTGTCAGTGCAACGAGCTAAAACAAGAAATAGAAAGTGACCTAGAACATAAAAGAAATGATATATATATATACTCTTCAACCAAACGAATTACAAGATAGAAGAAGCAATCCGGGAAGCTCAAACACAAAAAAAACTTCGAGAATTACAGCTTCAATTAGTACTGATCAAAATGTCAACGAAGAAGACAAAGATAAACCCTAAAGCCAAATCAGATAAACAGCTCTAACGTCTTCTTTCCTTATTTATACTAGGTTATAAATAGAAAGTGTTAATTCAACTAGAAACGTAATAGCGCTTAACCAGAGAGGGGAGCTGAAAGGCGCTTTCAGCTGAATTCCCCTCTGCCGCGTGTTGCCATCTTATTGGCCGAATTTAAATAGCAATTAACTAAAACAAGCGTGAATGCATACTAATGTCTTTGCGTTTTAAAACATAAAATTGATAATTGGAGTCTTCTTCCTCCCCATGCAGTTTTCTCCTCTTACTCTCCTCTTCTCTTTGCCTAAATTCATGAAGCTCAATTTTGCACGTAACAGTCAGCAAAATTGAAATTAGAGGACCGTCGACTAATTTAGTCGACTTAGACTCCGTTTGGTTGCCAAAATAAGCCATGATTAACTAAATAGTTGGACTTAATTTGATAAAACCTTTTTATATAGACCAAATGACCCCAACTCCTTGAAACTCTAATTCAACTTCAATTTCATGATTTATACTCTTATTTAGCTCAATTTCAGCAATTAACCAATTTGATCCTAATTTTGACCGCCACTGCCTGAGAACTCCATCTCCGACGTTGACTTTTATTTATTATTTTTTTTTTTTGAAAACCTTTATTTTTTTCTCAAAAAAAATTATTTTCATTAATATTACGATTTTGGCGGCCTTCAATATTACTATCTTGGAGACAGTAATTTAACTATATGAGACAGTAATATTACTGTCTGAGACATTAATTTTACTGTATTAATTAATTTTATTGTTTTGGCCTGCAATTTTGCAGTTTTCGACCGTAGTATTACTGTCTCCGACCTGTTTTGGCATTCAATATTACTGTCTCAGACAATAATTTTGTTGTTAACACAGTAATTTACAGAGAAAAAAAAAGTATCAAAAAAAAAAAGTCAAACGCCGGAAAAAAAATCCGAAAAAAATTTATTTTCTGAAAAAAAAAAAAATTTAATTTTTTTTGAAAATGGAGGTTAATGTGATATATTTCACATCCGAGGTCAATGTGCAATATTGATGAAGTTAGAGCATAATTGAATAAATTGATGAAAATTATATTATGATAGGTAGTGTAGACAAAAGACTAATGAATGGTTTATTTGCGACATTGTCATTTAAATCCCTTGTCATGAGTATATTTTCCATTTACCCTTTTAAAATAGGGTAATTGGCACTTTGCACCCTTAAATTACATGCTTTTGGCACTTTGCACCCTTAAATTGAAACAATAGCACTTTGCACCCTCCAATTATAATTTTCTTGGCACTTTGCACCCTAGTCCACCTTTTTGCTTGAAAATTGACCTGCAACCGGTTAACATTTAAGAGGGACTCAATCTCTTTCTTATTTCTCACATCATCTTTTCTCGACTCTCTTCCGCCGCCAAACATCTTTATTCGACCCTTCACTTTTCCTCCTCAACCACCGTGATCAGATGCTCCAATACCCGGAACCATACTCCGTACCTTCTCTCCTCCGACGGCATCGGCGTTGTAGGCATAGGCATTGCTCAGATGCTATTGCACACAAATATCTTTGGTGTAGTCGGCGGTGGGCCCAACCCCAGAGTTCTCCGGCAAAATCGTTCCGCTTCAAAGTAAAGCCCATTGGGCTCAGGGACGAGCGCATCGTGATGATGGTATGCTGAAGATTAACGTGATAACACAAAGGGTGTTCAGTAGATTGGCTTTTCCTCTCTACTAGATGTAGAAAAATCTGCACAACATGATTGAATTTGATATTTTCCAAACATTTCGAGGGACTTGTCCTGCATTTCATTCTCCGTCCTGTATGTTTCTCAGCATGTTAAAATCATCAAAATGAGACAGTATAACATCTATGTATTATTAATCATCAAATACGCCACGTCAGCACTCGTACGAGAAAATACAATATTTTTTTTTGCGACTGCGACAGGGGTTTTCATGAGAAAGGGTGGAAGAGATTACCACTCCAAGATAACCTTGAACATTACAACCTCCTATTGAGTTGGATTACCAGTGTGTGTGTGTGTGTGTGTGTGTGTGTGTTTTGGTTTTTTCTTTTTTACCATTTGCGTTTGCAGTACTATTGATGTTGTCCACCAAAACTGCTTTTGCTACTCTCTTAATTAACGAATTTCTAATATTCATGTGTATCATCAAGAGAAATCGGAAACGATAAATTAATTTGTCCGGTATATCATCAAGAAACCGTACAAGGTCAGTGTCCACTTTAAAAGGTTCTCTTGTGAGAAATAAGAAAGACAAACGGGCTCATCTTTAAATGTTACAAAACCGGTTGCAAGTCGGTTGCAAGTCAATTTCAAGCATAAATGTTTAGTAGGGTGCAAAGTGCCAAGAAAATTGTAATTAGAGGGTGCAAAGTGCTATTGTTTCAATTTAAGGGTGCAGAGTGCCAAAAACATGTAATTCGAGGGTGCAAAGTGCCAATTACCCTTTAAAATAATCTAATTTCCCAAAAAAAGAGAAAAAACGGGGGCAAATGTGTAATTATTCCAAAAACAATGTAGTTTAAAATTCAAAACCAAATATTTACTTTTTCAACCGCGAGAGTAACAACAACACAGTTGAATTGAAAAGTCGCCGGCGAACTTGACTTTCATTTTCCCCAGAAAACCCTCACTTAGTCGCCGGCATACCTTCGCCGCACCTTCCATTTTATTACCCTGTCGTTTTCTGTAGCTATACTCTGATGGCGATTCACGGAATCTTAATTATTTATATTATTTTTAAATTATTATTATTTCCGCCACCAGCCGTTCACATTTTACCCTTTTCAATTTTGATGAATAAGACCACAACAACAAAGTTGCAATCGGTCTTTAATTACGAGCTTATCTATCTGTATCTATTCTATTGGTGACTTTTATTTGATTTGAATATTCCGCATATTGGTTGTCTTAATTATTTAATGAATTTTGCCCATTCTTTCTGTGTGTTATGTAAGTCAACCCCATGCCTTGTTCAATTGTCTTCTGCTTTTTCCCATTGTTTATTCTAAGGCGTAGTTGCATTTCCCTTCATTCTTTGCTGCTGGTAAGAGTTGCAGAATCATTTTCTTAATCAGATTGAATTACTTGCAATGTTTTCTTGATATTTTCTCGGGGTTTGGTTTGGTTTGATTTGATTTGATTTGATTTGATTCTGTGGTTGCTGCAAAGAAATTTGTTTTGTGGATTCTTGATCTGGATGCATTGTGTTTCTTGAAATTATTGAATCTTGTTGATGCCTTCTGTTTGTGCAAGCTATTATAGCTTTCGATTTCATCTGTAAGTCTGTATTATCATTCCGTTTATCCCCTTTTCGAGATTAGGAAGGAAAAAAAGAAAGACAAAAAAAAGAAAAGAAAACGAATCCTCTTTTCGAACATGGCTCACTTGGCATACCAGAATTCGATGACCGGTGGATCACAGCACGGCGTCCAACACGTGCATATCAAAACCTCAACGGGCTCGCTCCGCGTCTCGTTACTGCACGGCAATCTAGACATAACGGTAACCGAAGCTCGAAACCTCCCGAACATGGATTTGTTCCACAAGAACCTGGGCGACATGTTCGGTCGGCTTTCCGGGAAGTTCCTCAGCAAGATGGATGGTAACGAACCGCCCCCCAAGATCACGAGCGACCCGTACGTCACAATCTCGGTATCCGATGCCGTGATCGGTCGAACCTTCGTAATAAGCAACACCGAAAACCCAACGTGGGGCCAGCATTTTTACGTACCGGTCGCTCATTACGCCTCCGAAGTCCATTTTGTGGTCAAAGACAGTGATGTGGTGGGGTCACAAGTCATGGGTGCAGTTGGAATACCCGTCGAACAGCTTCTTTTAGGTTTACCAATTTCGGGTACTTATCCGATTATAGGTGCAAACGGGAAGCAGTGTAATGCAGGGGCTGTTTTGACATTATCGATCCAATATATTCCGATGGATATGGTGCCGCTCTACCATGGCGGAGTTGGGGCGGATCATTCGTACCAAGGGGTGCCGGGCACTTATTTCCCGATAAGGAGAGGCGGGACTGTTAAGCTTTATCAAGATGCGCATGCGCACGACGAGAAGCTGCCGCAGTTGTGGCTGGCCAATGGGAGGATGTATCAGCATGGACATTGTTGGAGGGATATTTTCGATGCGATTTCTCAGGCGAGGAAATTGATATATATTACGGGGTGGTCGGTTTATCATTTAGTGCAGCTTGTGAGGGAGGATCCGAATGTGAAGGGTAGTAGTGTTTTGGGGGAGATTTTGAAAGTTAAGTCTCAAGAAGGTGTTCGGGTTTTGCTTTTAGTATGGGATGATCCTACCTCCACCAGCATTTTGGGGTTTAAAACCGTAAGAAACTATCTCTTGCCGTATGTTTTTTTTTTTTCATTTTTTATTTTATTTTATAGTTTATTCTCGTCTATTTTAATGCATGTTTTACATAAGTGATAACATTTTGTAGTTCTATTCTTCGAGTACACTCGTAAAACTACTTAGCATGTTAGTTCAAACAAGTTGCATTGCAGTTTGGTTAGCCTCTAATTTGTTGGTCGGCATTTTTATGAAATTCAGAACGGTGTAATGGGAACAAGTGATGAAGAAACACGCCGTTATTTCAAGCATTCATCCGTTCAAGTACTGCTTTGCCCACGCACTGCTGGCAAAGGTAGCTGGGTGAAAAAGCAGGTTCGACTTTTCATCAGTTTCGTTTTCTCGTTTTTTTCGTTTTGTAATTGGTAGGGCATGCTGAAATTGGAGTGTATTTACCCTTTTGCCATCAGGAAACGGGAACGATCTACACGCATCATCAGAAAAGTGTGATAGTAGATGCCGATGCATCCAACAATCGGAGAAAGATCGTAGCTTTTGTAGGGGGCCTCGATCTCTGCAAGGGCAGATACGACACCCAAGATCACTCCATCTTTAGCACATTGAAAACTATTCACAAAGACGACTATCACAACGCCAATTATAACGAAAAACAGGGGTCGACCGATGGCTGTCCGAGAGAACCGTGGCACGATCTACACTGCAAAATCGACGGTCCAGCTGCATATGACGTGTTGACCAACTTCGAAGAGCGGTGGAAAAAGGCCTCGAAGCCACATGGAATTCAGAAAATGAAAGTTTCGCACAGTGATTCTGCTTTACTCAGTATCGATCGAATCCCTGATTTAGTGGGATTAGCTGAGGCATGTACCCTACATCAAGCTGATCCCGAAGGTTGGCATGTCCAGGTATGCCAAAAATTAAAAATAAAACTAAATAAATAAAATTATATCTCATATGTCTGATTTGAAGCTAAGTTACTAGATGATGATGATGGTGTAGGTTTTTCGTTCGATTGACTCGAACTCGGTTAAAGGCTTTCCCAAGGATCCAAAAGAAGCTACAAACAGGGTGAAAATATTGAATATCTACTTCTTTTATTTTGATCTTTTATTTTATATTTATTTATCTTTTTGCTGGCATCGAAACAGAATCTTGTATGTGGGAAGAATCTACTGATAGACATGAGTATACATACTGCGTACGTGAAGGCAATTCGTGCGGCGCAACATTTCATTTACATTGAGAACCAGTATTTTCTCGGGTCGTCCTTCAATTGGGCTAATCACAAGGACTTGGGTGAGAAACTCTATTTTCGGAAGAAAAAAAAAATTTGAATTCACAACATGTTATCGAGTAATTTGCAAATGATGACGATGATCATAGTTCGTTTTTTATTTTTTATTATTTATTTTCAGGTGCAAACAATTTGATTCCGATGGAAATAGCTCTGAAGATTGCTAATAAAATCAGAGTGCGGGAGCGGTTTTCTGTATACATTGTCCTTCCAATGTGGCCGGAGGGAGTTCCGACGAGTCTTCCCACTCAAAGAATTCTCTTTTGGCAGGTACCCTTTATTTATTTATTATTTTCTTTTTAAAGATTGGTTCTTTAAATGTTTTTGAGAAATAAAGTATAATGGTTTAGTTTTGGAAGAATTTCGAAATTGATAAGCTCGATCATGTAATCATATTTATTTACATGCATGCGCAGTATAATACAATGCAAATGATGTACGAAACCATCTACAAGGCTTTAGTAGAGATGGGGCTCGACAAAGAATACGAACCGCAGGATTATCTCAATTTCTTTTGCCTCGGTAATCGGGAGACTGGCGGCAGTGGAAAGATCCCCAGTGGAAACACTCCACAAGTACACTCTCTTTACCCCCTGGATTACTTCTCTTTATTGCTTTTAGTACCCTTGTGTTATATCGAACTGCTAGAAAACTCCCCAGGATTATACTTATTAGGTAAAAAAACCCCCCTATGATGCATGTTTTTTAACACACAACCCCGAAATGGAAAATTTATGGGGGGTTTTTGCTAATAAATAACACGGAGATTTTTTAGCATTTATACTAAAGACGAGGGTGTTGAATGCAATGAATTCATTATTTAATATATTCATCTGGTTTGTATCGACCTCTTTTTTTTTTCCTTTTTTTATTTTTTGACATGTTGCACGTTTGTATTGCCAACTAGGCACTGAGTCGAAAAAACCGACGGTTCATGATTTATGTACACTCAAAGGGAATGATAGTGGACGACGAGTTTGTTTTAATGGGGTCCGCTAACATTAACCAACGTTCTCTAGAAGGAACCAGAGATACTGAAATAGCCATGGGTGCTTATCAGCCTCATTACACATGGGCTAACAAACTTGCTAATCCACACGGCCAGGTAATAAAAGATTTGTTCTTTTTCGTTTTAGCAATTTTCATTTTATGTCCTAAACTAATAATTGTTGCTTATCGACTTACTCTTGGAAATTGGTATGGGATTTCTTTTTATTTCCACCGATTTCGATCAAAAAATTCGGTTTTGGAACAATATTTTTTCGTTCTGATTTTCAATCCGACTTTAATTTTCAAAAATAATGCCAAATTTTTTTTTCTCCTAAAATTACACATATATGATTATATATGTTATATTTTAGGTGGCTAAAATTTTTGAATTTTCCGAATTCCGCCGATTCAAATCCAAAAATTTCCGATTTTGGAATAAGTTTTCATTCTAATTTTTGAACTTCCAATTTCGGATTTTTTTCAATTATTCTGATTCAATCCGTCCAAATTCCACCAATAGACTAGAGCAAAGACAAGTAAATATTGAGTTCACAAAAAGACCAAGTAAAATGTTTCTCATAGAAAATGTTTTTTACGAGTCTTATTTTTTTTTTCTTCGTGTAGGTTTACGGGTATAGAATGTCGCTGTGGGCGGAGCACACGGGTACGTTAGAGCACTGCTTTGAGCAACCGGAGAGTTTGGAGTGCACAAGACGTATAAAGTGGATGGGTGAGCATAATTGGAGCCAATTTGCAGCTAACGAGATAACTGATATGAAGGGGCATTTACTAAAATACCCTGTTGATGTTGATCGAACGGGGAAGGTGAAATCTCTACCGGGATGTGAAACATTTCCAGATATGGGTGGCAAGATTATCGGCACTTTTACCGGCATTCAAGAAAATCTCACTATTTGATCAAACTTTAATTATTTCACGAACCCGATTTTTTTTTAATCTTCTTTTTCATTCATTTACCCCCGTTTTTTTTTTTTAAATTTAAACTTGGGGTTTATTCCAACACTACAAGATGATTGATTATAAGGTACTTTGTTTACCATGCCTAGATGACAGTTTGATGATTTTTCATGGTTTTAAATATTTGTTTTTTTTATATAATGAGAAAATTGTCCCGGAATCAATTATTCAGCTCTAGTTGGGAAAATTACATTTTATGTCCCTAAACTATACCACCAAAATAATTTTTGTCCTCAAACTTTTGCATCCATGAAATACATCTTCAAATTTGCCACTTTTTAACAATTTGTGCTCGGCGTTAACTTTGCCAGTCGAGTTAAATGAAATGTCATATGTGGCACACATGATATCGACATCAGCTGTTAAGATTGAAATGTCTCAACGTGGCTTACACCCTACGTCGATTTCGTCGATTGAATATGACGTGGAGTGACACGTCACTCTCTGCCCCTGTTCCAATTATGAAATCCTTAATTTCTCATTACCTTAATTCACTGAACCTCAACCTGACCAAATAAACCCTACCCCCGAATTCCCCGTAGAAATCCTCAAATTGAGGTGAAATTCGGCATCAACAAGATCGCCTAATCCTAATTTCGTAAATAATCGAACATTTGTGGAGCTGAAACATCACAAATCGACCAACAATCTCCAATTTTAGTAAGTTTCTTCAAAGTTCTTATCTTTGAACTTCGGTTTTGGGAATTTGGGATTTATTATGGGTTTATGACTTTGAACTCCGTATGATTTCGAACAACATTGAAGACCTTATTGTAAATTTGAGAGTGTGTTTACGGGATTGAAAGAAATTTTTCAGATTTGATGGCTAGGGTTTCGGGTGTGAAAAGTGAAATGAAAATTGGGGATCTGGGAAATTTTGGAATTGGGTTAAGATCGACAGATTTGTGTACCAGCACAACATTTGACGGCCGCGTCGGCATCACGTGCGCCCCACGTGACAATTTGACTGACTAAGTTAACGGCGGACCACAAATTGTTAAAAAGTGGCAAGTTTGAGGACATATTTCGTAAATGCAAAAGTTTGGGGACAAAAAATATTTTAGTTGTAAAGTTCATGGACATAAAATGTAATATTTCCCGCTCTAGTTCATTTGAATTTTTGTCTATGTTTTCGATTTCCTGCTTTTCGTCTTCATGTTGTTTCTCGTATATGTGAGACAACTAGGAATCAAATAAGTGAAATGTTGTCAACTATATAGGTACACTGGGTAAACTTACACTCTCGTATAATAATTTGCAAATCTTACAATAGACGTAAATCATGTTCGAACTTGAGTCAATTCACATAACTAAGTTAAGAAGACTTTTGTAATGTAATCGTGAGTATTCATAATGTGGTTAAACCAAAGAACCAATTTGTAAAAAATTCAAAAACCGCAAACTAAAGGAGAATTAATAAATAAATAAATACTTTTCTTTTGATCGTATCAAGCTAGCCATGACGTCAAGCTGTATTAATAATTGAAGTAACGTGATCATTTATAATTATATTTATCAAAACTGAATAATAGTTTTCAAAGTCCACCTTCGATTACAAATAATCAAAACCACACAAAAAAAAAAAAAAAAAAAAGTAAATAAATAAATTGTTGGGGTAATAATACCGACAACAAGAATGATGATGCTAAAGTTAGATCACCTTAGATAGTCGAAGTAGGATGAGCTGGAAGAGCAGAGTGGATCACTGGCTCACGAGCTTGATGACCTTGAGATACCTGCGATCATAGAACACGTGAACTAGGCCGGGGGTTGATCCGGCGGAAACTCCTCCGACGCTCAAGTCAGACGTGCGGATAGTAGAAATAATTGAGAGAATATGACTCCTAGTATTGTTTAGATAAGGGGGCAACTATTTCAAATCCCAACTTTTGCTTATTTGAACACTGCCAAGTTGAAAACCATAATTGAGTACATATTTATAAGTTTTTTTCTTACTTTAATACCAAAATAAAAAGAAAAGTACAAAAACACCCTTTCATACAAAATATCAATTATATAAATTTTTCTTTGAAATTACCTATTTGAAAACCAAATTAAAAAAAAGAAAAAAAAAACATTTCATTCAACCGTCCAACCCTCCCTCGCCGCCGAACGCCGCCGCCGCTCCAACCCTCGCCGCCGCCGGACGCCGCCGCCGAACACCGCCGAACGTCGCCCAACGCCGCCGCCGCTGAATCCATTGTTATCAAGCCGCTCTAACCCTCTTCGAATACAAGTAATATTTGTTTCGATTTTTTTTTTCTTTAATATTTATTTAGGATTTGATTGTTTGATATGGGTAATTAGGATTTGGTTGTTTTCGGTAAGAATGATCGTTAATTAGTAATGGGTGCATCTGATTTCAGTCGATTTGAGCATCGATTTGAGATTCGTGGGTCCGTTCTTCGTTAACAATATTCGACCTGTATATGTCGATTTTTTCAAAATTTTCGACAGCTTGATGTCAAAAATTCATCAAAAATCGACATATAGTTGTCGAATGCTTTGAAATTTTTGAATTGATTTTTTGATCATTCGACAGCACACTGTCGAAATTCGGTTGCACATTCGACAGCTAGCTGTGGAATGTTCAACCAAATTTCGACAGTGTTCTGTCGAATTATGTCTGTGTAATTTTTTTTTTTTTTTTTAAATTATTAATTTGTTTTCTTTCCTATTTTTATTTGCTTGTGTTTATATTATGTATATTTATTTTTATTTGTGTGTTATTTTGCAGTGGAAGAACCACGTGAACCTCGTATACCTCCGACTGTCTCGAACCGTAAGAAGAGGAAGGAATTATCCGATAGCGGCAAGGGCAAGGCAATCACGACCAAGAAAAAGACCACGACCAAGAAGAAGTCTGGACAAAGAATCCGGTGCCGGCTCTACCTTCGACTGTAGAAGTTGGTGATTCGAGCAACGAACCGGTCCGAGGTCCCGAGATACCGGAATTGTACACAAATTTTGATAAGCACATTGCTTATCATATTGTGAACGGAGGTCCAGAGCGCTCGGAGCGCGGCTCAGAATTTCGAATTCGAAATCACACAGGAACTTTGAAAGGTTGGTTGCCAGCGCCATTTATTACAGAGGTAGTACAAAGAGCTGGATTAATGTCAGTTGTACAAGTATCGTACAACACTGTGGACGGCCATCTACTTAGAGCCTTCATAGAGAGATGACAGCCAGCTACCAACACATTTCATTTACCTGTTGGAGAGATGACCATCACACTTGATGATGTGAGTACGTTGGTCGGTTTGCCAGTTGTTGGGCGTACCGTGTCTTGCGAGCGTTTGATCCGTGATTCCAAAACGAAGCCCAGTAGTTTGATGTTCGAGTTGCTAGGTGAGTACCCGGACGATGTAGACAAGAAGAAAGCGGTGAAACTGGAATGGTTGAAGACTAAATTTAGCAAGGTGACCACGAGAGATAGTGCTGATAAGAGGACATACGCCATTCGGGCGTATTTGTTATTTTTGCTCGGGTGTACTATACTGTGCAATAAGACAGGCAACATGGTAAGTGTGGAGTATCTAAATCTCGTCTCTGATTTGGATCGGATCGGCGAGTATGCTTGGGGCACTGCATGTCTTTGCCGGTTGTACGATAAGCTTTCGTCAGCCTCACAAAAATCAACGAACTCGATGGCTGGCTGGCTGACGCTCTTTGAATCATGTATTTACGAGCACTTTCCTTATTTGGCGGGTGGCACATTGAAGACGGAATTCGAGGGGCCATTAGCGAGCCGATGGGAGCCTCAGTCAAAGACTACTTCAACGCCTGAACGAGCCTCGTACTTGCGATCTCGATTAGATGATTTGATCCCCGATCAGGTAAAATACCAGTTTAATAATTTCTTATTACTACTTAAGTAGGTTTCTAAATCTAATTTTTTATTTATTTTACTAGGTTTTATGGTCACCGTATACGGCTATTCGTGATGGTTTCCCGATGCCAGATTCTGCTTGGTTTAGTGGGATGATATGTTGCATGGACCACTTCGAGGCATATCATCCGGACAGAGTGTTGAGGTAGTTCAAACGGGTGCAAATAATTCCAGGTCGTGTATACATGTCAAAAGATATGTACAAAGCTCTAGTTAACAAAGGTCGATCAGTCCAGAACTCAATATTCGCTGCGTATGGCGAACGATTCTCTGATCGGTGGGAGGAGTATTGTTTGGACGAAGAGTCGAGGTCCGTTGAAGTTGAACTCGGGGAGGCGGACACTTCGCCGGACTACATGAATTGGTTCCGGCCCAGATGCATGTTACAACTCAGTAGGCATGGAGCCCTGTTGGCCGAAAACCTACACGCAAGTGCACGTATCGTACAAGTAATATAGTGGACTAAAAGTCCGGATATCGAACCCACAGGGAATATTTAATTATCTAATCCTAGACGCTAAATTCTACCAATTATTATCATGCCCACCCTACACAGTCGAATTTTAGAGAGAATTAACTAAATTAAACTAAATTAAAAGCAAGCAAAAACAAGCAAGCAATTTAAAACGAAGATCAATCAAAGTAGACAAGCCTAGGATTTTATTCTCCCCCCTATGTGATTATTACTCCCCCAATTCCTTCAATTATGCAAGTTATTAACCCGGATTATTAACCTGAGATGCTAAAATAATCATAACCCGCTTCCGCGTGTATTACGATTCTAATACTCTAGATTCAATTACTATATTCCTATGCAATTAATTCTAGAACACAACATTAAGCACAAATCTCAATAATGGCTACCTAAGAGATTAACTATATTCCTATGTTAATACCACAAAGGCTCTTCTACCACAGTTCTAATTATTAACCCGATCTTCCGATTTATGCGATTAACAATAACATAAAAGCACATAAGTTGATCAAGTTCATGCACTTAATAAAACAAGTAGAAGAAATAATCCGGAATTAAAACTTGCATAAAATCATAGAAAAGGGTTCATAAATCCCACATAGGGTTCTAAATAAAATCCTAGAAATAAGAAATTTAGCTACTCATGATTAAAGCAAAAACGCAAATAAAATTAATCATAAACGATAAATCTATGCTTAGAGTCTTCGAATTCTTCGTCTTCGTTATTGCTTTGTTGCTCTCCAAATTGCGTAAAAAGATCCCCAATTGTGTGCTTGGCTTGGTCTTATATAGGGTGAAGAACTTGGGGAAGAAGGCAGTTTCCTTGTGCAATTAAAATCCCTTTACTACGCAACTTCGGAGTCTCGGACGGGGGTCCCATAATTTGCACTAAAACTGGGACGGGGGTCCGAGCCTTGTTTCTTCAAAATTTTGATTTTTTCACTTTTGGCCCATATTTTCTCCAAAATTGCAGTTTTGACCCCATACTTTTCCAATTCTTCAATTTGTACCTGAAATACAATAAATCAACTTTTTAAGCACCAATTATCGTTAAAACACACCAAAAGCCCAAATAAAAAGGTACGATAAAGTGTAAAAATATACACTTAACACACTCCCAAACTTGAACTTTTGCTTGTCCTCAAGCAAAATCTACCAATAAGCAAATAACTCAACTATTACATCTCATCACATAGATCAATGATCAACTTCACGTTTTCAGAACTTGTAATTATAATGACAATTCTTAGGCATTCGCAAGCTCAAAATTCAACAACACTTAGTCACTCACCATTACCAAAAACCACAATTCATACAATTGCTTCAAGCATCCAATATTTGCAAATTAAAGATAGAAAGAATTTATACTTACATGCATATGCTTGACTCCAAATACTCACCAAATTATTCTACTCTACTAATATCGAACATTAAGCTATTGGGATCATTGGGGCTTTGTGGCTTTCAATTGTTAGGCTCTTTGGTTCGAGGTAGGAAATATGGGTATATGTGGCTATTATTCTTGAATTGAGGTGATTACGCCAAAATTTGAAAGATAGGCGTTTGAAACAATGAATTCACCTTTAAGGACTTTAATAAACTCGATTCTTAAGAGTTGAAAAGTCTCCACTTTTGCTCTTAAGACAATGGATCGAGCCTTCAAAATAATTCAACAACTAGTCCTTATTTCTCCCTTCTAGTCTCTTTTTTTTTTTTTTTTTTTTTTTTTTTTTTTCGAAGAAGAAGAAGGACCTTATAAAAATTTTCGACCGAACTTCAAGGGTTAATTTTTCAAGAGTCTCCACTTTTCTACCTTATACACATGGCTAAAAGAAAGAACACCTTTTCTCCGAGGCTCAAATCAAGGTTCTAAGGAATATTTCGATAAAAAGGTCGGCTTGAAAGGCTCAAACGGTTCAAAGAAGGCCCAAATCATATCCCAAATCACTCACTACTCAATACTTCGTATCATAAAGTTCCTAAGGTGAGTTCTAAAACCGAACATAGCATGATCTAGCACAAATTAATTCCAAATTTAAAATACAAAACATTCAACTAAAGCAATGCACAAAATGTGATTCCTAACAATAATTTGCTTATAAGTCCCGTTGAATCGAAAGCTAAACAAACATCAAATCCTTATCACACAAAACAAGAAATCTCATCATCAAACATTGATCATCTCTCATCATCATAAATCATCAATGCATTCAACTCAAGCAATTTTTTTTTTTTTTTTTTTTTATATTCCGGAAAAAAAGATAAAAGCAATAAAAACAAATAAAACCTAATGCATGCAAACTAAAACAAATAAGCACAAAAACATGTTTTTCACCCCAAAACTTAAAATTTTCGTTGCCCTCAACGAAATTAGCACAAAGTTTAAGAATAGAAAACACCTGATTTAGTCGGAGTCGATGTGATCGGGGTGCTCCTCCCTAGCTCTCTCACGCTCGTCCTCATTGGGCGGTGGCACTTTTCTTTCCCTTTCCCTTCCCTTTCCCTTCCCTTTGGAAGATGATGCTTCGCTCGTGCGGCCTCGTTTGTTGGATGACATAGTTGGGAGAGAGGTTGGAATAGATTCGGTGAGAATTGGTTGACAATCGAACTCAAAATTTGGTTGGAGCAAATTGTCGAACACCTTTTGGGCGTGCCTTGAAACAGTAGATTTTGGAGAATTTTGTTTGATTCTCTAGCTTCCTTTTGTGTGTGAGAGTTTGAGAGAAGGAAATATGAGGGTTTAGGAAATAATGGGGGAAAAGTCTGAATTTTTTAAAGTTAAAACGCCCCAAAAATAGTCGGACGGCCGTCCCGGGTTTTGTGCTGATTTTCGGACGGCCGTCTGAAAGTTGCTATGCCTTACTGGTTTTGCGACGGCCGTCCCACATTTTAGGCATATTTTGGGACGGCCGTCCCACCTGCTGTGACGCTAGATTTTGCCGTCTGTTTCCCGGACGGCCGTCTGGGATTTTGCCTGCGATTTCGGACGGCCGTCTGGACCTCCTGACTATGTTTTCGACCCTGAAAATTAAAATTCAAATAAACTAATTAGAATGCATGCTTATGATATTAAAAATGAAACGAAAAATTAAATAAAAATACGAAAAAAAATAAAGCTCGGGTTGCCTCCCGAGAAGCGCTAAGTTTAAAGTCTTCAGCCGGACATTGCTTCGTTATTTTCAAGCAAAAGTGACCGAGGTCACTTGGCCTTCTTCACTCGCTTCCCAATACGATTTGAGCCGGCTCCGCTTCACGTTGAACGTACGATTTGAATCTCGCTCCTTTATTTTGACCACCTCATGAGGAAGAATTTCTTGGACAATAAACGGCCACGACCACTTTGATTTGCGCTTCCTTGGAAATAACCAAAGACGGGATTTGCACAATAACACCAATTGTCCTTTGTGCAATTCCTTTTTGGTTTTCTCCTTACGACCACAATAGCTTGACTCATCCTTCTCTCGTGACTTGCTCGAGCCTTTGGGTGGCAACATTTTCCTTGCATTCTCATCGTCATTAAGACCTCGACTCGCATGACTTTCTCTCGGAGGATTTAAAAGTGAGTCCATGAAATAAACTTGCTCCGTCCGATTCCCGTTTCCGCCATCATCTCCTGCACTCAAAGATGCTTTCCCATTGTCCAAGATCGAAACATCAAACTTTTCATTATTTGTAAAATCCATAAGCTCAATAGCAAAACAATCATTATTATCACATGAATTTTTATTAGCCCTAAAAACATTGAATTTGATTGTTTGATCATGCACAGTCATTGTAAGATCACCACTAGCACAATCAATGAGAGTTTTCGACGTGGCTAAAAATGGTCTCCCTACGATAAGAGGTATCTCCCTATCCTCATCTATATCTAGTATCACGAAATCAACAGGGAAGATAAATTTATTGACTTTCACTAGCACATTCTCTAAAATACCTTTTGGGTAAACTAAAGATCTATCGGCTAATTGAAGAGTTATAGCCGTCGGTTCAATTTCTCCTAACCCAAGATTTTTAAAAGTAGAGTACGGCATAAGATTAATACTAGCACCTAAATCAATGAGCGATCTAAAATTTTTACCTCCTATAGTACAAGGAATAGTAAACTTACCTGGATCGCCGAGTTTTTGTGGAAGAGGCCGAGTAAGAATTGCACTAATTTGCTCCGTGAGTTGGATCATCTCGTTCCCTTGCAATTTCTTACTTTTCTTCACGAGGTCCTTGAGGAACTTCGCCCACTTTGGCATCTTTTGAAGTGCTTCAATGAAAGGAATATTTATGCGAATTTCCTTCAACTTGTCCAAAAATCTTTGATATTCGGCGTCGAGCTTCTTCTTTATAAACTTTTGAGGATAAGGAATTGGAGGGACTTGTGAAGGCACCGTCGATGGTGGCTCGTCATAAGATGATTCTTTTTCCTCATTCTTTTTCGGCTTCTCGATTACCGTGTTTCTCTTCTCTTTTTGTGGGGCTTCCTCCAATTTCTTGCCGTTTCTCAAGGTGACTGCTTGGCACGTCTCGACCTCGATCTTTTTCGTTAGCAATCGTTGTGGATATGGGATTGGTTCGACCCATTCGGCTACAGTGACTTGCGGCATGACTTGACTTTCTTCCTTTTTCTCGATCTTGAAATTGATAGCTTGGCACGTCTCGAACTTTTGCTTTCGAGGATCTTCCGTATTCGATGGCAATGCTCCCGCCGGACGTTTCTCTTGATTCACAACGAATTGAGCGAATTGATTCTCCAAATTCCGCAGCGAGGCTTGGGTAGCGGTCATGAATTGGGCCAATATCTCATCCGTATTTGATTTTTGGGCCGGTGGATTGTGGCCTTGATAGCTTTGTTGAGGAGGGGCTTGATTTTGAAACTGACCTTGAGGTCTTTGATACCCTTGGCCTTGTTGATTTCCTCCATATTGCCCTTGTGATCTCCACCCTTGATTTTGGAATTGGCGAGGCGCATTGTTGACGTAGTTGAGCGACTCCACATCTTGTTGGCATTGGAGCGTGTAGTGATTATTCCACCGCAAATTGCACAACATGGAGACTCAACGGCTTGGACTTGTTGTGGTGGATTTGCTTTGATGTGTTGTAGTAGGAGTTGATTTTGTTGAGCAATTTGGGTCACTTGAGCTTGAAGAGCCGTAATTGCATCTAACTCCAACACTCCGGGAACTTTCTTGGCTCCACTAACCGTCCTCTCGCTTGACTTGGCAAACCGATTTTGAGCAATTTGATCTAACATGATAAATGCATCCGGTATCGATTGACTCATAAAATTCCCCCCGGTTGATGCATCTAAGACCGTTCGTGCATTCTCGTTAATACCTTGGTAGAAGATGTGGATTTGCCGCCATTGTTCGACTCCATGTGTTGGACACTGCCGCAAAAGAGTTTTAAATCTCTCCCATGCCTCGTATAATTGCTCGCCTTGCTCTTGGACAAAATTGTGAATTTCTCGTCGGATTCTCTCGTCCTTCTCGGGTGAGCTATAGACTTTCATGAAAAGGTTGAGGAGTTGAGGCCATGACGAGATAGAGTGGGGGGCTTGGGACATCAACCACTGGCGAGCTCTTCCTTGTAGGGAGTGCTTGAAGAGAATTAATTGAAGCGCCTCTTGGGAAACGCCGTTTTGACGGTGGGAATTACAGGTATCTAGAAAATTGACAATGTGAAGATGGGGATCTTCACCTGCCAACCCACTAAATAGCCCGTTATTTTGGAGCATCGACAAAAGGCCTTGCTTGATCTCAAAATTGTGCGCCTCAATGGGTGGATATTGGATGCTCGGGCGGAATCCATCTAGAGTTGGGATTATGTAATCTTGAAGTGCTCGTGGACGAACTGCTGGCTGTGCTGGAAGTTGAGGGGATGGGTCTTGGACTTGGTTTCCGTTGGCCCCGAGTAAATTACCCGCTGCCCTGCGTTCTTCGTCCTCCATTATATTGTTTGCGCGTTGAAGTCTCCTAGCGGCTCGAAAAGTACGTTCGATTTCGGGATCAAACGATTCTCTAGCAAGATCGAGTCTCTTGCGCATACAAAGTACCTAAAACAAAAATAAAGTAAAACGAAAATAAAATGGGTGAATCGTGAAAATCGTTCAAATCTAGAGCTAGAATAAAATAAATAATTAAAATAATCCCCGGCAACGGCGCCAAAAACTTGTTGGCCGAAAACCTACACGCAAGTGCACGTATCGTACAAGTAATATAGTGGACTAAAAGTCCGGATATCGAACCCACAGGGAATATTTAATTATCTAATCCTAGACGCTAAATTCTACCAATTATTATCAAGCCCACCCTACACAGTCGAATTTTAGAGAGAATTAACTAAATTAAACTAAATTAAAAGCAAGCAAAAACAAGCAAGCAATTTAAAACGAAGATCAATCAAAGTAGACAAGCCTAGGATTTTATTCTTCCCCTTATGTGATTATTACTCCCCCAATTCCTTCAATTATGCAAGTTATTAACCCGGATTATTAACCTGAGATGCTAAAATAATCATAACCCGCTTCCGCGTGTATTACGATTCTAATACTCTAGATTCAATTACTATATTCCTATGCAATTAATTCTAGAACACAACATTAAGCACAAATCTCAATAATGGCTACCTAAGAGATTAACTATATTCCTATGTTAATACCACAAAGGCTCTTCTACCACAGTTCTAATTATTAACCCGATCTTCCGATTCATGCGATTAACAATAACATAAAAGCACATAAGTTGATCAAGTTCATGCACTTAATAAAACAAGTAGAAGAAATAATCCGGAATTAAAACTTGCATAAAATCATAGAAAAGGGTTCATAAATCCCACATAGGGTTCCAAATAAAATCCTAGAAATAAGAAATTTAGCTACTCATGATTAAAGCAAAAACGCAAATAAAATTAATCATAAACGATAAATCTATGCTTAGAGTCTTCGAATTCTTCGTCTTCGTTATTGCTTTGTTGCTCTCCAAATTGCGTAAAAAGATCCCCAATTGTGTGCTTGGCTTGGTCTTATATAGGGTGAAAAACTTGGCGAAGAAGGCAGTTTCCTTGTGCAATTAAAATCCCTTTACTGCGCAACTTCGGAGTCTCGGACGGGGGTCCCATAATTTGCACTAAAACAGGGACGGGGTTCCGAGCCTTGTTTCTTCAGAATTTTGATTTTTTCACTTTTGGCCCATATTTTCTCCAAAATTGCAGTTTTGACCCCATACTTTTCCAATTCTTCAATTTGTACCTGAAATACAATAAATCAACTTTTTAAGCACCAATTATCGTTAAAACACACCAAAAGCCCAAATAAAAAGGTACGATAAAGTGTAAAAATATACACTTAACAAGCCCATCCACCTCGACCCTAGGCGGATCGACCTCGACCACGTGAAGCTCGTCCAGGGGGTGGTACCGATAAGGAGGTCCAACTTTCACAAATTTTGGAGTTGGTGAAGGGTACACTTAGCGAGGTGCGGGGACTTGCGCCATCCGACGCTCATACGGTCATGTGGGGGACTCTAAATGATATTGTCAAATTGATCGAACCGGATGCCCCACTTCCACCTCCATCGAGCTCGTCGGATGCCCCACCACCACCTCCAGCTAGCTCGATAGAGCCACTTCCACCGCCATCGAGCTCGTCCGATGCCCCACAAGCAGTTATGAAACGCGTGTTTAGTAGGAAGAAAAAAACACAGGATTAGTCTTGTGTGTTTTAGGCCATTTAGTTGATGGATGTTGTTTGATGGATTTTATTTGATTTACTTTTTTTTTTCTTAATTTAGTTTTATATGGATTTTGATTGTTTTAAATGAAATTATTTTTGATAATTTGAAAATTTAATTTTTTTTGTCCAAAAACACTTAGAATATGTTTTTTATGTTACATTGCAATATATTTGGGGTTGATTTCAGAAAAAAAAAAAGAAAAATTGCAATTTATCAAAAAAAAAAAAAAAATTGAACGGACTCGTTTCGACAGAAACAAACTGAAAAAAAAAACATAACACTTAATAACATTGAAACTAACACCAGTAACTTTACTTAATTTTGTTCGGAAAACAAACACCATTGTCTGATATAATAATAATTTCCAAACTCTCTCGCTGGCAACATTTTGACCTATTAGTTCTCGGAATGCTGTAATCCGACCATCCATTTCTGCAGGCTTCCAACCATCAGCTGTAGGATCATGGCATCGTTACCAATAATGGGCGATTGGAGGTATTGGACAATTGTTGTTCAAGACAACATGCACGAAGTGACAGTTGTCGACGAATGCCATTCCGTGCTCTTGTCTCTCTCTGAAAAGCATTGGATCGCTCGATAGAGGAAGGAACGTGAGACACTGATACTTGGATAAGTAGACAAGCACAATATTGTATGTTGAAGCAATTACATGACCCATATTTGGAAAAAACATCCAATGGTCACGAGTGGCAGGAACATCCCAGTTACTCACAATAGTTTGCATGCTTCTAACAGTTTCTTCGCCACGTTGCATGACCGTGTAAGTGGAAAAATTAGAAGTCAACTCCCGTAGCATGTCATCTCGTACTCGACCCCATTCATCTTCTCCAAATCCCATCATAGAGGCAACTGCCCGAAATCCACAGTGTCCATCTGAACCGACATTGATGATTTCTCGAACATGCATACGAAATCGTGGATGGATCGTGTCAATGTACTTATTCTTGCTGATCAAACCTGGTGGCAATCCCACATCTGCATCTTCAAATAATAGTTTGAACGACTCTTGCGTCTGTATAGTGCTTTTTCCTGACTCTTGAGTTGGTATAGTGTTAATAGAATCATTCGAGTGCCCTCGTAATCTCATCAGTACAGGTATAAGCTGCAGTATATTACACAAAATTACTTAGCACAATTATAAACTACAACAACTACAATGAAATGACACGAAAGTAGCGACATTTACCTTTGGAGAACAACTAGCTTGCTTCGATTTTTTTTTCTTTGGCTCCACATACTCAAAATGTGATTTGTCACGAGTGCTTGATTTGTCTTTCCTATTTTTTCCCGGTCGACCTTTGCTAACAACTTTTTCACTTGGCTCCGTAAGGTTAGTCTTCTCTGGGTGGGTAAAATGTCTCAAATGGTTGCGCAATTGAGTTTTTGCATCGAGATCGGCACATTCAAAGAGCTTCTGGTATTCCGATAATTCTTCGTCGATGGTTGGTAGGATGACTTTGTCTGTGGTCGCGACGGGCTCCATGCTCATGTGTTTCCAATACGAGCCTATTAACTCAAGTGGGATAGGACATTTGTTCACAACAACATACTCATGAAGTTCATGGCAACATGGTAGACCGTGAGTTGTTCGGATGGCGCAACTACAACCCATATCGCTCGGTTGCAATAGTTTCGCATTGTCCACCTCAACTTTGAGTAGTTGCAGAGCGTATTTTGAGATACTTCCACGAAGCTCATTGTATATCAACGTTTTGAAAGTGTGTTCGTAAGTATTTTTACTTACTTCAAAATAAGCTTTGATGTCATTGTGTTGTTCGACAATTTGGTTGTGGACTTTCGTATACAAATCCACAAATGTGCTAGTTGAATTATGCACATCCCTTTTCATTTGTCCGTGTGCCCCCTCCACCCTATTAGAAGTGTACGTTCCAAAATGAGTACACTTATTTGTCCACACCGATACAAGTCTCACCTTGTACGGATCCAACCACGAATTAGCTACATATGCTATAGCCGGAGGATAACCGATAAATGTTCTTTTCATTGACTCCCAATCCTCATTGAACTCCTCTATGGTATTTCTTTCAATAAGAGCCGAAAAAACCGACTGAAATTGCTTCCATTTGGTGATGTCCTTTGTGAACAATTTCTTACAATTGGCCACTATATTCTTGTTCACATGCCACCGACGCAGCAAGTGATGACTCGATGGATACACATTGGCCACTGCTTTCATTAAACCCAAATCTCGATCTGTTACAATGCAATTAGGCCGAGGACAACTGGTCATGGCCTCCTTCAAACAACGCAACGCCCATTCGAAATTTTCTGTGTTTTCGTGATCCAAGTATGCAAAGGTAATGGAGAACGTCATGTTGGTACAAGTAAAACCCACAATCTCAAGAAATGGGAGTCCGTAACGATTGGTCTTGTACGTGCAATCGATGACGAATACGTACGGATACGACTGTGCCAACTTAATGCATTTCGGGTGGATCCACAACAAATCAGTAATCGCATTCAACTAGTTCGATCTATGGTACGAGAGGTATTCATCTTCTTTCAACTTGACGAACAATGATTGCAATTGAGATCTCCCTGACAAATCACTGAAATTTAACTTAGAGATAGTATTTTAAATTGTCTTCATACCAGTTAGATTAGACGGGTCCTTTTCCTTCAATGATCTTAGAATTGCCCTTGGTTTCACCATTGCTTTCTTCATAGTGTGAACAAAGGAAGTCTGCTCCTTTGATAATCTTCCAGCATAAGAGTGTCCGTGCAAGTTTTCAAACAAGTTGTGGTTGTGAATACCACTATAAACATCCAATTTCCATTCAGCCTTTTCATCATCCTTGTGTTCTTTTGTCCCCTTCAATTTAAACGGACAATTGCATTTATTTGAACCGGTGCTCCTTTTTCCCGGTCTTTGATCATCTTTACCTGGTACCTTCTTGCCAACATAATGGCCCCCACGCTCACAACGAAAAATCACATACGGTGTCCTACGTCCTCTATCCCTGTCACTCGAACCCGCAATCATTAACACCATTTCAATTCTTTTACATACTTCACGAACCCATGCCAATAAAGCTTCTTTTGTTGGGAATTTTTCTGACGTGGTAAATGAATGGGTGCAATCGATCTACACAAAAGTGTCGAAAATATAAGACAAGTAAATTTGCAACAGCACAAAATCGACACCTATGTGTCGAAAATGACCCATATTTTCGACACCTAAGTGTCGAAAATGGTAGCCAAATTCGACACGTAAGTGTCGAAAATGAATAAAATATCAACTGTTATGTTTTTCGACACATACATGTCGAAGAATAAGCATATTTTCGACCTGTATGTGTCGAAAATTGATGGCGAATTTAAAAAAAAAAAAAAAAATCAAAATCGATGTTTTAGCTCAAAAAATACATGAATACATACCTTAATGGGTTCTCCTTGCTCGTAAACTACCATTCTATTGTCATTTGACGTCATTTTGCAAGTTGTGTAAGGTTTTGATTTCTTTTGTTTTGAAGTTTTTTAGGAGGGTTTTTGGGGAGGGAGAAGAAGGAGGTGGAGGAGGTGAGGGGTTTGTGAGTGAGGAGGGAAATGGTTTTTTTAGGGTTTTTGATTATTTGGTATTTAAGAAAGAAAAATAGTATTTGTAATATTTTTTTGGTTTTAATTTTCATTAAGGGTATTAAAGTAATTTACAATTAATTATTTATTTTTTATTTTTTTGGTATTCAAGTAAGCAAAAGTTGGGATTTGAAATAGTGATCCCCTTTAGATAATAGGGCCCCCCTTTAACAAATGAATTATATCGTTATTTATACCTTAGATGAGATCGTTGGCCTGGCTCAAACCTTATTTGAAGGTGATTGGGCCTTGGTGATATTGGTCTTCAATATTGGGCTCCTAGCCCAGTAGGTAAATAAATTGTAAGTCCATTGGGTTGGCCCAATTAGACATATCAAAGAATTAATTTGTTCTCACGAAATGGAATTTGCTCACGTTATCACCACTCTCTTAGTAAATGGTCCCTCCAATATTTTCAAATAATTGTATATTGACCCCAAATGTCATTAAATATAATGCGTTGCTCACCTACCCTTCATCTTCAATAAATAACTACCCTTCATCTTCGACAAATAAATGGATTTTTGTACACAAGTCCCTCACCAACCATTTTTATTATTCTAGGTTTAGGGGTAATATCTCTTTCGCCAATAAGTCCATCCTTTTAATATTTATTATAAATAAAGAAAAAAATAATGTATATGACAAAAATACCCCCAACCCTTTACACCCAATTCTTAATTGTAACATTAATTTAATCAATTCTGACCACAAAAATTCAATTTTGATTTTTTTTCAAAAAATATTTTTTTGCCGCCGGTCTCCGGCGTTGACTTCTCGAATTTTTTTTCTGGTCTGTTTTTCCGCCGCCGGTTTCCGGCGTTGACAGTCGGTCTCCGGCATTGACTTTTCGATTTTTTTCTCATCAATTTTTTATCTGTTTTTTTATGTCCGCCGCTAAACGTTGACCATAATTGTACTGCCATTAACATTAATTCTACTGTTACTGACAGTACATTAACGTAATTATACTGTCGTTGACAGTACATTTATGTAATTGTACAATCGTTGACAGAACAATTAGAGTCAACGACATTATTATTTTTCTTAGGGTTTATATATATATATATATATATATAATATTTATATATAATTTTGTTTGATTTGTTGACGAGTCAACGTATTATATTACAGTCGTTGACAGTAAAATAACTGTAAACACAATAATATTACTGTTAACCATGTCAATATTATTATTTTTTTGGGTTTTTTGTTTTATTTGAGTTGTTGACGGAGTAAGGTAATAATATTAGTGTCTACTATTATAATATTACTGTAAACACAATAATATTACTGTGGTTGACGGTAATATTATTGTTGTTACCCGCAAACTCCCTTAATGCGATGGATGGATCAAGAGCTTGGATAGACTTCACCTACGAGCGTTTGCCGAATTTTTGCTTTCTTTGCGGGATATAGGGCATGGTGAGAACAAATGCCCGGTGCGATATAAAGACAATTTTGTAGACCCTGGTGACCACCTATTGTATGGTACTTGGATGAAGGCACAATCGAATAGGGACACAAAGGGTATACAGGTTTCATTGCAGCCTTTGTTGCCGAGGAATTTTCTGCAAGAAAGTGAACTCTCTAGACCCATTCTGCGGGGGAAGAATATTTTCAATTACTCGCCACTACCAGTGGAAACGGCGGGGCAGGAAAATCTTCCACAATTCCATGCAACAACTAGATTTGAGGCGTATGACCTTGCTCTGGTCAACAACCCAATTCAATTCCATACAGGAGGAGAAGAGGTCCAAAGTGTGTGGCGCAAGCTTTCCAGTTCCGGTAAGGGCCCCAAGAACAAGGCCTCCGATTCTAATCTCCCGGATTGAAACAAGGGCAGAAAAAAACCTCATTTGTACCTACGTGACGAGGATATGAGTTCAACGGCAGAAACTGCGGAGCAGTCCCGCCGATCGCAATGAGCTGCATTTTTTGGAATTGTCAAGGGTTTTGGGTACCCTTGACAATTCACACCATCGGAGATATTCTCCGACGTTACCACACCTTGTTGGTGTTTCTTTCGGAGACGAAAGCAACTTCAACTCTAGAGGACTCTTTGAAGAAAAAAATGGAACTTAAATGGTTTAGCAGGAGACAAAATTGGAATGTCGGGTGGCTTAGCTCTATTATGGCAAACAGAGGTTCAAGTCCAACTCATTAGTTTTTTCGCAAATCAAATCGATGTAGAAATTGACGGTTCCCAATCTATCAATCAGCAAGTGGAGATTTACCGGCATGTACGGGTTTCCATAGCGAGATCAACGAAACAAAACGTGGGCGTTGCTACGCAATCTGAAGTTACAACGCACCTTGCCTTGGATTGTGGGGGGAGATTATAATGATATTTTGTGCAATACAGAGAAAGTTGGGGGGCGTGACATAATCCAGGGCAACTTGCAACTTTCCATAACGCACTGAACGAGTGTAATCTTTCAGATCTTGGCTTCCATGGCTCTGTGTTTACCTGGTCCAATAACCGGAATACTCATAACACGGTTCGTAGTCGTCTAGACAGGGTTGTTGTTCCCGATACATAAACCGGGTAGTGATTTAGTAAAATGATCAAATAAATTAGTCGAAATACGAAAAGATTAACCGAGGCGAGAAAACTCTTTCCTTAAGACAATATTGCCCCGCTACGGTGCTTACGGTTATTTGGCAATGGTCTCCCAAGATACAACGGCTAACTCGGCATATGAGCACTCAAAATCCCGAGTACAACGAACGTTACTTTTTGTCTCAAACTCTCGAATCGAATACAGAAGAAAATATTCTACGAAGAATATTTTCGGGCTAAAGAAAGAAGAATTCCCTAGAACAAAATTATGGAATTGAATTGATTTTTATGTTGTTTTTTTTAAATCAAACATGTGGAGTTTCTATTTATAAGTTTCCAATGGTTGTGATTAATGAACACAACCCTTAGGAAATTAAACAGGTGAAGAGGTGTGGCCACACCTCTTCATATTGTCACACCTATTTGATCAAATAGGTGCCTAAATTTTTTTTTTTTAATTTTCATTTAAAAAATAATTTTATTTTAATAAATAAAATTTACAACAAGGGTTTGTGCAAATGATGGATGGATGTCTCACTTTACGAGAGCTCGTGCATCATCTTCAACTGCCAGGGTCGGATCATATTCCGTTAATGTTAGTTCTTAAGCCGCCAGAGGAAAATGACGTGGTCACAGGTCGATGCCCATTCCGCTTCGAAGCTATGTGGGTCCGAAATGAATTTGCAGAGTTGGTTAAAGATGACTGGTCGAAAGATAGGGATTGTGACCCTGTAGATGAGCTTCTTAACAAAACAGACGGCTCCAGATTGGCTATTATGCGATCTCAACCACCCTCGTAAACGATTAGGGAAAATCCACAAAGAGCTACATCGGTTGAAGTCTGGGGTCCAAACTGAGGAAAATAGAGATTAAAGCCGACAATTGCACAAAGACTTAGAACATTTGCACGATGATGAGAAAATTTACAGGGAACAAAGAAGTACGGTCCAATGGATCAGCGAAGGCGATAGGAACACAAAATTCTTCCTCACCGAAGCTTATCACAGGAAGAGGGTGAACACAGTTAATAAGATTTGCTATAAAATGGGGGTTTGGAAGGAGAACAAAAAGGACATTGAACAAGTTATCTCTGGCTACTTCGAGGAAATCTTCCATTCTACTTACCGAGAGCAAAGTGTAATGGGTGAGGTGATTGATCATATTGTTCCTAGAGTTTCTGGTGAGGCCTCTTCAGACGCTTTCTCTTCATTTCACCGTGGATGAGGTAACCCGTGCTATATCCCAAATGTCCCCGATCAAGTCCCCTAGCCCTGACGGCCTTCCCGTTCTTTTTTATACTAGGGGAAATATGGGATACCCCTTAGTTTCGAAAATATATTAGGATAGGTCCTATGGATTTTTCTTTCTTAGTCAAAAACCCAAATTATAATCTTAATTTGATAGACTCACCTAGACAAATTGAAATACCCGTTTTTCCTTTTTAATTACAATTTAAAACCCTTACCCCTAGCCTGTTTTTCTTTTCCACTCCCACATCTATCAGCCGTCATCTCTCCCCTCTCTCTCTCTCTCTCTCTCTCTCTCTCTCTCTCTCTCTCTCTCTCTCTCTATATATATATATATATATATATATATATATATATATATATATATATATATCCACAGCCCTCCCTGGCCCATCTCATCTCCCCACCGCCTTGCGTTGCCCACTGCCGTTGCTTTCCCCCACTGCCGTTGCTTTCCCCCACATCCTTGCGCCGCCGCCGCTGCTCGCCGTCGCTGCTCCTCCTTGCGTCGTCGCCGCTGCTTTCCACTGCCTTTGCGTTGCCGCCCCTTTTTGCATGATCGACGCCAATCGCCACCTTGAATCACCCATCCAAATTGAATAAACTCGATGATGCCAAAAACATGATGGATGAGGGTTTGTTTGTTTTAAATTCGTTTTAAATCTCTTTCTACTTCCCTTTGATGAAATGGTTTCTATGTTATTGTTTTAGTTTCTTTTCTTTTTTTTTGTTTGAGGGACGACTCAATCCAGATATATTATTTCTTTAAAAGAAAATCAGATCTACTATGTTTTTTTTTAATTGATCTACTATGTTTTTCAATATCTGTGAAAAATTAATATTAAAATCTTTTTCTTTGGATTAATTCGATTTTTTATTTCTTTGATTCTTATCTTGTTTATTTTTGTTATAAATTGTATGTAATTTTTTTTTTGTATTTATTTTGAAAATGATCCGAAATGCCTCAAGTGTACGAGCTTTGTTTGTCTGTAGTAGAAACTTAATCAGTAGTGGTTACTTAGATGGGTGATTTGGGTAGGTGAATATACAATTCTATGTAGTCATATATAGTCATATGCAGTCATGTATAGTCATGGCTACATGACTATAGAACTTGTAGTATGCTATAGTCATTTGTAGTCAATTTGAGTACATTAAATTTATCAAAAAAAAAAAACAAAATTACTGTTTTTTTTTTTTGTATTTTTCATGAAATCTAACTCGCATGTTCCATTTTGCTCTTTAACTCGTATTTTTTTTGTCGCAAGTTTGACCTTGTGTATAATTTTATGAGATGCATATAATAAGATGCATGAAGTGCCTTGTGAAGTTGGATTCATGCTACAATAGTCTAGACTTTATGTCACTATTTATAACTATAGATAATTGTAGATAAACTCTAGTCACATGTAGTAACATATAGTTATATGTATGCTATAGGTTTTTTAATGTACAATAATGTTTGTTCAAGTTTGAAGAATATATGCATATGGTTGTGTTTTTTCATTTTTCGTTTGTTAGTTGATTTATAATATCAAGATCCGAATTGTGAATTTTGTTGTTGGTGTAGATGAATTTGGGGTAAAAAGACAGTACATGACTACATATAATACATGACTATTGAACTTGTAGTACACTGTAGTCATGTGTATACTTTCAGTACAATAATTTTAACAAAATTTTAATTGATAAAAAAATTAAAAAATTAAAAAATTAAAATATTAAATAATTAAATAAAAATTAAAAAATAAATAAAAATCAAAATATTAATTTTTTTTTAAAATAAAATAATAATAATAAAAGGTACAACATATATACATGAATAAAATAATTATTAAATTAAAAATTATGATATATGCAGTACAAAAATACTAAATGCCGGTCAAAAATGATAAGTGTAGTTTGTGAAAATGTTGAATGCAGTTGGACGAAAATTGAAAATAAGGGCACAATAGTACTTTTGCTCTCCAAGGGTATCTGAAAAAGGAGATTTTTAGGGGTGGACCTATCCCTATATACTTTCCATATGAGGGGTGTATATCAAATGGACCCTTTATACTAAGTACTGGCATATCTTAGGCTCCTCCGTTATCAATTGCGTTCTTGATTTTCTGAATAATCATAAGCTACCTACTCCTATGACTTTCCCTTTTATTGTCCTTATTCCTAAAGTCAAGAAACTAGAGAAAATCACTGAAAAATTCCCTATTAGCCTCTGCAAAGTTATCTACAAATTCGGGTCTAAAGTTATCGTCAACCGTCTTAAACCTATCCTTAATCACATTATTTCCCAAACTCAGTCAGCTTTTGTCCCGAAACGCCTCATTACTGATAATGTTCTTGTTGAATACGAGATTAATCACTTTATTAGATCTAATTCTAAGAGGCTTACCAATTATATGACACTTAAATTGGACATTAGTAAAGCTTATGATCGAATTGAATGGGGTTTCGTTAAGAAAGTTCTTGGTAGACTGGGCTTTCCCGACAATTTTATTCATTTAATTATGCTTTTCATGTCTTATGCTACTTATACTTTCCTTTTCAATGGATACCAATTTGGGTTTATGCGTCCGGCTCGGGGACTTCGACAAGGGGACCCACTGTCTCTATACCTTTTTATATGTTGCACGGAGGTACTCATTGCTATGATCAAAGTTGCGATCGAGCGAGGTGAGATGAGAGGTGTTCGGATAGTCCCTACTGCGCCAGTGGTTTCGACCCTATGCTTTGTCGACGACACACTCATCTTCAGCCAGGTGACTAGCGAGGATGCTCAGACGCTTCGCCGGATTCTAGCCTCATGTGTCTCAGTCTCGGGACAGGTTATTAACCTTGAGAAGTCTACAATGGCGTTTTGCCCGACCACTCCTCTGGAAAGAAAGGACGAAATACATTCTATTCTTAGCTTTCACATTGTTTAAAAGCACGATAAATACTTGGGGATGCCGTTTTCCATGGGCAAGTTGAGACGGGAGATCTTTGGTTTCTTACGGGACAAAAATTGGTCTAGAATTAAGGGTTGGGGCGAGTGGAACCTATCACGAGCAGGCAAAGAAGTTCTTATCAAAGCTGTATTACAGACGATTCCCTCATACGTTATGAGTTGCTTCATTATTCCTCAAAATCTCATCCATGAGATGGAATCCACGATTCAACTATTTCGTGGGGTAGTGGAACACGAAATTCGATGGCATGGGTTCCGTGGAGGAAGTTTTGCAAATCTAAGGAAATATGAGGAATGGGCTTCTGCGATTTACACAAGTTCATATGGCCTTAATAGCAAAGCATACATAAAGGGTATTGACTAATCCGGATCTTCTTTTGGTGCAACTTCTCAAGGCATGATACTTTCCTAATGGCAGTATTTGGTCGGCAGCGGAAGGCACCAGGCCCCCTGTGCTTGGTGTTGTCTCATGCAATAATATTACTGTTTAGGACAGTAATATTAGAGATATAGTTTTTCAGGAAAGTAATATTCATAATATTACTGTTCGGGATAGTAATATTAGTGTTCAGGACAGTAGTATTACTGTTTGGGACAATAATATTAGTAATATTACTGTTTGGGACAATAATATTAGTAATATTACTGTTTGGAACTATAACATTAGTAATATTACTGTTGGGACAATAAATTATTAATATTACTGTTTTGGCACTCAATATTACTATCTGAGACAATAATTTTGTTGTTAACATAGTAATTTAGAGAGAACAAAAAGTTTCAGAAAAAAAAAAGTCAACGCCGGAGAACCGCGTGGTCAACCCCAGAATCAGGCTGAAAAAAAAATTATTTTCTCAAAAAATATATTTAAAAAAAAATGAAAATGGGAGTTAATGTGATATATTTGTTCAAATTCGGGGTCAATGTTCAATATTGATGAAATTAGAGTATAATTGATGGAATTGATGAAAATTATATTATGTAGGGTATTTTAGATAATAGACATATGAATTGGTTTATTTGCAAAACTGGTAATTGTCTAGACATGTGTCCATTTAAGTCCCTTGTCATGGACCTATTTGCGCCCTTTATTAAAAGGCGTTTGCTATTACCAATGCACTTTTTCCAGTTACAGTGCAAAATAATTCATTTGTAGGGAAATCTTTTAAAGTTTTCCAAATTCTCTCAACTTCCAAATAAACCAAACATTTTAAATCGTGATTTGTTTTTGCTACAATCAGTTAAACATAACAATTACCAATATGGCCAACATTGATCCCGATAATGAGGTAAAAAATTACGTTTTTGTCTGATATTGTCGATTGTTATGTATTTCGTATAATGTATCTCGAAATTCCGCATTGAGTTTTGTGATTTCCTTCACGAAATTAACATCATATTCTGCTTTATCAATAATTTCGTACGAAACACTACGAAATGTTGAATCATATTTCGTGTTTTTCGGCACGAAATAAAGGAAAAACTCATTTATTTTGTGTTTCCTGCATTTGTACACGAAATGTAGAGAATTATTTCTTTTTTTTTGTGTGTGCAAGTATCTAACTATTTTATCTTTCTTGAAGCAGCAATATGGAAACAAGTTGTATTTTGAAGCGAAACAAATATGAAGATTTCTCTTTCTTCCAAGTTGATATTGTGTTCGATTGTAGGGAATAATTAATCAAGTGTGCCAAAGCAACTGAAATTAGTCATTCTCACCGTTTGATTTGCCAGTCTAGAAGGGCGAATGCATAGTATTTGACGTGTGAAAAATACAGACATGGCCGACAAACGAATATCGATGTGGAAGATACTAGAAACACTGGAACAAAAAAATGTGGTTGTCCATTCAAATTGATTGGTAAAAAGTCAAGGTTTGATGAATTATGGCGGTTGACTGTCAGCGATGGCAAGCATACTCATCCTCCGGCTTTGTTTCCTCATGGACATGGTACGACTAGTCGTATAACTCCACAACAGAAAGCAAAAATTAAAGAATTGAGAAATTCTCATGTGAAGCCAATGTTAATCATGGATAGATTGAGAAAGGATGATCCCGGGATACAAACCTCTATGAAGCATGTTTACAATGAGTTGGCCAAGATTAAATCAGAGGAAATGGAGGGGATGAATGTTATTCATTTTCTGAGCATAACTTTCAACAAGGCGAGTATCGATATTGGCGCGTCGATAGTGAAACGAGCAACACAATAACGGATGTTATGTTTGCATGTCTTGAATCGATTAAGTTACTACAACTGTTCATGTATGTTATATTGATAGACAGTACATACAAAACCAATAAGTAAGTAAGCCTTTACAATTGTTTGAATTATATTGTAGTTTTATAATGTATTGTTTTAATATGTAAAAAAAAATTTATTGTAGGTATTGAATGCCTCTTTTGAAAATAATTGGGATACTCCAGTTGAGAATAATTTTACGATTGTTGTTGCATTTATGTCGCATGAAGATGCAAACACCTACGAGTGGACTTTGAATTGTTTGAGAGAGTTGTTAGATGGTGTCGAACCTGATGCGATCCTGACTGACAGGGAGTTGGGTCTCTTGAAAGCACCGCCAAATATCTTTCCAGTTTCGTATCGTATGTTGTGTATATTCCATATAAACAGAAATGTTGAGACAAATGCGATGAGATTTATGGGAGGCGACAAAGACCAAGGTCTAATATTCCGACGTGGGGTGTGGACTAAGCTGGTGAAATCAGAAACCGAAGAAGAGTATCATTACAATTAAAATGAAATTGTTGGATGGTATACATGATACCCTAGACTGATACAATATTTAAATGATACGTGGTTGATATACAAAGAGAAGTTTGTCCGAGCCTATACACGCAATGTGTATCATTTTGGCAACACGAGCACCAACAAGTATTACATGTTTTAGTTATTTAAGTGATAAAATGTATTATATAAAAATAATATTTATATTATTATTTGATTTTCGTTGTCATCGTAGAGGGTGGAGAGTGCTCATTCTTCATTAAATGGTTGGTTAAATGCTTTGACCAAAGGTGTTGATAACATGCAAAGCAAACTTCGGGACCAAGTTTATATCCAAATTAGTCAGTTGAAGTGCGATTTTCATTATCATCCAAGATAAGAAAACATACTGCAGCGTGGCTGTGTTTTCAGGATTTGATTTGTTACGTTACACATCTGGCATTGGAGAAATTGGATCAAGAGATTGAGTCCCTTGCGATGTAAGATCCGAGTATTTACGCACACTATCTTTCGAATACTCATGGCTCCATGTGCGCGCAAAATTGTGTAGAAAATGGAAGATAATGACACGTTGGTCATTTCAGACTTGCATCCATTCTGCAGTACCATGGTAGTTGAACCTTCGGAGCTACCTAAGTATCAAGTAAACCACAAGGCTATTGTAGATAGACAGATTGATAACCAGAATTGCCATTTTAAGAAGATGAATTATATGAGCAAGATAAACGCCGTGGCCTCATTGCGTGTCATCACTTATCCATCTATGTCGCATCTGTCCGAGCCATCATTTGTTAAGACAAATGACAACCAAAGAATAACTCAACAAAGAGAGACTCTTTCGGATGGCAGTATCATATTTATGAGGAGACAATTAAGTCGTCGTGTGGTTCCAAGGGTCGCCAATCATCCCCTGCTGCAAAGATTCTCAAAGCAAATATATAAGCATTGATGGAACGGCTCAATCGAAGATGAAAGGTCGGGGTTCTCGTATTCCCACACAAGAATCTGCTACCCCTCCAATACCTGCACATGAAGGAATCGACTTCTATTCTTTCGTGCCCTAATCTATGGTCCGTCTTATTCAAGATTATGTCAACGTGATGGCGGATGGTAACTGTAGGTATTGTTGAGTTGCTCAAGTCGTGTAAGGGGATCAAGAAAGATGGCCGCAAGTGAGAGGAGAGTTGGTTATTGAGTTATATGAGCATGCTAATGTGTACACGACAATGTTTGGCAGTACTGGATACGTTGAGGTGATACACAAGTGTGACTGGCCCTCAGATCCTGTCCACAAGCTTATTGGATGGATATGAATGAAATGGGATTGATCATTACAACCAAATACGGTGCATTTGTGGTACTTTTTACCCAAGTGGAGAGTATGACTTATCTTTCCATGTTTGGCAGTGGTCACTTATCATGATGATTGTTTTGAAATTGCACAACAATCATTTCATGCTTGTTAATTTGGTCGCGAATTGCCCTCTACCACCTATCCATTCGACAAGGGTACATCATAGAGCTAAAAACCTGAGGCACAGTATTGTACGAATCTTGAGCTTCCATTTCGTGTAATATACTACAAAATTGAAGATACTATTTCGTGTTCTTCATCACGAAACTAAATAACTCCTGAAATCTCCCAATTTCGTCCTACGTGTTTAATACTGATAAACACATATATTTCGTGTATTTGTACACGAAGTAGTTCACCGCATTTCATGTTATAGCCCACGAAACGGCCGGCGAATTTTGGTTTTTTTGGGTGAAGATTCAAATAAAATAAATAGCACTGCAAGCTAGTAAAAAACGTATTTCAGTTAAAAGTATGTAGTCCTAATCCAATATGTAATGAGAGGGTATTCTCGTCAATTCACAACGGTGCACAAGAAAATTCCTCTTATAAAATAACAGTAATAATAATGTAAAATATATTTCCCATATAAGTCGGATCCGGTAAAATAAACTGAAATGCTAATTGTCGCGACTTTTACTAAAATTGGCTTATTTGCAGCGGTACTTTCATTTCAACCTTTTCCAACTTTCTAAAAAACTCAAAACGCTCTCAACTTAAAAAAGTTGGAAAAAAAAAAGAATTTCGTGTTTGTTTCATAAATCAACTGCCCGACGACAACAAATAACATAATGGCCGATTCGGATGACTTCTACGAGCTAAAATCAAAGAAATTAGTGAAATTTATATTTTTTCGCGGTATTATCGTGATGTGCAGTACGAGAACCCCATTTTTTTGGGTTTCCCGTGCTACACAACACGGGAAATTCAAAAAAAAAAGAAAAAAAAAAAGAAAACAGAACAAGCGTGTTGTGGGGAACGGGAACACCAAGTTCCCGTGCCCTAGAGGATGGGAACCATGAACAATCATCTCCTAGGGCACGAGAACCCCAATATTATAATTTTTTTTTAATTTTTTTTATTCATAGTGTTATGAATATACTAATTATTATTTGTTGTACCTTGGTAGGCTAGTGAAGGTGATTTTGACGATGAGTTTGGAACTGAATATGACAACGAGTACGAGGATCCCAACATGTGTTATGATGTTCCTCAAAACACACCAACAATTTCTGAGGATCACAGTCAATATTTCAGTGTGGATATTGAGTGTGAAACTGGTAAAGAATTAGTGTCCTGGTAAAGAATTAGTGTCATGGTAAAAAAAACGGCTGCTACTTGTGGTCATCGATTGATAGTAACTTCAAGCCAGAAAAACGTTTATGTAGTAATTAGATGTCATGTGTCTGGGAAGGGACGTGAAGAACGAACCAAAGGTGTGAAGCAACAAAATGAGGGATCAAAGAAATGTGGATGTCCGTTTCGTATATACTATAGCAGAAATCGATACGATGGACTATGGCGAATGAATTTAAAAAATGACATCCACACTCACCCGACGCTACCGTATCTTACCGGACAAGGACCGGATAGTCGTTTGACACCAGAAGAATACGAGGTAGTGAAGTTACTTAGAATGAGCCACGTGAAGCCGACATTAATTATTGATCGATTGAGGAAGGATAATCCACAGACATCGACGAGTGTGAAACATGTCTACAACCAACTTGAGAAGATGAAAAAAGAGAATATGGCGGGGAAGACTGTGATACAACACATGATGTCAAACCTTCAAGAATCTGGATATGAATATTGGTATCGATGTAATGAAGCTGGTGATACACTTACTGATTTGATGTTCGCCACTCCTATTTCACTGAAACTTTTGCGGTTATTCTCTCACGTTATATTGATGGAGTGCACTTACAAAACCAATAGGTATGTTTTTAATTAGTATTTACTATTGGGTTATTGTACATTGATTGCATTTGATATTTATGTATTTGCGTAGGTATGAGATGCCACTTCTGAAAATAGTTGGAATCACCCATGTTGGTTACAATTTTATAATTGTTGTTGCTTTCATGTTACATGAAGATGCAAACACATATGCATGGGCTTTGAGTTGTTTGAAATGTGCATGGGGGGGCTAGTACCTTATGTGATATTGACGGATCGTGAATAGGGACTCATTAAAGCAATGCCCCAAATAGAAACGTCACATGAACTTGTGTTTGTTTCACATCAATAGAAACGTGGAAAAAAAATTATTGGTAGTACTAAACACGGGGTTATATTCCGGCGCGGACATTAGGCTACATTAGTGGAATAAAAAATAGAAGAAGATTACTATGAAAATTACGAGGAAATGGTCAGGCGCTATGGTTGATACCCCAAATTGATATCATACCTTAACGATACTTGGCTAATATACAAGCACAAATTCTTCAAAGCATGGACTAATAAGATTTTGCATTTTGGGAACACGTCGACTAATAGGTATTTTCGGTTTCATTTTCGGCTTGTATTTTATATTATATTTTGGGCGTTTTTAATTATTAGTTGTTATTTTAATGACTATTAACAGGGTGGAAAATGCTCACAATTCGTCGAAGGGTTGAATTAGTGCTTTTACCGGCACTGTGAACACCATTCAGTATCAACTCGACTCCGGGGTCGAGTATCAACTTACCAAGATCAAGGGTGAGTTTTCAAAATGCAGTTTAATCAGCTTGCATAAATCATCGTATCTGGTATTTCAGGGTTTGATATGCAAAGTCACACATAAAACATTAAATTTGCTTGATAATGAGCTCGATAAACCGGGGTAGAAGACCCATCTATTGTGATCACGTTCTGTGGGTTACTCATGGACTTCAATGTGCATGCCAAATTGCGTTGAAAATCCAGCAACGTGATACATTTATATCTATGGATCTACATCCGTTTTGGAGTACCATGCACGTTGAAGAACCAGAAATACCCGAAGCACAGGTAGATCGCGAAGCAAATATGAGAGACTGGATAATTAGACTAGCCACCAAGTGTTAGAAAAAGATTACATGACTCAAAAGATGACTGTTGATTACATGAATAGCACTATTAATCCAGACACCATCCACTTGGCAGAGCCTGCATATGTTAAACCGAAGGGAAGGCCAAAGGATAAACCGACGAAGAGAGATAAATCCGGTTGGGAGTACCCACCATTCCCGCCGAAGTCGTCTACTGATGCAGAAAAGGGTAAATCGTCAGGTTCTAAGGGTCGAAAAAGTACTTCTACCGGAACCCCACCATCGAAAGTAACCGATCCCGCTTCTGGTCGTGGATGGGGGCGGGGTCGAGGGAGTGGTAGATCAAGTGATGAATCCACTGCCTATCAGAATCGTATGCCGATGCCTCGAAAGGAACCGGGCGAGGAGCTCAATTTCAGATCTTACATCCCAGGTTTTGTGGCAGGATCTATTGTGTCGTATGTTAATATTTTCGCAGATGAAAATTGTGGGTACAGATGTGTTGCAGAAGCAGTGTTCCGAGATCAGCACAGAGGGAGTCCTGTGAGGAGGTCGACGACGCGGTGGTGGCATCTCCATAAAGTCGTCGTCGTCGGAATCTCCAGTCTGAGGTAGGGGTAAACCGAGAAAACGTGCGTGCGGCTCCACACGAGGCAGTAACTGCACACGTAGATTCTTGGGTATCTCGTGCATGTACGGGTGGATGATACGCACAACATCATAGAAGTTCGGCTGAATAGGAGGCGGACTTACGACGGGCGGTGGTCCCTGTGGTGCTGGATCCCTGTTGATGACGTACTGATGCGTGCAAGGAACGTACTAGTCCATATACCGAGAAACAGTATCCGACGGCGGCCAGGGTAATGTCCTACCCTCCAATGTAATCGAGCTGGCAGTCAGGTCCATCCACTCCTCGCCTAGAGGATCGTACTGTACCAAGTATGTCTAACCTCCAAGCGGACCACGTAGGCATGGCTCTTTAAACGGAATGTAGCACTGTGGTATGGTCTGTCTAAAGCCGAACTGCCGTAGGACGCGATCCGGCTAATATGGCTCTATAATCTCCATTAACTGTATACATCCATAATATAGTGTACACGGAAAGCGTCTATGTACGTACGGACCGTAAGACATCCAGTCAATCTGGTAAATTAGATTAACGTAATAAAAATTAGATTTACTTAATAATAAATACTTAATACATCAACGCAACAATAAATAAATAAATAAATAATTCAACAATTAAAATACATACCTGATCGACCTGCACATCATCAAGCATCCTTCAGACCGAGAACAAGTCCGAAATACCCTTGCGTGGTTTCCATTTTAGGAAATGACGCTGCATCTCCCTATAATTTGGATTAATAGGTGCTCGCAAAGGGCGGAAGTACTCATAAATCCAGCACGACAAATAAATGAGATTATATTAGATTAATAGTAGATTATATTAAATTAAAATTATACTACACTAGATTATATTATATTAGAATCTAAGTTATACGAATTAATACTACATTATTAACATAATATATTAAAATATAATATATTATATTAAATTAATGTAATATTACACTAGATTATAGTATATTAGTACCTAAGTTATACTAATTAATACTATATTATTAACATAATATATTAAAATGTAATATATTATATTAAATTAATGTTGGCTTGAACCTGTCTACACTCCGGTCAGGGAATAAAGCCATATCGATCAAAAACAACAAATATCCTACCACCTTCTGCCGACAAGTTCGGGACCGACTGTGCACACGCTGAACAAACTCCGACCATTTTATCCCACTATTGCCGAGCTTGGCATGCGCCTCTATCAGGTCCAAATCAAGAACCTCTGCTAGCAATAACTCACACATAGGCCTCTCCTCAACAGAATCACCGTACACTACTAGACCTCGACACGCAACCCCAATATAAACGCAACATCATGCAAGGTGATCGTCATCTCACCCCAAGGCATGTGGAAATTGTTCGTTTTCGGCTGCCATCTCTCTATAAATGCATGCATGAGTCCCTTGTCCACATTTTTCATGTAGAAGTGCTCGAGTGAGTCTAGACCAGATGCCTCCAGTAGCTCTAACTCATCTTGCCCGTAAGGAGCCATGAGTTGCTTCAGCTCATCCTTCTTAAAATCATTTAATTAGCGCAGTAATCCTGGACTCACATCGTCCGACGCTACGCTCCTTTAGAATTTCTAATTTAATTAGAAAATGTATATATATATATATATATATATATATATATATATATATATATGTATATATACAAATGTAGTAGGCAATATGACTCTTGAAACTAGGATTCATCCTCCAATCAGCCGGTCCTCCTGGAGCCGGACCATGTAACACAATAGGCCCACTGAAAGTATCGAACTCGTACCGAGACTTGCGTGCGCGCGGAGCCGGGACAGGAACATCATCAAAATCGCTCGCCACAGGGTCCTGCTCCTCATCGTGTTCCTCGTAGGGGATACGGGAATCTTCCCCTAAAGATGGAATGCTACCCACCATAGATCTCGAACTCCGGTCTATGTGGGGTATCTCGTCCACGATGGGTACATCAGTGTCCCGCTCAATAACTCTCCTACTCCGGTGAGATGCAGTCATACGAATGCGCTCGGCTTCCGCCGCGGCTTCCCCACGACTTCCCCGCTATATCGAAATTTAATTTTCGGGACTTTATCCGAACTCAAAGAAGCACCCATAATCCCTTTCCCCTTGTCCTGACGTGCCATCTGTAAAAAATAAACAAACTAACTAAAAAAAAATTTAAACTTGTAGCTCCATTTCTGCAGAACACGGGAACTTGAAGATTGTTCGAGTTCTCGTGTTCTGCTAAACGGGAGCTTCCAGAATTTTGAGTCTTTCATTCAGCAGAACACGGGAACTTGAATAATCTTCAAGTTCCCGTGTACTACGAGACGGGGATACATATTTAATTTTTTTTTTTTCCGAAAAAAAAAATTCAAAAAACAGTTTGAAGGTCCCGATCACGAAACTTTGAAGCTCCTGTTTTCTAGAGCACGGAAACTCGAAGAAAATTCAAGTTCCCGTGCTCTGCAAAAATGGAGGATTCAAGCCGTTTGAATCTCCCGTTTTGCAGAGCACGGAAACAACTTGAATTTTCTTCGAGTTTCCGTGCTCCAGAAAACGGGAGCTGAAAAAAAAATCGAAATTTTGCTAAATCTAATCCTAAATATGTGTTTTTACCTAAATTGGAAATAAAACTGGTTAAAAATAGTAGGATATTGAAAATTTACCGAAATCGAGCCTCGTTTGATACGATTTCAAAGTCGAAAAAATTTACGAAATTCAAATTTCTAGAGAGAGTTTGGAAATAGAAGAGAAAAATTCAAAAAAACTTTAAATAAAAAAAGGTTCCGCTGTAAATAAGCCGATTTTAGTAAAAGTTCCGATGCAAATAGCCAGCACCAGAAAGAAAAAGTCGCACTAGAAGCTCCACACATTCATTTCTCTCTCTCACACACACACATTTCTCTCTCTCACACACAGTACACAGTAAATTCCAGAAATGAGCGCCACCGCCAACGGCGCTGCCGCGGAACCTCTCAAGTTCCTGATCTACAGCCGAACCGGCCGGACCTCGAGGCCGACATTCAAACCGACACACGTTTTCAACGCCGCCGGAGTCACCGGCCGGCCGAACGTGGACTGGTGCGAGTCGCACAGGGTGGAGACAATCCGGACGAATGTTGTCGGCAAGCTGACGTGTGCAGGGAGAAGGGACTGGTGTTGATTAACTACGCCACGTGTTGCATCTTCGAGTACGATTCGGGTCACCCGCTCGGGTCGGGCGTCGAGTTCAAGGAGGAGGATACCCCCAACTTTAGCGGATCCTTTTACTCCAACACCAAAGCAATGGTGGGTTTTTTTTTTTTTTTTTCCTTAATCGAAAATTTTATATTTAATGTTAAACCCGATAACTGAAAATTAAAAAAAAATGAAAAAAATAATTTAAAAAGAAAGTTAATTCCGTGTTAAAAATATCTCTAATCTGTAGTGGTGGTGTAAACAAGCCGAGCTCGAGCTGTTCGCCTATTTTTTTTTCTTAGCTCTAGCTCCGGCAAGCCGGGCTTGTCTTGTTCAAGCCAATTTTTTTTAATTTTTTATTAATATTATTAGAAATTTATTATTATAAATAATAATAAATAAAAAAATCGAAAATAAAAAACCTGTAAATTATTTTTTTAATTCTTTATGACTTATTATTTATTTTATATTAGTTATATTTAAAATTAAAAAAAATAAAAAAACTCGTGAGCCGGCTCGGACCTCACGAACAATTAAAAAGGAGCTCGGGCTCGACTGTCAGAAAGCTCGAGCTCGAAAAACCATATCCATAATCACTCACTATGTGTACATAGTGAGTAATTATTTACACTCTTCCACGTGTAACAAATACCCGATGTAAATAAGTATAACTTCCCATGAGATGAGTATTTTAGTTCAAATGAAAGTTTGATGGTATTTTGGGCAAATATAAAAATGTTATCTCAGATGTGGAGAAAAAAAATTTGTCCTAATTTCCAAAAAAGAAAATGAAGGGGGCAAATGTTTAATTATTCCAAAATAATGGGGGTAAAAATCAAAACCAAATATTAACTTTTCAACCGTGAGAGTAGCAACACAAAACACATTGAAAAGTCGCCGGCGACCTTGACTTCCGTTTCCCCGCCAAATTCTTAGAAACCCTCACTGAGTCGCCGGCATACCTTCGCCGCACCTTCCATTTTCTTAACCTGTCGTTTTTTCTAGTTATACTCTAATGGCGATTCCACAGTTGGCTGCTTCACGGAATAGTAACTATATATTTTTTTTTTACTATTATTTCCGCCGCCAGCCGTTCACATTTACCCTTTCTTTTCATTACACAAAAACCCCCATTTGATGAATAAGACCACAACAAAGTTGTCATCGGTCTTTTATTACGAGCCTATATCTATCTGTATCTATTCTATAAATTCATGGTTCGCTGGAACGGCGTCGGAACGGGAACGGGAACGGTGCCCTCCATTCCGGAATCCGTAACCCAAGAAAATGGTGGAATGGGCGAGACGGAGCCACGGAACGGCCGCAACGCCGTCGGAACGGCGCCGGAACAGGTAAAAAGATTTTGAAAAAAAAAAATTTGACTAAAAAAAATAAGGAAAAAAAAATATAAAAGAAAAAAAATAAATAAATAATAAGATGGTGGTGTCCATGTTAGAGAACAGAGATTCCCCTGAATCAGTGAATCACTGATGTTTGGTCTCACTCTTCAATTATAGCCTTCAATTATAGCTTACACAATTCCAGCTCGGTATTCTACATGGTATTAATATTGCTTGTATTTTCATAATATTCTTTGTAATATTTATTTTTGAAATTGTAATAATATTTTGCATATTATTGAATTGTAATGTTGTTATTAAAAATATATTTGAAATAATATTGTATTTTTATAGCAATTTAATTAAAATGTGTCCGTTCCGGCCGCGACGCAGCCGCGATGTTGCAACGGAACTGGACTGTTCCATTATGGCGAACCGTGATTCTATTGGTGCCTTTATTTGTTTTGAATATTCCGCTTATTAGTTGTCTTAATAATTTAATGAATTTTGCCCATTCTTCTGTGTCATTGCTATGTCAACCCCATCCCCTGTTCAATGTCTTCTTCTTTTTGCCATTGTTTATCCTAAGCCAAGTTCTTCTTGTTGTACCCGGCTACCCCGTTTTATAGTTGCATTGCATAATCATTTTCTTAATCAGAATGTCTTACCTGCAATGTTTTCTTGATGTTTTCTGGGGTTTTGTTTGATTCTTTGGTTCCTGCAAAGAAATTTGTTTTCTGGATTCTTAATCTGGATGCATTGTGTTTCTTGAAATATTGAATCTTTGATGCAAACTATTAGCTTTCGATTTCATCTGTGTTGTCATCCAGTTTATCCCCTTTTCGAGATTTAGAAGGAAAAAAAAGAGAAGAAAAAGAAACCAATCCCCTTTTCGAACTTGGCTCACTTAGCGTGCCAGGATTCGATGACCTCACTCCGTGTCTCGTTACTGCACGGCAATCTAAATATAACGGTAGTTGAAGCGCGAAACCTCCCGAACATGGATTTGTTCCACAAGAACCTGCTCGACACGTTCAGTCGGCTTTCCGGAAAATTCCTCAGCAAAATGGATGGTAACGACCCGCCCGCCAAGATCACAAGCGACCCGTACGTCACAATCTCAGTATCCGACGCCGTGATCGGTCGAACCTTCGTAATAAGCAACACCGAAAACCCAACGTGGGGCCAGCATTTTTATGTACCGGTCGCTCATTACGCGTCCGAAGTCCATTTTGTGGTCAAAGACAGTGATGTGGTGGGGTCAGAAACCATGGGTGCAGTTGGAATACCTGTCGAACAGCTTCTTTTAGGTTTACCAATTTCGGGTACTTATCCGATTATAGGTGCAAACGGGAAGCAGTGCAATCCAGGGGCTGTTTTGACATTATCGATCCAGTATATTCCGATGGATATGGTGCCGTTTTACCATGGCGGAGTTGGGGCGGATCGTTCGTACCAGGGGGTTCCGGGGACTTATTTTCCGATAAGGAGAGGCGGGAGTGTGACACTTTATCAAGATGCGCATGCGCATGACGAGAAGCTTCCGCAGTTGTTGCTGGCCAATGGGAGGATGTATCAGCATGGACATTGTTGGAGGGATATTTTCGATGCGATTTCTCAGGCGAAGAAATTGATATATATTACGGGGTGGTCGGTTTATCATTTGGTGCAGCTTGTGAGGGAGGATCCGAATGCGAAGGGTAGTAGTGTTTTGGGGGAGATTTTGAAATTTAAGTCTCAAGAAGGTGTTCGGGTGTTGCTTTTAGTGTGGGATGATCCTACCTCCATTAGTATTTTGGGATATAAAAACGTAAGAAACTATCACTCGCCACATTTTTTTTTATTGTTTTTATTTTATAATTTATTGCAGTTTAAATAAGTTTGTATTGCCGTTTAGTTAGCCTCTAATTTGTTGGTCGACATTTTATGAAATTCAGAACGGTGTAATGGGAACAAGTGATGAAGAAACGCGCAGTTATTTCAAGCATTCATCCGTTCAAGTACTGCTTTGTCCACGCATTGCTGGCAAAAGTACCTGGATGAAAAAGCGGGTTCGACTTTTCATAACCTTATTCAATAAACTTTTTCTTTCTCCCTTGCAAAAGAGGTCATCGGTTTCGTCATATCTCTCTAAGTGGTTCTTGTAATAAAGAATCACTGTAAGGGAATTCGTAGTGCATGCTCGTATTTACCCTTTTGCCATCAGGAAACGGGAACGATCTACACGCATCATCAGAAAAGTGTGATAGTAGATGCCGATGCATCCAACAATAGGAGAAAGATCGTAGCTTTTGTAGGCGGGCTCGATCTCTTCAAGGGAAGATACGACACCCAAGATCACTCCATCTTTAGCACATTGAAAACTATTCACAAAGACGACTATCACAACGCCAATTATAACAAAAAACAGGGCTCGACCGACGGCTGCCCGAGAGAACCGTGGCACGATCTACACTGCAAAATCGACGGTCCGGCTGCATATGACGTGTTGACCAGCTTCGAAGAGCGGTGGAGACTGGCCTCAAAGCCACGCGGACTTCAGAAAATGAAAGCTTCGCAGAGTGATTCTTCTTTACTCAGTATCGATCGAATCCCTGATTTAGTGGGATTAGCTGAGGCGTGTACCCTACATCAAGCTGATCCCGAAGGTTGGCATGTCCAGGTATGCAAAAATTAAAAATAAAACAAAATAAATAATTAAATAAATAAAGTTATATCTCATATGTCCGATTTGAAGCTAAGTTACTAGACGATGATGACGGTGTAGGTTTTTCGCTCGATTGACTCGAACTCGGTTAAAGGCTTTCCCAAGGATCCAAAAGAAGCTACAAACAGGGTGAAAATATTGAATATCTACTTCTTTTATTTTGATCTTTTATTTTATATTTATTTATCTTTTTGCTGGCATTGAAACAGAATCTTGTATGTGGGAAGAATCTACTGATAGACATGAGCATACACACTGCGTACGTGAAGGCGATTCGTGCGGCGCAACATTTTATTTACATTGAGAACCAGTACTTTCTCGGGTCATCCTTCAATTGGTCTAATCACAATGACTTGGGTGAGAAACTCTATTTTCAAAAAAAAAAAAATATATTGAACTCACAACATGTTTATCGAGTAATTTGCAAATGATGACAAGACGTTGATCATAGTTCGTTTATTATTTTTTTTTTTTTTTTTTTGTAGGTGCAAACAATTTGATTCCGATGGAAATAGCTCTGAAGATTGCTAATAAAATCAGAGTGCGGGAGAGGTTTTCCGTATACATTGTCCTTCCAATGTGGCCGGAGGGAGTTCCTACGAGTATTCCCACGCAAGCAATTCTCTTTTGGCAGTATAATACAATGCAAATGATGTACGAGATCATCTATAAGGCGTTAGTAGAGATGGGGCTCGAGAAAGAGTACGAACCACAGGATTATCTCAATTTCTTTTGCCTCGGTAATCGGGAGACTGGCTACAGTGGGGAAATCCCCAGTGTAAACACTCCACAAGTACACTTTCTCTTTACCCCATCTAGTTACTTATATAACTAATAGAGTGTATATTACAGTTAGTACCCCCCTCTGTTATATCGAACTGCTAAAAAACTCCCCGTGTTATAAATATTAGTAGAAACCCCCCTACGATGTATTTTTTTAGCACACAACTGCTTAAATGGTGAGTTTGCTGGAAAAAAAAATTGCATCATAGGGTTTTTTTGCTAATATTTATAAAAAGGGGAGTTCTTTTAGCAATTATACTAAACACGGGGGGTGATGAATGCAATAAACCCAATACTATATATTCATCTGCTTTTTATCAATCTTTTTTTTTTTTTTGTAGGCACTGAGTCGAAAAAACCGACGGTTCATGATTTATGTACACTCAAAGGGAATGATAGTGGACGACGAGTTTGTTTTAATGGGGTCGGCTAACATCAACCAACGTTCTCTAGAAGGAACACGAGATACTGAAATAGCCATGGGTGCTTATCAGCCTCATTACACATGGGCTAACAAACTTGCTAATCCACACGGCCAGGTAATAAAATATTTGCTCTTTTTCGTTTTAGCAATTTTCATTTTATGTCCTAAACTAACTAATAATTGTTACTTATCGGCTTACTCTTCAAAATTGGTATGGGATTTCTTTTTATTTCCGCCGATTTCGATCAAAAATTTTCGATTTTGAACAATATTTTTTCGTTCCGATTTTCAATTTTTCCAATTTTTTTTTTTGGATCGGAATTAGAGTATATATGAGATTTTGATTTTCAATCCAACTTTAAGTTTCAAAAATAATTCCAAATTGTTTTTTTCTACACTTGTATTATCAATATGATTATGTATGCAATATTTTAGGTGACTAAGAACTAGTATTCACCCGTGCGATGCACGGGGCGGCATATTTTCAACTGAAAATTCATGTCTGTAAAACAAATTTATGCATATATCAATTATTACGCTCATTGAATTTAAGTACAAAACTTCATCGACCAACAATATTAAAAATATGTTATGAGTATCATGTTGTTCATAGTTACAATATAAGAATAATATTAAATATTAGTATATCGACAAACATAAATCTTAAAGATAATAAGATTTGAATTGAGTATCCTAGGGACATAACTGAAAACAACATCGCACGGGGGAAAATATAAGGAAGATAGACCTGCTAAACATAAGGTGTTAAAAAAATAAAAATCAGGGCATGTTACACGAAAAAGTGATAGATATGAAAATATTTTCTACCTTCAAATTCAATGACTACTTCCTTGTATACGACATTTCTAGTCACATTGGTGAGTTCACCCGAATTCCACTTGATGAATATCTTAATGCCACATGTGCTCTTAACTCTGGAAAGTGCAACATATAGTCGACCATGGCTGAACACAGGCCTAGGAAGATACAAATCAACATGCGAAAGAGTTTGGCCTTGGCTTTTATTGATCGTCATTGCAAAAGAAACAATCAACAGAAATTCTCTGAAATTTAATTGGCAGTCTGGAGTTAGATGGTATTAAAGTCATCCAAGGAATGAACACCATGTGACCGATATTAAAATCGGATAGAATTTTGCAATTCAGAACGTGAATGTCGGTTCTAATAATTTGAAGTCTGGTCCCGTTGTACAATTCTCTAGCTTGATCGATGTTTCTTATTAGCATAATTGGTGCACCGACCTTGAACTTCAAGACATGAGAAGAAACTCCCGAGCATCTTATTGTGTTCAGGAATTCAGTCGAATAGATTTCTTCATTATCTTCCGTTGTTTGCTCGTCCCTATACATACTATCTGAGCTCATGTACAACTTCTCCTCACCTGGAAGGAGAGACATAAGTGATCGTTCACAGACTCGACGCATTCATTAGTTGGTGCAAGAATTTCCTTCCCTTGAAAATAATTTGGATCATATATGTTACTCAACAAATCGGGATATACGAAACTCAGTAGGTCTCTGAATGGATCTTCTGAAGCACCAATCAGCATGTCATCGGGAATCTATAGCGAAGTTGCACCAACATTTTGTTCCCCAACATCCCCATTACCAACCTTCGGTATCCAGTCTCCAAATTCTCTTACCTCGTCCACGTTAGGTGGAGAATAACATGACTGCAATCTCATGTTCTTACTCAACTTCAGGACAAGACAGAAATTCCACAACAGAGAGGAGTTTACCATAGCATGTACTATGTCATGCCTTGATGCTTTGAGTACAGCAGGTAAAATCTGGCTAAAATCTCCTCCAAGAACAACCACCTTACCTCCAGACGATTTGTCTACCTGTAATATTGACTTCATTGTCTTGTCAAGCGCTTCAAAACAGTACTTATGCATCATAGGAGCCTCGTCTCATATAATAAGATTAGCCCTAATAAAAAACTCGCATGTGGACTTTGTTGCGTTATGCCGGAGGTGGAAGTCCCGTGTACATTTATGGGTAGTCCATATCGAGAATGAGTTTTTCTTCCGCCGGGGAGCAATAGCGAGGCTATACCACTCAATGCAACATTAATTACAATCTCTCCCTTGGAATGGACTACAGCCGAAAGAATTTTCCAGGGAAACGTCTTCCCCGTTCCACCATGATCATATAGAAAGAATATTCCACCACGGTCATTGGATACAGTATCCATGACAACATTATAAACCTTTCGTTGCTCGTCTGTAATTGAGGCAAGACACCGTTGAAGTTCTCTACCCATTTCAAACCGGTCGTAATCCAGTTAATCTAAGACCAATATGTTTACTGTGTCTTCCATCGCGAATTCGGTTGGAAATGGCATGGGCGCGTAATTACGTAGACTGTTGCCATTACTTTGCAATATTTTCTCTATATCAGTGAGAGTACAGTTCATCAAGCTTTCATCCGATATAGATAAATCTGCACAAAAATTTGATACATTTTGTGCATTTAGTTCAAAAATTAAAGAGAGAATATTAAAAAAATGAGTAATATTTAAAATCTAATTGAATAATGTTCTATACAAATTGTCATACCTGGATTATTATGAAGCCGTTGTTGTTTGTAAGCAATACCCTCCGCCAAATCTGACCAACAACTTCGCCAAACATGTTCGGGTTGGCTTAAGCTATTGGAAAGCAGCATAACCGCAAATAACCTCCTTATATAATCCCTAGATGCCCAAGCATTCACTTCTCTTATCGCATCTATGTATTCTTTGTCGTCTAACAAACCCAACACATAACATGCATCCTGGAACGTAGGGTAGACGTAGCCAGCAACTTTTCTGATGTCCTCGTAACACGTGCAACTACTTTGAATCTTAAGTAGCAACCTAAGGTAATAGTCTTCCCCCTTTCTAGGGGGAACATTCACAATCCTACCAATAGAAAATCTTTTTTTTCTTGGCGCCCAAGTGCGAGAATCCTCTTTATACACAAACTGCTGTGGAAAATCTCCGTAATTCTCAAGTCCCTAGCATGTGGATAATTCTTGTTCGCCTCAAACCACGCTAAGAGCATCGTTTGCTTGGAAGATGGCCTGTCCAGAACACTTTGTAATGACTCATTTTTATTGAAGACAAGCGGCTGATGATCGGGGAGATGAAAGCTTAGCCTAATTACATATGGGTCTCTGTAATGAATATCAAAATTAAACAGCCTCCACATTGCCTCACATGCCGGCAGATATCTGCAGTCGTAGTACATCTTTATCTCGCCACGAATCTCAGCACCGCAATCAGTATTGCGTGTTTCATAAAATGCCGCCATAAGTACTCGATCATGGCTCTTGTTGATGTATTTGAACAGGTATTTGTTTGACTTTTTTTTTGGTTGCATAGCTCTATATTAACGTGAGCTCTGTATTTACTCAACAATACCCGATTGTACGGAACTACAAACTCATTGTCAAGAGTAGTCTTTTTCTTCATAACTGTTCTGCCATCTTCCCATCTCCTGTACACAGTATAACCATTTGCATCTAACTTAGTTTGCTGCACAAATGGCTTGGTAAATCGCTTCGTGCAAACTCGATCCTTCATACAGAGAGATTTCAAATTCTCCTGACCGTACGGTCCATGTATCATATACTTCTCCACCAACTGGTACATATTTCTGTCGATTTCTTCCTTAGGAATTTCAGCACATATAATCCTATCAATTTTTTCTGGGGTCTTGGCGTTGTCATCATTATGCAACCACAACAAAATATGTGCATGCGGTAGATCTCGTTTTCTGAAATTCAATAGTGCAAACGTCTGGAGGGAAATGTAAACAAATGATATTAAGCAATATGCATTAATTTAGTTAATGAATAAATAAATATTTAAACTCACACATGATCCATATCTCTAATTCCTATGGATGTAGTAAATGTATAATTATAAATTGAGATGTAATTAAATACTTACATGCTCTAATATGTACGAATATACGCCATTTCTTAATTTTTCTCATCATACTGTTGAGCTTCATATTAAACTCACGACACAGAATGTCTTGCCGATCCTCCGACCTAAGATTTGTATCTTGCAATACCCTTTGTATTTCAGGCCATCGAGGATTGCCGATGAAGAGAGTTCGAAATCCAATCCAATTATATATTTGAAGAGCATCAACGAAGTTGTTAAACATATATCTTGGACCTGCGGTGAACGACCCTGAAATTATAATGTGTTGTCCAATCGATTTACCCTCGGTGTCTTCTTTAAAAATTTTGTCTTCGATACCCTTGTACATGTCAACCCTAAGTCCATCCTGATTTAACCTTACGAAATTCAACCTCAGTGACTCAACCATGGAAAATCGATCGACACCGAACTACTAAAATAACTTCTTAGCATGCAAAAGTACTGAATTTTCTCCACGTCGTTTCTGTATTAGGTATGCAAAGAACTCTCGCATGCTCACCTTCCTCCGTTTTCTATTATCCGCAAGCGAAGATTCTCTCAAACTTATATCGTCTGGATAATCATCTTCCCCGTAAGGAAACAAAAGAGGATACTGTAGAGGAAGGTAATGAGGATGGAGCTCACTGATTCGTTGAAGCTTATTCGAGCGTGTCTCAACGACAATGTCCCTAACACCCTATTGTGTGTCAAAGTCCCCGACAATCAAGCGTGCCATTTCACTGGCGTTCGGAAGATTGTACGTCCTGCCATCAGTAATGCGGCTTTTACCAATCTGAGTTTTACTCCATGATGGCCATCATTGGAAAAACGATCTCGAACAACTCGGTACGACTATGCAAGTACATTGTTACCATCAATCATATCTTTCAACGATGCTACGATGTGTGGGTCAAGATCGTTAGATTGGTTTCCTGACCTGCCAAACAAATAATATTTTAATTATAATTTGTAAACTCTATACTATTTTTAAACAGGAATATAATCTGATAAAATTTACCTTACGGCATCAATTCTATTTTGAATTTCATTCTTTATGTCTAAAATGTAAAGCTGAGCAAACTTAGGCCTCGTGCTTTCCTCCGGCAATAAACTGCCCAATAGATAGTAATTTTGGCCGTGTAATGGAAATGTGTACGGACCAACTATGCTATTAATAGATGTCTGCACTGTTTCATCAAGTGAAGTGAAAGAAAACATCATATTATACGATCCTTACGTGCTCTTGGAAATGTTGCATCTTCGATCAATTCCAAACACCAAACTATTAAGTGTAGGAGGTGCATGTCTTATTTTTGGGAGTTGGGCTTTTCCAGACATACAACATAGGCTAAATTTGGGCCTTGCTTGTCACTCCTTTTACCGTACCACATCATTGCACCGCAAAAAGGAAATTCATACGTCTGGTCTCCAAGATCTTCGTAATCTATCCGAAATTATTTAAATTATAATTGTCATGAAAAAAAGGTAATGAATTTATATAATTGGTAATGTAAAGATTTAAAAAGCAGATAGGTTTGATATTACATAACATCTGTTTTCTATATTCTCTCTAATCTTAGACTCAAATCTGTATAACAGTATATACTTAATGGAAGATTTCACTGTGTCGCCATGCGTAATGAAGAAACGAATGTGATAATATTGTTTGCTAACAAATCAAATTTGAAGTGTAAAAATAAAATTATCACCTGTTCATCAGTGAAGATCATCTTCATGTCTTGAAGATATTTTTTTAAAATAATTTAGTTGTTTCTAAATGTGCAAAACACGGATTTTGAGATTCCATGACTTTTTTCGCCCCCCAAGTTTCTAATAAGATCTACTTGCCTTAACATCTATAAATGTTTAATATACGTAATCAAAATTTTGTTAGTTAGTTAAGCCACAAAATAAAAGATTAGTATACTATTACAAATCTTGAACTATATATGTTACTTAATATGAATTAAGTTATAATATATAATCTATATGAAAAAAGTACATTAATTCCTATACTCGAATATTATGGAAGAAAAAAACAAAAAAAATTAAACGATTATTCTCAATTACTATTATACTCACGATTCACACAAAGAGAACGATGACCGGATGATGAAGTATCGTGAGAATAATATTATCCTGCAGTTTAGACTAACACTGAAATGAACCGTGTATATAAAAGATGGTGAGATATAATTGTTCCTAAATTATAGTAAATGGAATACAATTATAATAATGAACTTATATTTTCTAAATTATAGTAAATTATATTTAATAAATATTCATATTCCATGTAATGAAATACAATTAAGCAATTTTCTATAAATAAATTGCCCAAATTTTGATTTAAATATATTTATATGCCTAATTAGAACTAATTATAGATCGGATACATAATTATAAAAGATTACATCAATATTAGTTATTATAAATGAAACAAAATCTATATTGTGGGAAAATATCCTTATAAAAATAAATATCCATATATATAGTGAGAAAACATATACATGTAAATGTATATATAAAAACAATTAATAGTGTACAATTTTATTCTTGAAAGGCATATTTTGATTGATATGTATATATATATATATATATATATATATATATATATATATATATATATATATATATATATATATATATATATATATATATATATATATATATATATATATATATATATATATATATATATATATATATATATATATATATATATATATATCATTCTGGCGGGGGTTGTTTTATAATTTTAATAAATTGTGATGTGCAAAAAAATAATTAACAATCATCATCATGGGCATATGTAGTATTTAAATAAGTATTGTCGGTTTCTTTTCAATAATTGCAACTATGGGTGGGTGAGGGTTGTTTTTGCATTAGTATAAAATTGTTGTGTAAAAAGTTAATTACAAATTATTGTTTTGGGTAACCAATGGTTTAACAATAATACATATATGTACATTTATTATTAATTGAACATTGGCAATGATTTTACTCTATGATTGATTTGAATATTTTGGAAACATGTGGAAAGAACAATTAATTTACGAAAATTTGTCTTCTAATAGATATTCACATTCTATGTGATGAAATACAATTAAGCAACTTACTATTAATAATTTGCACAAATTTCGATTTTTAATAGATTTATATTCTTAATTATAATTAATTATAGATCCAATACATAATTCTAAAATTTTCATCATTATTAATCAATATCAAGGAAAAAAAAATATATATTGTGTGAAAATATACATATAAAATAAATATCCAATATACACTACGAAAATATATACCGATATATAAAATATCCATATGTATTTTATACATGGTTAATACATTTTACATATATTGTATGGAAACAATATATAATTTTGTACATTATTGTACATGTGAAAATATGTATATATGTGATTTGCTTATTGTACATTATTACAATAACAATTAAATATAATTTTATACAGGATTTTACACTTTTACATTTAATTGTTGCATAGATTATGGGTTTTTTTTATTAAAACAATAAGGATAGTAAATACATAGTTTTTAACAATAAATATTAACATTATATGGGCTTAGATGCATATATAGTTTCACAAATTATAAAAGAAATACATATCTATGTATCGGATATATAACATCTATGTAAAGATTAGTTATTTAGATATTTTTCAAATTTCCATTTTTGGCCCAATTTTGTGGCTCTTTTGTAATATATTATAATAGTTTTTCCCTTCTAGACATTTATTCGGTTTATCTTATGGGTACTCGTTTTCTTGTGGATGCGAACAATTATGTTAATGGAATACCATGCTCTTTCCATGTGGCTAGTATATGCATTCGATTTATATGAATACATATATTTGTATAATGTATAAATGATAGATAAACCTAATAATGAAAATCAAAATTATTTGAAAATCATGCAACTCATATTATTAGTAAAGCTTTAAGGAGTGCCAAGACATATATCATAACATTTAAAATGATGGGCCAAGCCAGACCTCAAGTACATCATCCCATTGGTTAAAATAAAAGAGTACGTGTTGTCGCAAAACATGTTATTTGCGTAACAAAACTCTGTCCAACCTTTAGTCAACATGACATACAGCTATCCATGTTTTTGTCACGAACACACAACAACTTGAAGATGATTGCCGTCCTCGTAGCGAAGGTTGATAGTAGACAATCCTATCAACCGAGAAGCTTCAACAAAAGCATTACTCAATGGCTGCAAATAGAATTGAAGGAAGAAATCAAATACAAAATAAAGCAATAAATTAAAATTATACTATAAAAGGGACTATAATAAAATATACCATTGCATGTAGGTGATTCCAATGGAATTCTTTCTCAAGAATTCTCTCCATATCTCGGAAACAGAAAAAATGTATGTGGAAAAGTTGAAGAAGGTGAATGTATTGAATGGTAATTTATAGGAGAGTTAAGGAATGTAATAAAGGTAAGAAATAAAATAATTGATTTAAATTGACATAAATTTCCGGATTTATCTAAATTAATTTAAATGTAATAATATGTGAAAATTATGGAAATTGCATTGAAGTCCTACGTTTTTTTAATCAAAATAATGTCCACATAAAGGAAATTCAACCAATAAAAAGACACTATTTTGATATGGAAGAGAGATAAAATTTGAAAATCAATAATGTGAAATTATTTCATTAATAATATGGGTGATTATTGTAAGTGGGGTTTTTCTTGCAATTAATATAAATATTGTGCATTAAATGTCATTAACCAAAAAAGAATTATGTGTATTTATGAATTTACGTTTTTATTATGAAACAATTGATTAAAAACAGGAAACTCATTAACCAATAAAAAGACACTATTTTGACGTGTAGAAGAGATAAAATTTGAAAACTGATAACGTGAAATCAATTAAATAATAATATAGGTTATTATGGTAAATGGAGTTTTTTTTTTTTTTTGCAATTAATATAATAGTGTGCATAAAATTTCCTCAATTGGGAAATTAAAAAAATGCATTTAAGTCCTACGTTTTTTTAATCAAAATATTGTTTATAAAAAGGAAACTCATTAACCAATAAAAAGACACCATTTTGAAATGTAGGAGAGATAAATTTTGAAAACCAATAATGTGAAATTATTTCATTAATAATATGGGTGATTATTGTAAGTGGGGTTATTTTGCAATTAATATAAATATTGTGCATAAAATTTCCTCAATTGGAAAATTATAAATATTGCATATAGCTCATACGTTTTTTTAATCAAAATATTATTTGTAAAAATGAAACTCATTAACCAATAAAAAGACACTATTTTGACACGTAGGAGAGATAAAATTTGAAAACCAAATTATTTCATTAATAATATGGGTGATTCTTGTAAGTGGGGTTGTTTTGCAATTAATATAAATATTGTGCATAAAAAAGAAAAAAAATTATGTGCATTTATGTATTTACGTATTTACTATCAAACAATTGATTAAAAAAGGAAACTCATTAACCAATAAAAAGACACTATTTTGACATGTAGGAGAGATAAAATTGTGTAAACTAATAATGTGAATCAATTAATTAATAATGTAGATGATTATGGTAAGTGGGGTTTTTTTGAAATTATTTAAACAATGTGGACTCAATCTCCTCAATTGGAAAACTTTGATTGTGTATCTTAGTTTTATATATAATATAGATTTGGAATTTCCAAATTCCACCGATTCTAATCCGAAAATTTTCGATTTTGGAATAAGTTATTTCATTCTAATTTCTGAACTTTCAATTGCCGATTGTTTCAATTTTTTTGGAAAGACAAGTAGATATTGAGTTCACAAAGACAAGTAGATATTGAGTTCACAAAAAGACCAAGTAAAATATTTGTCATAGAAATTGCAGAACAATTCATTTATGCTGTCTTATTATCTTTCGTGTAGGTTTACGGGTATAGAATGTCGCTGTGGGCGGAGCACACGGGTACGTTAGAGCACTGCTTTGAGCAACCGGAGAGTTTGGAGTGCACGAGACGTATAAAGTGGATGGGTGAGCGTAATTGGAGCCAATTTGCAGCTAACGAGATAACTGATATGAAGGGGCATTTACTAAAATACCCTGTTGATGTTGATCGAACAGGGAAGGTGAAATCTCTACCGGGATGTGAAACATTTCCAGATATGGGTGGCAAGATTATCGGCACTTTTACCGGCATTCAAGAAAATCTCACTATTTGATCAAACTTTAATTATTTCACGAACCCGATTTTTTTTTAATCTTCTTTCTCATTCATTTACCCCCGTTTTTTTTTTTTAAATTTAAATTTGGGGTTTATTCATTCCAACATTACAAGATGATTGATTACATTATAAGCTATAAGGTCACTTTGTTTACCATGCTTTGAAGCAATGATGACAGTTTGATGATTTTCGTGCCTTTCGAATATTTGGTATTTGTTTCCGATTTTCTTGATTTTATTACATGGAAAGAGATCAAAGAGTTTAGAGATGTTTATTTTTTTTTTTTATTTTTTTTTTAATTGTAATTAAAAAATTGTCCCTGAATTAATTATTCAGCTCGAATTCATTTGAATTTTCGTTTGCATTTTCGATTTCCTGCTTTCATCTTCATGTTGTTTTTCATACATGTGAGACAACTTGGAATCAAATAAGTGAAATGTTGTCGATTGTGAGCATGGTTATCATATCGCAATATATGGTTGTATTGTTTTTCTCCACATATCGTATACCCTATCATTTATCGTAAAAAACATAATATTTGAAAGTCAAACCATTCATTTAAAATAGATTTGAATTCAAGTTTCAACATTAATTATTGACTAGGATAAAAGTCGTAGATTTTAGACATGCTAGTTTCGGTTTTACATTTTCTAATATAAATGGTTTTTATCTGAAGCATTTTGTGGTTTTGCCTTAAGAAAAAAACACGATTGTTATTAACAAATGTGCTGAAAATTGCACAAATTACCCCAAAAGATGTTGAAAGTCGCTCAAATCACCCCTACACGTGTTGGAAATCGCACAAATTACCTCTACATATGCTGAAAATCGCATAGATCACCCTCAAAACAAATATCGTAATCATTGTATCGTATCGGATATCCAATCTTATCGCGGTATCGAGCGATTTAATGGTATTTGATTACAATCGAACATATGCCGAGTTGTGTCGTTTCCATAGAAATTATATTGTATCGCAGTATTGACTGTACTGATTGTGAGTACTCATAATGTGGTTAAACTAACGAACCAATAATCTGATTATCTATTCACATTTAAAAAATATATATATATATATATCAAAAACTCTAAACTATGATAGATCATGCACAAATATTCTCTATTTGATACAATTTCATCAAACTAACTCAAATGACGTTTCATCCAATAATCCTTACTACGTAAAGGATACTCCAAGAAAATATTCAATTTTTAATTCAAAATAATAGTATCTTATGGTATTTAAAAAAACACCTAACAAATCAAAACATTTAGATCAAAACATTTAGATCAAAACAAATTTGATGATGCTAAATATTAGATCACCTTAGAGAATTGAAGTAGGATGAGCTGGAAGAGTAAAGTGGATCTGGCTCGCGAGCTTGATGACCTTGAGATACTTGCGATCATAGAACACGTAAACTAAGCCGGGGTTGATCCGGCGGAAACACCTACGACGCTCAAGTCAGACGTGCGGATAGTAGAAATAGTCTAGAGAATACATGTAGTATTGCTCAGATAATAGGACGTACCTTAACAAATGAGTTAAAATTTTATTTATACTTTGTTGATTGGGCTGGAGTTGGTTAATTGAGATTATCGGGCCCAAACCTTAGTTGAGGATGATTGGGCCTCAGTGGGGTCTTCAATATTGAGTTTGTGGCCCAATAGGTAAATAAATTGTAGGTCAATTAGATTGGCCCAATTAGGCATATCAAAGTCCTAAATCATATGATTACTCCTCTTCCATAAGGAAGTAAAATAAAGAAGTCCAGCAATGGGTGGTTTGACGTTTGGAGAAAGTGAGCTTGTATCAATTGACCAAAGTTTGAATATCCTTGCCAACGGTCGCCTTGCCGATCAAGCATGTTACACACGGTTAATCTAGTGTAGTTTACATCTCTCAATGATTTGCTAGTTATTATACGAGAGTTTATGTTTACCCAGTGCAGCTATATGATTGGTTGCATGTTCCTCTATTACTAAAAAAACAAAAAAATAAAAAATGAAATAAAGGAGAATAAATAAATAAATAAATAATTTTCTTTTGATCGTATCAAGTTAGCCATACATCAAGCTGTATTAATAATTGAAGTAACGTGATCATTTATAATTATATATACCAAAACTCAATAATAGTTTTCAAAGTCCACCTCCAATTACAAATAATCAGAACCTCACAAAAAAACAGATTAAGGTAGTTGTGCGTGGTGGGGGTGGGGGTGGGGGTGGTTATTAAATGGTGATGCATAAAATAAATAAATAAATAAATAAGTTGTGGGGTAATAATACCGACAAACAGAAAAAAAAAAATTCTCACGAAATGGAATCTGCTCACGTTATCACCACTCTCTATTAGTAAATGGTCCCTCCAATATTTTCAAATAATTGCATATTGACCCCAATGTTATTAAATAGAATACGTATGCTCACCTACCCCTTAATTTTCAATCAATAAATTAACTGAAATGATAAACGCATGATGGTTTTCGATAAATTTAAGACACTTTCCTTTTAATTTGAACAATGAACATATATACCCAATTCTATTTTTCAATCTCAACAAAAATTCGTCAACACTCAAAGATATAAATTCGAAATTCGAAATTGAAGTTAGGATTTTTTTTAAATTTAAATTGGGAAAAAACTCACTAAAAAAAAACACAAATTTATGTTGAAAATTTGATTATTGATACTTGTATTTAGAATCAAATGTTGTTGAGTTCAATATATTCGATTAGAAACTTCATATGTTTACTAAAAATCATTCTGCATTTACAAAGCCCCATAAATTAATCACCCTAAAGCAGTGGTGGAGCCATCCTTTGGCTAGGGTGGGCTCCAGCTCACTCTCATTTTTTAAAAATTTATACTATATATTATATTTATATATAATTAGCCCACCCAAATAGTTTAATTTAGTTTATCCAAGTAATTTGGTTTAGCTTATCTATCAAAAAAAATTATGTTATATTAGTTGAAGTCTATAATTTGTAGTTATTTTATGCTATTTTATGTTAATGAATAAAAATTAAAAAAAAAATCGGGGCGCTGCCCCTGAACCCCCGTAAATGTTAAGTCCACCCACCCAAGTAATTTAGTGTAGCTTATATTCGTTTAAGTTTATGAATTTGTAGTTATTTTGTGCTATATTTTTATGTGAATGAATCAAAAAAAAAATAATCCGCCGCGCTGCCCCCGAACCCCCGTTAATGTTAAGCTCACCCTGTCTCGAATTCCTAGCTCCGCCACTGCCCTAAAGTGATCGAATTTGTTGAGCAAGAGAGCATAGTATTATTTAATTTATTACCGATACTTCTTAGATCGACCTCGTTAACACATGATTAATATAATGTAATTTACATATTTCATACACTTTGTAAACTATAAAATATTACACGAGAATGAAATTTACTCAATACAGTTCGAGTCACTATGAATTGTTTTTTGGGAATAAAAAATCATTCATGCAAACCACATTTCCCACTCTTCACTAATAAAATCATGAAAAGATAGTGGCACCAATCATGTATATTCATATTGAAATGTCTAAGCTGGCCACTTGTAATCAAATAGCTATTACTAAACAAAACTAAATTATCAATTCGATTTAATTTGTTATTGTATTCACTCTCAATCTATGGAGCTAATTTGCACTTTTTCCCTTACAATCTTTCCAAATTGTGAATAAGGCCCCAATCTTATTTAAATACGTCAAAACACCCTGATTATTGTTTTTTCTTTCAGCGTAGTACTGTGTCACTGTTGTACTTTACCCCGGACAATTTAACAATGAATGTTTAGGTGTATTACAAAAACATCGCAATTGAACATCAAAATATTCAGTTTTAAGACAAATTTATGAATATATTTCGGTTTAGATAATTTTTCCTGATTTAAATCTCGATGTTAAAAATCCTAATATGACTTTTGAACATGGACAATAATACAATACTAAGTTTAAATGTTAAAGTTGGTTTTGTGAGATTAAAAATAAAAATAAAAAACGTGACTGATATTTATTAAAAATTGTATTGTATTTATTATTTCATGTGAAAATCAAAACTCCCTCACCATTTTAGTTGTCGATTTGGATTGAACTGCACGTATTAAGAAAACTAATAACTATGCATGCATTATAAAAAAAACATATAAAGTAGTAAATAAAACACCATTGTCTTTAATTGCTTCTCAAATAATTATTTTTTAATTAATTAAAAGTGATATGACAAAATTGAAGAAAAAAAATACAATTAAGATGGGAAGAGGAGTAATTAATTATATTATTTTTTAGGGGAAATTAACAGGAAGCTCCTAAAAAATATTATCTTTAGCTATAAGGACATGTGGATTTTGTAGCTATCCTTCGCTTGGACGAATTATCCGAAGAGGATCATTTGACCGTAGCAAGAGCGCGGAAAATTGGGCGACCAGCAAGTTTTCCGAGAACGAACTTAATAGAATTGTTACTTTCCAAAAATATTGCTGAAAATCAAAGAAGCATTTTGTTAAAAGTCCTTGTGCGTTGAATATGACGCTAGGCCTGGATTCTCTTTGACGGAATTGCTTAGGAAAACTAATAGTAATGGTGATGCGCTGATTTGCACAACTTAGTTATATTAATAAGCAACAATTTAGTTATATGGATAAGTAATAGCTTAGTTAAAATAAACTGAACAACAAATTAAAACAAGAATGGATACATCTCACAATGCATACACAAATTACGCAGGCAACTTATAAAACTTATTTACATAGATTGGTTACATCAATGAGCAAAAATGTAGAAAATAACATGTATTTCGTATAATTTTACTGTGAAGTTAGACAACTTAGAAAACTTATTTGCACAGCTTAGTTAAAATAAACTGAAAGATAAATACTTAAATATTTGGTGCATACGTCACCACCAAGATTACCATCTGGCATCACCAAACAACTCTTCATATTTTTTTCTTTTTGGTTTCCATAATTATTAGGTTAATACGAAGGGGAAGTGGAGTAACCAAAATCGTATGTGTGTGCGTGTGTGTGGTTGCGTATGTGCCTATGTAGGCATCTGATTATGCGTGTGCATGTGTGTAAAGCTTCGACTGTAGCAGCGGCGGAGAGCAAAAATGGAGCAAATTTGATGAAGTGAAGTGGGATTAGACAGATCTGACGGAATAAAGTGGTGTAAAATGAATTTGACGGAATAAAAGAGGAGGTGAAGAACAGAGGACTTTTAAGCAAATTGCCAAAGTCGATCTATCCTGATGTGAAAGAGAATTAGTGTCCAGGGCTGTTCAGCATATTGCCCATAATTTTTAATCTCTAACCGCACTTAAGGATTTTCTAAGATTAGAACCCCCACTATTAATTCCACTAGTTACGATGTTGTAGTCTTTAGTAGATCTAAACTTTTCTATTTATATCATTAATAAAGATTCTTTGTAAATTATAATAAAATTATGAGGTCCTAATCCAATATGTAATGGGAGGGTATTTTCGTCAATTTAAACCCATGCCCAAGAAAATTCCTCTTATATAAATAATAATGTAATTCAGATCCGATAAAAGAAAGAAAAGCCACACTAAAAGCTCCACACAATTCATTTCTCTCTCTATATCTCTCTCACACACACACACACACAGTACAACACAGTAAATTACAGAAATGAGCGCCACCGCCAACGGCGCTGCCGCCGAACCTCTGAAGTTCCTGATCTACGGCCGAACCGGCTGGATAGGCGGGTTGTTGGGCAAGATATGCGACGCCCAGAAAATCGAATACGTATACGGGTCGGGTCGTCTGCAGAACCGGCCGGACCTCGAGGCCGACATCGCCACCGTCAAACCGACACACGTTTTCAACGCCGCCGGGGTCACCGGCCGGCCGAACGTGGACTGGTGCGAGTCCCACAAGGTGGAGACAATCCGGACCAACGTTGTCGGCACGCTGACGCTCGCTGACGTGTGCAGGGAGAAGGGGCTGGTGTTGATTAACTACGCCACGGGTTGCATCTTCGAGTACGATTCGGGTCATCTTCTCGGGTCGGGCGTCGGGTTCAAGGAGGAGGATACCCCCAACTTTATCGGATCCTTTTACTCCAAGACTAAAGCAATGGTGAGTTCTTCTTCTTATTTGATCTCCGTTCTTAATTATACGTTTGTGAATGTGTTGTAGAACTTAGATTTGAATCTAGTGTGTAATGATGTGTGTAGAGTTTAGAGGTGAAAATCGGAATGGAATTTTTTATTCGATTTGGATTCGAATATTTCCGATTTTGGAATAGTGCTTTTCGTTCCGAATCCCAACTTCCGATTTCCGATCTGTTTTGAATTTGTTTTTAGAAAGGAATACGTGTATTAGATTCCGATTTCAGATTCGATTTTAGTTTTCGAATATATTTCCGAAATCGCCATTTATAATATCAGTATGTTTCATATTAAGGTGACTAAAACATCGGAAATTCCGAATTCCGCCAATTTGGATCTACAAATTTGTAATTTTGGAACAAAATCGTTTATGCCAATTCGCGAGTTTTGGAACAATTTTTTAATTCCAATTTCCGATTTAATTTTTTTGGTAATAGAATTGGGAATTAGTTTTTCACTTCCGATGATATTCCTTTTTATCGTATAAATCTTGCACTATGGTAAGTATAGTTTGTTCTTGGAGATGTAGCGATTATCCATGTTAGAAATTATTGTATGATTTGTAGTTCTTGGTGATTTATATAATATAATTTATCGCACAATTTGTTATAATTAATTACACTATTACGGTTGTCGAAGGTTGAGGATTTACTACACAACTACGAGAACGTGTGCACATTGCGAGTGAGGATGCCAATTTCGTCGGATCTTTCAAACCCTCGTAACTTCATCACAAAAATCACGAGGTACGAGAAAGTGGTGGACATACCGAACTCAATGACGATACTAGACGAGCTCCTTCCGATATCTATCGAGATGGCAAAGAGAAACCTCACCGGGATATGGAACTTCACTAATCCCGGAGTCGTGAGCCACAACGAAATATTGGAAATGTACCGCGAGTATATCGATCCGAGTTTCACTTGGAAGAATTTCAATCTTGAGGAACAAGCTAAGGTGATTGTCGCACCGAGGAGTAACAATGAACTTGACGCATCTAAGTTGAAGAAGGAATTCCCGGAAATGTTGGGTATTAAGGAATCGCTTATCGAGAACGTTTTCAAGCCGAATAGGAAGACACCCGTCGCTTGAAAAATCACGGGTTATTGTTTTTTTTTTGTGTGTGTGTGTTTGCTTATTGTGGAACGTTACGTTTTTCGGTTTCCTTTCAATGTTTATTTAACATGCATCAGTTTAATTTTTTTTTATGGGTATTGAATTTTGTATTGTATTGATTTTCATTTCTGAATAAATGAGATGGACATTTTTACTTTAATCTGGTTTCTTTTTTTCTTTATTTAATGGGCTTAATCTTACTTTGCACCCTTCAAATGTACCAGTTTGGTCTTTGTACCCTTAAAATAAATTAATAGCATTTTGCACCTTCGAAATATAATATATCAGGCATAATGCACCCTACATGAGATTTTAAAGTTAATAAAGGTCATTTAATATTTTTAGTGGTACTTAAAAATTATATTTTTTATCACAAAAAAATATTATACAAAAAAAAAACCCTTCAGCTATTTCGTTATCAAGTTATCTGAAAATCATATTTTCTTCCAAATATTTCTACCTAATATTTCCACCAATTAAATTAAAAGATCTATCAATCGAATAATTTAGTGATAAAAGTTTATTTAATTTTATTTTGTAAGAAAATATAATTTTTTTTTTTAATTATGCGGTGTGATTTTTATTTTTTTCGCACTTTGTGGGCTCGAATTAAGTTGGGCGTTTAACAAAATAACAATTTAATATGTTATTTTGCACCGGGAAAAAAAACCAATAAAAATGAATTATCAGTGCATTGTTAATGATTTATTCGTTTTGAGGGTGCAAAATGCTATTATTATTTTACAAGAGTGCAAAGTGCCAAAATGTTCCATTGAAAGGGTGCAAAGTGGGATTAATCCTTATCTAGACTTTCAAGAAACAAAAAAGAAAAGACTGTAATGCAAAATTAAGAAAACTCTCTTCACAGGTAATGCATTTTATTAACCATAGAATGCATTTTTTATTCTCAACAAGTTTAACCCAAAGCCAACGAAATTTAAGTCTTAATAAATAATAATAGCATATTAGGACATAACTTTTGTTACATTTATAGTATGACCCATTCATCACCACTAGGTTTCATGTTCCCTACAAAAAACCCATCCATCATTCCTTCATGTCTTTGCCCCAAAAGTTAACTTTCCCCACAAAAATATGAAAATAAAATATCAATCTCAATAGTTTACAAAAGAACATAAAAACGAGAAAACGATAACACTGAATAATAATCTTTGATAATCATACCAAACAAAATCGAAAATTGGTTTCATCCGTAAAAAAAACATAATAATCTAACGAGAAGTTGAGCTGAACATGGATCTATTACGCTTCGACCTCGACCTCAGTTGGTACAGCAGTTGATGGCCTGATGTAAACCTCTTCTTCCTTTGGAGGATGAATCGTGACCAAATCGGGAAGAGGAGTTGTCGGTCCCTGTTTTCCTTTCGGGTCCCAGTCAAGCATGATCTTGACCTTGATACCAAGCACTCCCTATAACGACAAAAAATCACAATAATCGAAAATGAAATCCAACATTTTTTTTAAAATAATACGATAAAGAAAATTTTTAAGTGTACCTGTCTGAGAAGAACGTGTCTAACAGCAGCGTCGATGTATTCCTTGACGGGCTGACCAGACGAAATCATGTACCCATCCTTGAACTTCATGGATTTGGCACGCTGAGCTCTCAACTTGCCACTCACAATCACCTGTGGCACAGTACTCAATTAGATGGACATGCAAAATCACATTTTCGATATACGAGCAACTAAATTTAAGAAAATGAGTGACTTACCTCACATCCCTTGGCTCCACTCTCCATAACAAACCTCAAAACACCATAGCACGCCCTGTGGTAGACCAACAAAAGATCGCACTTGTAAGAAACTATTTCTAGAATAAATTAGACGTTCAATAAAACAAAGAAGTACTTGATGCAGATTTATGTTAAAAATAACAAATAATTATTGTAATACACCCAAGTTTATTCAGTAAATATGCTCAATATAAAATACTTAATTTAAATCACATGTTAAATCACACATCTCATTCTCAGAAACCAAACCACCATACGTGCACATGAAAATATTTTAAACAAAGAGAGACAAAGTTCACCAGACTATATGTTGGAAGAGCATTACTGTTGTACTACATACGCAGAAAAACAATCATTAACATAGATACATAGTACGACTTTCTAAAATTCTATACAGAAATCTTCCAACGGTAACTATTCCAAAAAGTAAAAGAAAAGATTAACCATGTTTCTACTCCATGGTTGCTGAATGAAAACCAGAAACATTGCAGCAAAAGTAACATGGAGCAAGAAAGTTATTCTAGTCAACATCCGACACAAAGATTGGTATTGAAGCACCAAAATTGTTTTTAAGATGACTCGAGGTCAGTACATTGTCAATTAATTAGTCAGGTGAAACAAGCTCTAATCCACTAAGTAATCACGACAGCTGTAATAGCTTTCTAAAATATATACCAATAACAAAAAACAAGTGCGTAATATCTTAAATCTTCCGATTCAGATCTCAATTCTGACTACATTGCTAAGTTGTAGTGTTCTCGAAATTGTCTCTAAAAAATCTTTAAACTACAACTATGCCAAGAGGTGAGTGATCAGAACATGGGAGCAACAAGTGGAAAATTAACCAAAAGTGTCTCTTCTCCGTGGTAGCAGCATGAGCACAACTAAATTCACGAAAATAACGATTCGGACGAAGTTGGCTATTTTAGTCATCATCCAATAATACATGTGTACAGATTTCAGTTATTCTTGGCACCAAAATCATACAATCCACAAACGAAGCGACAAAATTGATAAAAATAAAAAACAAATGCCGTGCAAGTAAGTATGAGATTATCCATCAAGATATTCCGAATGACACGAGTAAAATTCGTTACCTCCTGACAGCAAGGCCACCGAGGAGTTTGTAGCGAAGAGACTCGGCCTGGGCAATGGCGCAAAGACCCCTGTTGTTAACTTTCTCAGCATACAACTCAACACTGCCTTCGGGAAACCTGAACCTCTTCTGAACCACAGAAGTCAGCTCTCTAATCCTCCTTCCCTTCTCCCCTATTGTAAATCAAACCAATCAAATCAAACACAAAAAAAAAAAAAAAAACTATATCAACATAACCAAAAAAAAAAAAAAATCGGATCTTTACGAACATAAACGCATAAAAAATCGGCAAATTAGGTATGAATCGAAATCAAAGAGAACGGAATAAAAATTAATTACCGAGAACGTTCTGAGTGCGAGTTGCACGGATGATGATTTCAGTCCTCATGGGAGTAACTCGGACCTCCACACCAGAGTATCCATCCTCCGCAAGCTCACGAGTCAACACCTCGTTCAACTCAGCGAAGAACACTCCGTCAGCCACAAACTGCAGCAAAATTCAGTTTTCACCAAAAAAAATCAGCCACCAAAAAATCTTCATTACGAAACCAAAATACATATACAGATTGGATTACTGAAATTGAAAAAAGAAAAAACCTTTCGCTTTTTGCTCATTTGAGTCGCCATGTTCGGAATTGCTTAGAGAGAATTGAGATGGCAGCGGCGATTTGGGTGTGCAGAATTTTGGAAAACCCTAGAATGGATATTAGGGCTTTGTTTGGTTGAGGAAATTTATATGGTTGATATTGTAGAGCCTTTTTTAAATTTTCGGCCCAAGCCCAATTTCCTACTCTTTTGTAGGCTTTATTTCTTATTGAAAAATTATTAGATTCATTTATTTAATTTTTTTTGTATTTTTATTTCATTAATTTGAATAAAATAGTAAGACTTATTTTAAATAAAGGCGGCGATTATATGCAATCCCCGCGATTACTTGGGGCCGGAACAAATTCAATTTTTCCACTAAATGAATTACTAGAGACTATTATATTCTTACTAAAATACAAAGCCCACAATCACAAAACTCCACAAAATTCTTTTGTGCAAGTCCACACCAACAAAATTCGCTTTATCTTCTTCACAAATCCATTGTACACAATTTTTTCTAAAACATCTCTTTATTTTCTCCAAAAAGTTTCAACACCCAAAACCCTCAAATCTTTCTAAAACATGCAAAGGATGACATTATGGAGTCACAAGACATCAATATGGAGGATTCTAAGGAAAAGTAGAAAACAAACTATGGATTAATGTCTTTTTATAGCTAGGTTATCGATTTTTTAAGTTTTCAAAAAGAAAATTCTCGCAGTCAAAATTCAACACATACATGTCGATTTTTTTAGCAAAATATCGGCATCAACGTCTAGATGTCGATTTTTCGTCAAAAAATCATCATGTACAAGTCGAATTTTCTTCTTTTTCTTCTTGTTCTTCATCTTCCTCCACGTCTTCTTCTTTTTTTTTGTTCTTCTTCCTCTTCCTCTCTTCATCTCAGTTTTCTTCATGCTCTCCTCCTCCTCCTCGTTCTTCCTCCTTCCTCCATCTTCTTCTTCTATTCCTCTTCAAGCATGAAGATTGCACGAAGATTGGGTGACAATGGTATGGCGACGGCGGTCAAGAGATTGTGGTGCGCAATGGGTTTCATCGGCTGCGGCCGTGTGCGGTGTTTCTTCGGTGGCGGATGGGCGGCGATAGTTCTTCTCACCTTATGTTTTTCTCATCCCCCACTAGAGTGTTCCCTCTCATTTTTCCTTTTTTTTTATCTTACAATAATAATAATTAGATCTAACTTGAATGAATAATATCAAAATCAATATTGGGGTTATATTCGTAATTTTCAGTATTGCTCTTACTAAGTTTATTTATATTAGGGTAAATGAGTAATGCACCCCTAATTTGAAAATATATATGAGGAGGTCCAATATTTTTTTCCGCCCTAATAAAAAACCCAAATTCTAATATTAATTTGTGAGACCTCCTGAACAACTTAATGTACCTGTTTTTACCCTTTTAATTTCAATATAATACATGCCCTAGCCCCCTAGCCTTCTCTCTCTTCCACTCACACGTCTCAGCCGTTACATCTCTCTCTTCATCTCTCTCTCTCTAACTTTCTCTCTCTATCCACAATCCCTTCACGGTCCACCTTTGTTCCCCCCACCGATGTTTCCCCCACCGCCTTGTGCCGTACCTTTTCGCCGTGCTCGGCCGCCAAATTACCGCCTTGAATCACCCGTCCAAATCGAGTAGACTTGATGATGCCAAAAACATGATGGGTGAGGGTTTGTTTGTTTTAAATTAGTTTTAAATCTCTTTCTACTTTCCTTTGATGAGATGATTTCTACATTATTGTTTATTTTCTTCTTCTTTTTTGGTTGAGGGAGGGCTCAAACCAAATCTACCGTGTTTTTAAAGATCTATGGACAATTAATATTAAAATCATTTCTTTAGATTAATTTGATTTTTTATTATGTTTAATTCTCATTTTTATTATAAATCATATGTATTTTTACCTTATCTTTTTCATTTTTGTTATCGCTTAACCAATAATTTGATAAATTTTACATAAAAAAGGATAAAGTATAAATCTAATTAAGTGTTTAAGGGTTTATTTGATTCTACACCCACTTAAATACATTGGGTGATTATTTACCGTAAATTTGCACAAAATCAAATGCACACCCATTTGCATGTATGTTTAGTGGGAAGTTATTTCACCAAGAAATTGTATTGAGAAGTAATTTATATAGAATTTGTGATGCGTCTATTTGTATCAAGCGCCCTGGATATGTAAATGTTCAAGATATAATATTACTCCCTTATGTAGCAATCGTCGACAATACATAACATGTTTCTAGCTTAACATAATCAATTGATTTGTGTATTGGATTAGAAATCGAGAGGAATCGCAGATATCTTCTAAAAATTCTACATAACTTTCAAGATGAAAGTTATTCAATCAATGGTTAAAATTCATCCAATAGTGTGGCATTTCAATGACCTTCAGTAATAAAGGTCACAGCACAACTAATGCCTCATTAGAATTCTACAAAAATATGAATCATGTTTTTAGTGTAACAAAGTGAAAGGATCAAAGTTAAGGGACCCTTAGGATGGGTCCATTGTCCAGATATATGTACAAAATTTATACATGTGGATGTGTGCTTTTATCTATAGATTAATGTTGTAAAATCATCTAATGTATCATACCAGAAGTACCATTTATAATTTGTTATTTTGCACACAAAAAAAACTAATAAAAATGAAATTGTCTTTATTATTCAATTAAGGGTGCATTGTTAATGATTTGTTGTGTTATGAGGGTGTAAAGTGTTACTATTGTTTTTTAAGGCTGCAAAACGCCAAAATACTTCATTTAAGGGGTGCAAAATGGAATTAATCCAAATTTTAACCCAAACAAACATTGTCATTATATATTTATGGAACAAATGCACTTCGCCCCCTAAAAATTTTAGTTTTCGCACCTACCCTCTACGAATTAAAATATGAGATTATATATCCCCCTTCCAAATTTGGTTATAGGTGCCCCAAATGGACTTTCCGGCATTATTTTCACCGATATTCTCATGTCTCCGTCAACTAAAAGGGCATTTTCGTCCTTTCAGGGTATTTATACAATTTTGCAATCGAATCGCCAATTTTTTAATTCTTTATAACCCACAATTACACAATTGAGCTCCAAAATTGGGATTGCGTTTTTCTCTTCAAAGGCAAAAGTTTTTTAACAAGATAAGATTATTCACGCGTTCCATTCTTTGTGTTTAATATTCAATTGGTGGAGCTGCAATTTATGGGTGTTTGAATTTCTGACTTTCTTTTCATTTTTGTTGGACGAGGAAAATCAATGTGGATTTTATGGGTTTTAAACATTGCCTCTTTTCATTTTGTTACACAAATTGCATATTGGTTTCGTGGGGTTTATACATTAGCTCTTACCTCTATTCTCTTTGTGCATTCATTCTCCCCGTTTCCAACTCATACTTTTTAAATCTATGGGCGGGATCACCATAATAGCTGACAATCGAAGAAGAAACTGAAGATTCTTACAATTTTTTTACCACAATCTGCAGAATGTGTTGCAGAATGTGTTGAGAGAAAAAATCATAAATTTGTGTTATGTTCTGAAATAAGGTAATGGGTCGGGTTTTTTGTTCTACAATACTAAAAGTGGAGACAATACGGACAAATGTTGTCGGCACGCTGACGCTCGCTGACGTGTGCAGGGAGAAGGGACTGGTGTTGATTAACTACGCAACGGGTTGCATCTTCGAGTACGATTCGGGTCACCCGCTCGGGTCGGGCGTCGGGTTCAAGGAGGAGGACACACCCAACTTTATCGGATCCTTCTACTCCAAGACCAAAGCAATATTGGTGAGTTCTTCTTATTTGATCTTTGTCTTATACGTTTGTTAATGTGTTGTAGAACTTGTACTTGACTCTTAAGTCTTAATGTGTGATTGTTTTATCGGGTTGGCTTTGAGAGTATTATTCTATATGGGAACTGGTGAATTAATTTTGCGGATTTCCGATTCGAATATTTCCGATTTTGGAACAATATTTTTCATTTAGAATCCTGAAAGTTCCCATTTCCCATTTTTTCGATTTTTTTAGAATGGAATACATATTAGATTCAGGTTTTCTATTCAATTTTAGTTTCCAAAAATATTTCTAAAAAGTTCCATTTTTCCTTTCCGAAAGTACATTTATATTATCAATACATTTATATTATCAATATTATTACCTATTGCGTATTATAGGTAACTGAAGGAATGGAATTCGGAATTTTGCCAACTCCAATCCAAAAAAATCCGGTTTAGGAACAATATTATTCATTCCAAATTTTCCTTCTTCTTTTTTCAGAACGTGATTAGTAATTAGTGTTTTCGCTTCCGATTTTGTGTTTTTGGAATTTTTCATGAATTGCTAATTTCGATAGGATCCGTCCGATTTCCACTTTACTAGAGTTTGTGAAAGTACCGCTTGTTTATCGAAAATACTTTACAAATCTTGCAATATTGCAAGTATAGGTATAGTTTGTCCCTTCGAAATGTGGAGATTGATTATCCATGCTAGAAATTATTGTGTAATTTGTATCTTAGAGCATACGTTTTTTTATTGATTACACTAATATGATTGTCAAGGTTGAGGATTTATTACACAACTATGAGAACGTGTGCACATTGCGAGTGAGGATGCCAATTTCATCGGATCTTTCAAACCCTTGTAACTTCGTCACAAAAATCACAAGGTATGAGAAAGTGGTGGACATGCCGAATTAAATGACAATATTAGACGAGCTTCTTCCAATATCAATTGAGATGGCAAAGAGAAACCTCACCGGAATATGGAACTTCACTAATCCGAGAGTTGTAAGCCACAACGGATATGAGAGATGTACCGCGAGTATATGAACCCGAATTTCACTCTAAAGACTTTCAATCTTGGGGAACAAGCTAAGGTGATTGTTGCCCCTAGGAGTAACGATGAACTTGATGCATCTAAATTGAAAAATTTAATGGCAAAGAGGCCCATGACAAGAGCACTTAATTAAAAAAATGATTTTCAACTTTTTTGTCTTTCAAATATTTCCAAAAATCATTTTATATATATCAAAATTACTCTCAATTCCTTGAAACCCAATTCAACTCCAATTTCATGATTTATACCTCAATTTAACTCAATTTCACCAATTAACCAATTTTGACCCCAATTTTGACCCGCCACCACGGAGACCGCCGATTAGCCCAATTATTTTAATCAATATTACTGTCTTGGCTGCTAAATTACTGTCGCCATCAGTTATTTAACTGTCGAAGACAGTAATTTAACAGTTAATTGACTCTTTATTTCCTTAAAAAAAATTATTTTAATTAATATTACTGTTTTCGCTGCTAAATTACTGTCTTCAACAGTAATTTAACTGTCGGATACAGTAATATAACTATTAAATGACTTTGTTTTTTTTTTTTTTGAAATTTTGTTTTTTCTTAAAAAAAAATATTATTGTCTTGGCTGCTAAATTACTGTCTTTAACGGCAATTTAACTGTTTGAGACAATAATTTTACTGTATTAATTAATTTTATCGTCTTAGCCTGCAATTTTGCTGTGTTTGACCATATTATTACTGTCTCCGACCATAATATTATCGTCTCATGCAATAATATTAGTAATATTACTGTTCGTGAAAATAATATTCATAATATTACTGCCCTTAACAGTAATTTAGCAGCCAAGAGAGCAATCTTAATTAAAATAATTTTTTCTAAGGAAAAAAAAATCAAAAGAAAAAGTCAACGCCATAAACCGGCGGTTGATCGGCTGGAAAAAAAAATTCAGAAAAAAAAATTTCAAAAAAAAAGTAAATAAAAAAATTAAAATAAAAAAAATCAACGCTGGAATCTGACCGGAAATAAAAATCAGAAAAAAATTATTTTTTGAAAAAAAAATATTTTCAAAAAACCTATTAAAATGGGGCTTAGTGATATATTTATTTAAATCCAGGGTCAATGTGAGGAAGTTAGAGTATAATGGATGAAATTGATAAAAATTAAATTATTGAGGGTATTTTAGACTAAAGACATGTGAATGAGTTTATTTAAAAGACTGTTTTTTTGGTAGACCAATGTGCATTTAAGTCCCTTGTCATGTCCCTCTTTGCCATTTGCAGATACTATGGACAAGTGACTATAAAGTACCTCTTTTTTTATTTTTTTAATCACCTAATAAACCTATGTTTCACGAACACTTCGATCCAACACGTGTTTCTACATTTCGAAAACTAAAATTCAATGCATGGCACCTGTCGAAAATATTTTGAGGTTGTTTTCATAAATATTTAAAATTTCCGGGGATATTAATGTAAATAATGAAAAAATGGAAATGCGTTTCACAAAAAAAAAAAAAATCCAAAACTCATTTTAAATAAAAAAAATGGAATTGCAAACGCTTTAAAAAAATCTTAAATCTTATGTCACTTTTTTTCACTTCTAGTGATGTTCTAATTTTAATACGAGAATGAATAAATATCCCATGAATGCAATGTGTGGAATGTTTGGATTAAAACTTGTAAATTATATATAATTTGTAGATACAAATATGTAATTGAAGATAAATATATAACTTAAACATTATAATATTTTTTTTATAAATTATGAATGTACTCCTATATTTTTAACACATTCTCCCCACATTCATGTATCTAACTTTTTTGAGATGTTTGGTTATGTTTTCAATGGGAATTTCTAGTTTTTTAAATTTCTGATGAAAAAAGTAGATTATTGGTTTTTGTGTAGAAAATGGGAATATGTTTGGATGAAGGGGTATTTTTAGTTATATGTAGGTGTAGAAATGAGAATATGTTTGGTTGTGGTGAATTTTCTCTACGAAAGTACGTGCAAAAGTAAAATATAATGATTGAGGATGATGATAGTGATTATTATTATTATTATTATTATTATTATTATTATTATTATTATTAGTATTATTATTATTATTATTATTATTATTATTATTATTATTATTATTATTATTATTATTATTATTATTATTAGTATTATTATTATTATTATTATTATTATTATTATTATTATTATTATTATTATTATTAGGGGTCTTAAGATATAAATCCCTGGTGACAAATCTTATTAGAACTAAATGACAAGTGTAACTAAAATTTGCTTCACATCTTTTATTAAATTTGTTCAAAAAGTGCCCCTCCACTCACAAATTCGAAATTACCTAAATTGTAAATATACTATGATGAACTATAGTATTATTTAACATTTTTAAGTTTGCATCTAGCATTTTTTTTTACGTGGAACACGTTGTTTTTATTTATTTATTTTTTATTATTATATAAAAATCTATTTTTTTCCCGTTCTTTTCTACATAAAGTGAAAATTGTGATTTTTTTTAATTTTTTCGGTCGTAGACATCTTCAGAAACCCATAGGAAACTGTAGTAATCCATAGTCACTCATAGACATCTTGAAACCCTAAGACATCTTGAAACCCTAACTCCTCCTACAAACCTTAGCCGTCAAACCCATAGACACCCATAGACATCCAAATCGATTTTTTTTTTTAAATTTCCCCACCAAACCCTAGATCCGTTCATCCACCACCACCATCCACCACCATCCACCACCACCACCATCACCGAGCGCCACCATCACGCCATCATCCATGCCCAACACTGTCGCCGCGCCTTCCACCATAGATCTAACCTTAAACCACCATAGTTGTCGTCTCTTTGCCTCTACAATCATCCGTTTATTGCCGCCGTCTCCACCGCCATAACCACCACCCCTCTCAATAGTGGATTGGAGTGGTGGAGAACGAAAGAGACAGAGAGAGATAGCGATATCGAAAAATAGAGAGATAAAGATTGAGAGAGGGAGAGAGAGAGCGAGATGCGAGAGAGAGGGAGCGAGATTGAGAGAGAGAAGAAAAAAGAAAAATAAATCTGGGAGAAACGTGACTTTAGGATTTATGGATTTAGGTTAAGGGTAAATTAGGAATAAAAGAAAAATTGAGGATGTGACTCATATTTATTTTTCTAAAAAGGATTTAGTTCATAGAAAAATATTAAGGTTGTATTATTCCACATCTAATTATGTTTCCAACTAGGGACCTCTAGCATATTACCCTTTATTATTATTATTATTATTATTATTATTATTATTATTATTATTATTATTATTATTAGTAGTAGTAGTAGTAGTAGTAGTAGTTGTAGTAGTAGTAGTAGTAGAAGATAGAGAAATTGGGAGGAAAGAGTGTTTAATATTAATGAGGAGAGAGAAATGGGAGGAGAGAGAGAGTGTGTGAATATTAATGAGGAGAGAAAAATGAGTTGATGGACTAAAATATATAGGTTAATAATAGGTTTTAGTAGGTTTGAAAATTGAAAAACATATAAATAGTGTTTTTTCAATAGAAATTTGATAAGAAAAAATGGGATTTTCTGGATAAAATTATGAAACAAACACGATCTCGGTTTTATGAATAGTATAGAACTGGAAAGTATAGATACAAATATATAATTGAAGATAAATATGTAACTTAAACATTATAATATTTTTTAGAAATTATGGATGTACCCCTATATTTTTAATATTTACACATTTCCTCATATTCATGTATCTAACTTTTTGGAAAACGAAATTTTCCGTATCCGTTTCCCATGTCCGCGTTCCTGTATCAATACTACATAGTTGTAAATCAAGTCTAACACACTCACACACATGCTAGAAAATCTGGTCATCCATCACTTCTAATAATGCGACAAATAAATTATCCTTCCTTTTCTTCAGAATATGATGAAATGAATTTGAATATTTTATTATGCATTATATTTGACCATATAATATTGATTATAAATATTTTTTACAAGGATAAAAACTAGAAATTTGTACATTGTGATCAAATTAAATTTGTGTCTCACACTAGGCATATTAGGCAAGTGTGTAGACCCATACAAAATAAAAGCATTTTTGTAATAAACGCCTCAGATTTATATTAAAAAAAAAACTGTACAAATAAATTATCCTTCCTTTTCTTCAGAATATGATGAAATGAATTTGAATATTTTATTATGCATTATATTTGACCATATAATATTGATTATAAATATTTTTTACAAGGATAAAAACTAGAAATTTGTACATTGTGATCAAATTAAATTTGTGTCTCACACTAGGCATATTAGGCAAGTGTGTAGACCCATACAAAATAAAAGCATTTTTGTAATAAACGCCTCAGATTTATATTAAAAAAAAAACTGTACAATATGAGATTTCAAATAATTTTATATGAGATTTCAAATAAAAAATGTTATGTAAAATTCAGAGTTTATATAAAAAGTGTATATATACGAAAAAAATATATATATAAGTAATGAACAATATGAGATTTCAAATAATTTTATATAAGATTTCAAATAACAAATGTTCTGTACCATTTAGAGTTCCCGTATTATAAGATTTCCAATAACAACTGTTCTGTCCCATTCAGAGTTTTCGTTAAAAGCGCGTGTCCTGTCAAAATCTATACTAAATGTTGGACGGTGGGATTCGAACCCACGGCCTTTCGGAC
>NW_012193238.1:426961-473830 GCF_000504015.1 Erythranthe guttata
AAAAGAAAAAAAAAAAAAAAAAAAAAAAAAAAAAAAAAAAAAAAGAAAAAGAAAGGAACAGGTTGCGCAGCTAGCCGGGACCTCCAAGTTCTACCCTTATGTCAATTACATAATTAGTCTCAATTATACCTTTTTTCACTATTTCCATAACAATAATCTTAATCCTAAAAATCTACTTCCAAATTTCTAAAAATTTGCTACCAAATCAAAAAATAGGATTTTTTTTTGTATTATTTTCGGATTTTATAGCCACTTTTTTATTATTTATTATTTTTTAATATTTTTTTAATAAAAAAATATATTTTTTTAATTTTTTTTAAACAAAAATTTGATTTTTTTTTTCTCGACAGATTTACAACTCCGAATATGACTATAGTTGAATATGGCTATTATGTGACTACGCTGTGTATAATAGTGTAATTAACATATTGTAGAAGCATAATTATTAATATAACAGTAAGAATATGACTACTATGTGAATGTGACTGTGCTTTGTAAAACATTATAATTAACAGACAGTAGAAACATGAATATGACTATTATGTGACTACAGTTTGTATAACATAATGAACATGATAGTGGGAATATGACTATTATGTGACTAGCAACTGCGTAATGTGACTACAAGTAATCAGCACTTGAAAAAACTTGCAATATTAACAGCAAAATACATTGCAAAAAGAAAAAAAAATGACTATGAAAAAACGAAAATAACTAATGTGATCCTTCAACAATGGCCATCGAACATGTTTTTTTGTTGCGGTATCCAACTCGGTTGCACCGACTGCACTTAATCTTCCGTTTGATCTTCTCTGTTAAATATGACTACACTGTTGAACATATGCAGCACCACAAAAAAAAAAAAAAACAAATATAACTAAGTTGTTAAACATGACTACTCTGTCAAACGTGACTACTCTGTAAAATACATTGCACCACAACCGACTAATCTCGTAATTCAATAGATTTTCCAGATCTAAACATTCAGGATATGTAGAATAACACAAAAATTAATAAAATCAAGAATAATTGAAAATCAATGTATTCGTTCATAACAAACAAATAATAGAACTAAAAATCCAGATCCATAACATATTCTATTGCTAGTTCGACAATTAATTCGAGAAAAATAAAAAATAAAATTTACCAATTAATATAGTATATATTAGTATTCCGCGTTGAGAGAAGGGAAATCTCCATATAGAAATCCGACGGAGGCAGCGACAAGGTGGGGGAGGCGCCGCCGCCAATTGTACCAGGCGTCGATGTGGTGGTGTTCGACGAGGGGGGAGACGATCTCCAACATCGGCGGAGAAGGGCCTCATGCAACGGGTTTCGGCGGCGGCGTTTGAAGGGTGACTCCGGCGGCGGCGGTCTACAGATGTGAAGAAGAAGGAAAAAGAAAAAATAAAAAATAAAAAAAAAAAGAAAAAAAAAGCTGTAAACAGAGAGAAATAGCGAGAGAATGAAAGAGAGAGAGGCGAGAACCGAGAGAATGAAATTGAGGGAGAAATAAAATTGTATTATATTAAAAACCTAACACATAGGGGCACTTTAGTCTTATCATGGCTGGTAAGGGGGGTCTCACTAATTTAGATTGGAATGTGGGTTATGGGAAAAGTCTTTAAAGTCAATTGGGTTTAGTTCAAAATATTTTCTAAATAAGGGGTGTATTGCATATTTCCCATATATATATATATATATATATATATATATATATATATATATATTATATTAAAATATAAATAATTAAATATTTTAACATTACTCACCCTAAATAATGTTTTGGACTTTGTGATTTGAAATTAAATTTAAACTTTGTTGGTTTGTTTATTGAATTAACTTTTTTTTGGCCAAAAAAAATTTATTATTCAACTAAATATAGGTAAAAGGAGGCGTCATTAAAACCTTGTGGGCCTAACACAAGGAAACAAGAGTACTCCTACAATGGTCTTATAAAATCCGTGTCTAATCTAGCTAGACTATTACAATACAGTCCCAAAATGGGGTCAAAAATAGAATTAAGTCTTTAAATTATAAATACATTGCATTTTTCTTTTTAAAAAAATCGGGGATTTTGCGGAGCGAGTATAGGAATACCTTATAAAATTTGGCGATTTTAACGGCATAGAGATGAGGATTTTCTGAGCGGGGCGGGACGGGTATTGCAAAACCGGCCCCATTGCCATCCCTATATACAACACTCATTATTTTGAAAGATTCTTATGAATTTTTTTTGTCGTTATAACTTTCATAATTTTGCTTCTCTTCTAGCGATCCTAATACATAAAGAAAAATGTAATATCAATATTAAAATATTAAAATGGAAAGTGGAAACATTTTCAAATAACATTGAATTAGAAATAAAATATAATAACACAGTGACGAAGCTAGAATATTTTCAACTCGGACAAAATATATTTAAACAACGTAACGTGTCTTCATATTTGCCTCCATCCAAATTACAATCTTATATAATAAATTAATAATAATAATAAACTACAACAAATTTGAAATTTTGCATGATAATTAATTAACAAGAGCCACATTCTAATCAAAATAAAAAATAAATAAAAACTCAATTTTTATTCAAGCTCTCAATTCTCTCCTCCAGAATTCGCACTCCCATGTACCTGCAAAACATCCACATCATTTAATTAATTTTTAAAATAAAATTAAAAAAAAAAAAGTCAACCTTAGTCAAACTGAAACAAATTAAATTACAATATTACCTCCCAAGCATCATAACAGTTGCCTGAGGATTAGTCCCGGGAGAGTAAACAAAAGTGGACCCATCAACCACCCTGAGCGCGTCGACGCCACGCACCCTGTAATCGGAGTCAACCACGCGCCCAACCTGGCATCCGCCGTGGTAGTGCCAGATCGTCATCACGGTGTCCCTACAGAACTGCTCCAGCGACGTCGACGAGTTATCGTGACGCGGCAGGAGATTCACCGGCGCGTGGGCGGTCATGTTGAGCAGCGCCGGGAGGGATTGGTCGCCGTACCTGAACGGCGAGAACGCCGCCGACTGGATCACGCTCTCGATCACGCGCAGTCCGTCGACGCACCGGGCCAGATCCTCTGGCTCGTTGAAGTAGTTGAACGTGATGGATGGGTTGTCGTTAGGGTTTCGGTTGCGGAGGTGTAGATGGCCGGTGGAGATGGGCCCCATTATTTTTTCCAGAATGAATCCGCCTCTGAATGCGGTGGGGTCCAGTGCTTCCATGGCTTCTACTGCTTGGGCTAGTGCTTCTGGGCTTCTTTGCTTAGGTGGCACCGTTGACAGTTGACCGATCTTTGTATTATCCAGAAATACGTCGATTATATACCGAAATGATAAATCGAGACTCATAAAATTCTATTAATGTAACAAATATTACATTATCGAACTAATAAATTAGTAGGTTTTTATTGAGTCGGGACCAGTAAAAACTAATAATGTTATTAATACAGTTGAGACTGATAAAATTCTATTACTTTTGCAAATATGAAATTATCGAACTAATAATTTAGTAGATTTTAACCGAGTCGTGACCATAAGAAACTATTATTTAAGCAAAGTTATTAATTTTATCGAATTTTTACTGTAGGGTTAATATCGGCACTGAAAGATATTCTAAATGTTGTATTTCTACATAAAATGGTGATTGTTTTATTTTCTTTTACCTTTTTTTTTTGTATATATAATAAATGTACAATTTATGTGACAAAGTTGTTTTGTTAGTGAAACGCGAATTTAGGTTCGATTTTTGTGTGCAGGAAATCGAACCTAGATCGCCAAGGTTAAATAGAACATGTGTATTGCATCTAGTAGGTCCCTTCCCAACTAAAATTGTGCGTTTATAACTAGGCGGGACGTTAAAAGTACGACGAATTTATTTCATAACCAAAAAAAAAGGAAAAAAAAAAGAGCACAAGCGTACCTTAGGAGAGAACATCCCAAAGTCAGAAACACCGCCGGCGAAATTTTCACCGCTAGCGGCTTCAATGTAGCTGCCGGAGGTGGTGATGCCGACAACCTGAATCAACGAAACCTCCACGGGGATCGGGGACGGAACAAAAATTGCGTTCATCGGATTATCGGACATACCCTGGCCCACGAAAGGGTGGTCCAAAACTAGGGTTATGTTAAGGGACTTGAGGTGGTCCATTGGACCAATTCCACTAAGCATTAAAATTTGTGGGCTACCAAGTGCACCAGCTGATACTATTATTTCATTGTGGGTCCCACTGTTTAAATATGCTCTGTGCTTGTGCCCTAATGCATCTCTGAATATTACCCCATGTGCTAATGGCCTGTTTTTCCCTGTTTTATTATTATAAGCAATTAATATAAGTTATAACAATTAGCCTTTTTTTTTTAAATTGTAATTTTAGCTATTTTGGATTTTTTTTATTAAAAAAATAATCAATTTGAAATATTTCTGAGTCTTCTTTAGTAAAATACATAGAAAAAATATATATTTTAGTGATTCTTTAATTTATTAAATTTGAAGATGAAAACAATTATTGGGAATTTGAAAAGTTGAGAAAAAAATAAAAATTGAAGAGATTTTTGGAAAGAAAATACTTTTATTGAATATAAATGAAGAACATAAACTTCTGTGATTTAAAGCTAAAAAATGAATAAATATTTTAAAAATAATTAATAACAATGAATAAGAAAAAAAATATTTAGATAATTTTTACCATTATATTTGTAATTATATACATCTAAGTTTCTTTTTTTTTAATATATGAATATAAATTAAGAATATAAAAATATATGGTTTAAAAATTAAAAGTTATAAATATATATTAAAATAATAAAAAAAAAATTGCATGAAAAAAAAAAAAAAAAAAAGCGCGTACCTTTAGTCCTGAACACGATTTTATGAACCGAAGCATGCAACATGACAGTAAGCCCATCGGGATTCGCATACCTCAAAAGATCCGCCGCCGTGTGCCGCCGTCCCTCGCCGTCGAAGATCGTGCCGCCGACTTTGGTCCCGACAAGATGATCGTACGTGAAGCCGTTGTACGGATGCACGCCGGCCTCCAGCAACCCATCCCTGACGGCCGACTGCCACTGCTTCATCGGCGGCTGAAACGCCACCACTTCCTCCACCCACCTGTACGACTCGTTGACCAGCCCGCCTTCCCATCCGGCGTCGGCCACGTACTGGGCGGCCGCGCGTGTGTAGAACCCGGCGTTGAGGCAGCTCCCGCCGCCGAGCACGCGCGCGCGTGCGTTGATCACGCCGTCCTCCGATATGAACCGCTGGGAAGGGGAGGAGGACGACAGATCGGCGAGGGATCTCCCGAAGGCGGAGAGATCGGTGATGTTTGGGTTGCCGTAGGGTGAGTCGCCGCGTTCGAGGAGGAGGACGGTGGCGTTCTGGGAGAGTGTGGCGGCGAGTGGGCAGCCGGCGGTTCCGCCTCCGATGATTATGTAGTCGTAGTACGAGATGGGTGGAGCAGACGTTGCTTGGCGCGTGAAACTGTAGTTTGGCGCTGAAATTTGAAACACAAGAAAAATAAACAATATATTATTAAAATTTATTCTTCATTAAAAAAACACTAGTAATTAAAAACTCAATAAAAGTTTGTTTAAATAATTGTAGTTGGATTGAAGTATTTGGATCTAATCAAATAGTAATTCAAGAGAAAGATTCAGATGACGTATTAATTATTTTCCACGTGGCATGGTCAATAACTCAATAATTTGGAAATTTGAAATGCAAAAATTGCTAATTAATGAAGTAACATGCATGCACGAATTGTCTGATCTGTAATGGCAGTAAAAAGTAATTTTTCCTTGAAAAATGAACTTCATTCAATGTAGTTCAATTAGTCAAAACATATTATTTAATTTCGTGTGAAATTAAAATTCAATACAATGGTAAACTTGCATACAATTATATATATATACACGTACAAAAATGTGGGTTTTTTTTTTCTTTTTTCGCAAAAACCACCTCGTGTAATCTGTAGTAGCTAAAAAATTCCGTATGTCAAAAAATTTGGCATTAAAAATTTAGCAAGAACATCCCTGTGAAAAATAGTCGTAACCAAAAAAACCCCAACAACTTATCGTGAGAATAGAAGTGTATTTTTTAACTTGAAAAGTAAAAAAAAAAAAAAAAAAACACTTTGAAACTCTTTTCGGTTCCTTTTTTGTTCCTGTTTTTAATATTTCTTTTGTAAGGGTAATTTGGTCATTTCACATAAGTCGAGGATAAATTTCGAAATAAGGACCGGTGTGCTTTAAAAAACACAACATGGGGAGCTTCTTGTCAATTTTTTAACACAAGGGGTTTTTCTGCAATTAAAAACAAATCGTAAAATGTGTAGTGAGCATACGTGTGAGATTGAACCTGAATGTAAAATAAAATAATTACCAAATTAATGTTGATCATGTAATTATTAGAGATGAATTAAAAGCAGAAAAAATCGAGTTATGAAATATATATATATATATATATATATATATATATATATATATATATATATATATATATATATATATATATATATATTGATACCTTGTTGTGAAGAACATAAGCCACAATGAAACAGCAGAATCCCAGAAAATGAAACAACATAAAGCATTAATCTCCACAAGCCAAAACCCATTATTATTAATTCTACTTCCCTTTTTCTTACAACCTTAATCCAAAACAAAAAAATAATAATTATTAATTGTTTCTTCTTATTTTTTTTCTGTGTTGTGTAAGTTAAAGAAGAAATGAAAAAGCTCATCCCTTTTATACATGCATGGTGATGAATAGGGCAACGATTGAGTTGGCTAAAAGTACTGAGAATTAAAAGATGGCTTCAAATTGATGATGATGAGCGAGAAAGTAGAGAGAGAAAGTAGAGCTGAAAAGTAGAAAGAATTCAAGAAATATGTACAACTTTTTTGTGGGAAGCAAAAGTGTTACCCCACTCACTAATTAAGTGCTGAGTAATTGCAGGACTGGCATTTAATGAGGGAAATAAAATTGTTGCATCTATGTATGTATCTCATTTTTCTTTTCTTTTTCTGTTTTTATTATTTAGGGTAAATTACAATCACCTCCTCGAGGTATGGTCAAATTACAAAAAAAACCCTATTGTTTATAATTACAACCACCCCCTTAACTATAAATCGTTTTACACGCCCACCCTTGAGGTTTCAAATTTAGTGGAATTTTCGAGATTATATGGAATATTATCACTTTTGTACCCGTTTTATCCTATTCGAACTCCACATTTTGAAGCAAGATGATCATAATATGTGTTTTTAAGCTTATATATATCAGATTGTGGTGCATTAGAAACTGTATTTTTACACAAAACGAGTACAAACTAGAGCACATTTCACGAAATCTAGATGATTATGTTGAATTTGACACCATAAGGGTGGAGGTGTAAGAAAAAATCATAGTTGAGGGGGTTATATGTAATTATCCAAATAAGAGGGGTTTTTTCATAAATTGACCATACCTCAGGGGGTGGTTATAACTTACCCTATTATTTATTTATTAGGTAAATTACGGCCAACCCTGAGTTAACGTCAAATTACGAAAAAAACTCTTCTTGTTTGGGTAATTACTACCACCCCTTCAACTATGAATTTTCTTACACGCCCACGTTTGCGGTGTCAAATTTAGTGGAATCTTCTAGATTATGTGGAATATTCTCCAATTTGTGCTCGTTTTATCCCATTTGAGCTCCACATTTTGAAGCAATCATAAGATGTGTTTTTAGGCTTGTGTATATCAGATTGCGGTGCATCAAAAACTGCATTTTTGTACAAAACGAGTACAAACTAGATAACATTTCACGTAATCTAGAAGATTATGTTGAATTTGACAATATAAGGATGGACGTGTAAAAAGATCCATAGTTCAGAGGGGTAGTTGCAATTATGAGGTTTTTTTTCTTCGTAATTTGACCTTACCTCATGTGTGATTGTAATTTACTTTTTATTTATTTAATTTTTTTTTCTCATCAATAACTACTTGTGAGTTAATGTCATGGTGTAAGTTCAATTCAAGAAAGTATTTCTTCACTGTATATGGAATCCAATTGCACTAATTCAAGTTGTGTTCCAAATCGAACTAATGAAGCTACAAACAAATCTTTTGTTTTGAGATTTTTAATTGGATTGCGAAAAAAAATGGTAATGTAATTACTGAAGTACGATGGGTCTCTGTGTAATTAATTTGATATAATGTATTAAGCTAATATCAAACCATAATAAAAATATTCATAATTTTCCGAACTAGATGGGGTATAACTGCAATTATACCTAAGTTCAGGAGTGTAGGTTTAATTTACCATAAATTATATATACATCTTATTTATTAATTATTACTCCCTCAGTTTCTTTTCAAGTATCGTGTATAAGGTGAATGTTTAAGAAATTTACTAAAGAGCCATGATTTGTGGGGAAAAGGTCATTATTTGAAAATTACCTATTTTTATTTTTATTTTCTCTTTCTCATTTCATTAATTAATTATTAATCTTAAGCTATCGTTGGAAAAAATAATTAAATATGCCTGAAGATTCTAAAGAGACACTTAATACGATTTTTTTTTCTTTTAAATTATAGTGACACTTGAGAAACGGCTTAATCCCACTTTGCACCATTGAAATAGAAACTTTGGCACTTTGCACCCTTGAAAAACAATAATAGCACATTGCACCCTCAAAACACAATAAATCATTCACAATGCACCCTTAATTGAATAATAAATGATAATTCATTTTTTTACCGGGTTGCAAAATAACAAATTAAATTGTTATTTCTTTCAACCCCCAACATAATTTCAAGCGCACAAAGTGCGAAAAAAATAAAAATCACATCGGATAATTGTAAAAAAATATATTTTCTTACAAAATAAAATCAAATATAAGTTTTTATCACTAAATTATTCGATTGAGATCTTTTATTGTAGTTGGTGGAAACATTAGGCAGAAACATTTGGAAGAAAATACGATATTCAGATAACTTGATGACGAAATAGCTGAAGGGTTTTTTTTTTAAATATTTTTTTTGTGATAAAAAATATAATTTTTAAATGCCATTGAAAATATTAAATTACCTTTATTAGCTTTAAAAACTCATGTGGGGCGCATTATACATGATACATTATGTTTCAAGGGTGGAAAGTGTTATTAATTTGTTTCGAGGGTGCAAAGTACCAAAATAGTATATTTCAAGGGTGCAAAATGGAATTAAGCCAAAAGAAACAGAAGCCCGAATTAAAGAAGTTATGATTAGTTTCAATCATATTAAATACGGTCCCCTCTTCATTTACTCTGCTAACTGTTAACTAGATTTGCTACATTTAGTACCGCCACCTTAAAATTCACAACAGCCTTGGTGGTCATTTAATTGTATTGTACCTTTGCCAAATATTTTTTATTTGTTTTTTTTTTTTTAAATTAAGATGTAATTTCTTATATGCTTCAAATTTAATTTATAAAATACTAAATCTCATACACCACAATCCAACTTTAAGAATAATGCAAATTTTGTTAGTGGTGTGTGTATTTCGGAACGAAGACTTTGAACATAATTTCGACCAGATTTTAGAAACGAAGGAAAAGTTGAGGGAAGAAGTGCATTCTTTCTCCTTAAGAAAAAAAAAATGTCCCGTAACAGTGTCTCGATTATTGCAATTGCCTCTCAAGATACAACGACTGACAATCCCAACTGAGTAGCACAATAACTGTTGGAATACAACGAACGAAGAGAGCGTTTTTGAACTTTAAACACGAAGGAAGTTTATGCGGAGATATACTATGAATGCTTTAGACGAACTGGAAAAAGTTACAACACTTGGACTTTTTAAATTGGTTAATATTTTTAGGAAAAAAACCAATTTCATTTTTGAAAATATAATTTGGTTTTGAAGAAATTATTATTTATTTTAAGTCCAAGTATATGAATGTTAAAAAAAAAACTCTTTATCATGTCCCTTTATTACTTTTTAGGCATTACAAATATTTATATTTCTTTTACATCCTATAATACATAATATTGTTAATTACAAATATTACAAATAATTTTAACAATTTAATTTTTAGTTACAAACATGACAGTGAAATTACAAACACGATAATGAAGTTACAATTTGTAACTTGGAACGAGAGCCGAGCCCACCCTCGGTCAAGGATGGAATCAAACCACGTAAAAAAAAATTCACTATATTATATTACAATATATGTATTTATTAAGTCCACCAAAATTTTCAGGGGCGTTACCCTCATACCCACAAAAAATTAAGCTCGTCCTGTGATATACCTAAATGGGCCCTCAAATTTATCTACCAGTTAGGCCCACTATACGAAAGCCCAATCACATACAAGTGGGCCCATTACACGAAAGTCCAAGCTCCTTCAAAGTAAGGCTTGGGCCCAACAAAGTAAGCCCAACCAATTCAACGATATATAAATAGATGTTCTACTCATTTGTTAAGGTACGTTTTTTATTATTAACTAACAAGCTAGAGTCCAATTCTCTCTATCATCTCCGCAATCCGTATATCTGACTTGAGCGTCGGAGGGGTTTCCACCGGATCAACCCCCGGCGTAGTTCATGTGTGTTCATTTCGCAGGGACCTCAGGATCATCAAGTTGTCAAGCTACTGATCCGCTTTGCTCTCCCAGCTCATTTTCTACACTACCCTAGGTGAGCTATATTTTAGCATCATCATTTTGGCGCCGGCTGTGGGAACGATGCAAACCAGATCACGTAGCCAACAAGATCCTCCTGAGGCGTCAGCTCGGAGAGAAAATGACACAGCTAATAACCTCCCAGTCCGTGGAGGATCTGGCATGCCACCTCCTCCATGCGCCGCGGAGCCACCTCCTTCACGCGTGGAGCCACTTCCTCCACGTGCTGCAGATCCACCTCGCGAGGTTCAGGTGATCCCTCCTCGGGACCAAACACTCGCCGATCCACCACTCCCTGCTCCTCGAACGGTTCAAATAACCGAGAACGCGCTCCAACGCATGATAGCAGAAGCCTCAACTCGGGCCGCTACGGAGGCCGTAACTCAATATATCGCCACGATGGGAGCAAACGCTCCCAATGCGATTCCAGCGCCAGCTCCACCTATAGTGCCACCTGTGGCCCCACCGCCAATTCAGAATCAAATAAGTGTCTCCTCCTCTACTTCGGACCCACGGTCCCGAGTGCAGCTATCTACTAATCACAGAGGGGCACAGCCCAGACAGCAGCGTCAGCGCTCACCCCCACGGGGGAATGTGTCACCACAGAGAGTCCCTCTCTTTAATGAGGGAGAATGCGAGATAAACAGCAGAATGTCTCGCCAAAATCTTTTCCCCCAACCAAATAATCCAATGGGTGAAAGAATGCCTGTCCCAACAAGACGCAGTCCCTTCACCATAGACATTCTCAACGAGGTATTACCTCAAGGAGTAAAGATCTCGGGATTACCTCAATTTGAAGGGACCACCGACCCACAGGAGCATATAGAGAAATTCAGTGCCATGGCGGATTTATATGGCCCGACGGATGCTGCGATGTGTAAAATGTTCCGCACCACTCTCTCCAAGAGGGCAATGAATTGGTTCAATTCTCTACCCATAGGGTCGATTGACACCTTCGCTCGGTTATCAACCCGGTTCACCAACCAATTCGCCATCAACAAATAATATGCCAAGACCCCAGCTAATCTTTTCTCTGTAGTACAGAGAGATAACGAAACGCTCCGTAACTACATTAAGCGTTTTGTAGAAGCCGTCCATGAAGTCCCCAGTGTAGGGCAAGACATGCTCTCCGGGATTATGCAGCAGAACTTGAAACCGGGTAGATTCAAAGAATCTATCGCCGGAAGACCCCCGGGCAACCTAGAGGAGTTGCTGAATCGAGCCGAAAAATACGTCCGGATAGAGGAAGCCTCTACCCATGCTCCTCCTAAAAGGAAAATGGAAGATGACCGTCAGGACAACAGGAGGCGCGATGATCGACGTCCACCACTTCCACCTCAAGGTCAACCCTCTTCCTCCTACAATAGGTTCACTCCGCTAAACGCTCGCCTCACTGAAATCCTTCACGTGATAGAACAGAAAGGTTTAGCAGAGCCTCCACGTCCTATGCAGCCAAATGCAAAGCGAGAAAAGTCGGATCGTTATTGTCGATTCCATAAGGACAGAGGGCATACTACGGAGGAATGTGCACAACTCAAAGTGGCGATTGAGAGGCTGATCAAACAGGGCCATTTAGGCGAATACATTGATAAGCCTCGAAATAAGCGCCGTGATGATCCTCCACGCCGAGATAATAATCGAGATCAACAGCAAAGGCGAGAGGATGGGGGTCATCGACGTGACCTAGATAACAACGATAACCAACCTACTCGGGGAATCATCTCCTTTATCTCCGGAGGACCAGCGGGTGGCGATTCACAAAATGCAAGACGCACCCTCGCTCGATCAGCACGCATGAATCAAGAACGTGCTTCTCCATCCGCACGCATCTATCAAATACGAAGACCTGATCATAGCATAGTCTTCAACTCCTCCGACCTTGAAGGTACAGATGAAGATCATGTCGATGGTAGTAACAACAACGGTGGCCAACTTCTTGGTCAAGAAGATATTGGTGGACGGTGGGAGCTCAGCTGACATCATGTACCTCCACGCTTTTAAGCAGCTGGGCATTGATAATGTCCGGTTTAGTCCCATCTCCACACCCCTGAAAGGATTCACAGGAGAAGGCATTTTGTCCATGGGAGAAGTGGAGCTGCCCGTTTCTCTAGGGGAAAACCCTTGTCGAATCACAAAACTAATCAAATTCCTCGTCGTCGACAAGCCATCCCCTACAACATCATTCTAGGGAGGCCAGCAATCCATACATTCAAATCAGTGCCTTCCTCCTACCATCAGAAGTGGAAGTTCCCTACTCCCTATGGAATGGGGGAAGTACTTGGAGATAGACGTCTCGCCCGAGAGTGCTATGCAAGGGCCCTACGAGAACCTTCCAAGAAGCCTAAACCACCCGGAAGGGGAGACGACACCCAAAAATTCGACAAACGGAAGTGGGTCAACGAGATCATTGAGGATAATAAAGAAATCCTCATTAGTGTACCAGATGACAGCATCAAGCTAGCAGTTGTCGAAGAGCTTAAGCTCATAGAGCTCATTCCCGGAGATACTTCCAAGATCATACGAATAGGATCCGATTTAGATCCAACCACGGAGCAGCAGCTAATCAACTTCCTGCGACACAATAGAGATGTGTTTGCATGGAAAGCCCAAGATTTGTCGGGCATTCCTCCTCAGGTAGCTCTACATCGGCTCAACGTCGACAAGAGGTTGAAGCCAGTCAAACAAAGAAAACGGACATTTGGTCCCGAACGCAACAAGCATATCAAAGCGGAAGTGGCAAAACTCCTTGAAGCGGGCCACATACGACCAGTCCAGTATCCTGAATGGCTGTCGAACGTAGTACTCGTTCCCAAGCCGGGTGGCAAGTGGAGATTATGCGTAGACTTCACTGACCTCAACAAAGCTTGTCCTAAGGACCCATTTCCTCTACCCAGAATCGATCAGCTCATCGATTCGACCTCGGGGTGCGAACTCCTCAGCTTCCTCGATGCATACCAAGGGTATAACCAGATCTTACTTGCGCCAGAGGATCAAGAGAGGGCTAGTTTCATCACTGACCAAGGCATCTACTGCTATCAAGTCATGCCCTTCGGGTTAAAATACGCAGGAGCCACATACCAACGTCTAGTGAACACAATGTTCGCAGATCAGATCGGTAAAAATATGGAGGTGTACATCGACGACATGCTCGTCAAAAGTGTCAAGACATCAGACCACTTAACCGACTTAGATCAGTGTTTCACCACCTTACGAAGATATAAGATGAAACTCAACCCCCTCAAATGTTCGTTCGGAGTTCGGGGAGGTAAATTTTTGGGATACATGATCTCACAGCGGGGAATCGAAGCTAATCCTGCTAAAATCAAAGCGATCACCTCAATGGCTCCACCAACGTCTATCAAGAAAGTACAACAGCTTAATGGCTGTTTGGCATCTCTGAACAGGTTCATTTCCAGGTCAGCAGACAAGGCTCTCCCCTTCTTCAAGATTTTAAGGGGAGGAAAAAAGTTCGAGTGGGATGAGGCATGTCAAAAAGCCTTCACTGAGCTAAAGTCATATCTCGCATCACCACCCTTGCTCACAAAACCTCAACCCGGAGACACCCTTCTACTATACTTAGCTACCTCAGCTGATGCCGTCAGCGCAGTCCTCATTCGAAATGGAGGAAAAGGCCACCAACCCATATACTACATAAGTCGCGCCCTCCAAGGAGCCGAGCAACGCTACACCAACATGGAGAAACTCGCTCTCGTCCTCATCAACGTAGCCCGGAAGCTTCGACCTTACGTCCAGTCTCATCAAGTGGTGGTTCTCACCAATTATCCGTTGAAACAAATACTAAGGAGTCCCGAAACATCCGGACGATTAGCAAAATGGGCGATAGAGCTAAGTGAATATGGAGTGGAATTCAAACCCCGCCCAGCTATCAAAGCGCAAGTATTGGCTGACTTTCTAGTCGAAATGACCTCAATAGAAGAAAGCACCTCTTTACCTACTTGGTCCATCAGCGTCGATGGATCTTCCACTGCCACATGAGGTGGAGCGGGCATCGTACTAACGAACCCCAACGGAGACGAATTCGAGTATGCTCAATGATTCGAATTCACAGCCTCGAACAACGTCGCTGAATATGAAGCACTGATAGCCGGAATCCGCCTCGCCCTAGCTGCTGGAGCCCGTAAGCTCCTAATCCAAAGTGACTCTCAGCTCGTCGTCAACCAAGTACTCGGAGCTTACGAGGCTAAAGAGGACACCATGGCCAAATACTTAGCTCTCGCGCACACCCTCTTATCTAAATTCGAGAGCTACGAGATAAGACAAGTACCTCGCTCCCATAACATCCACGCTGACAAATTAGCTAGGCTAGGCAGTTCCATGGCTAGCATCGGAAGTCGGAAGGTGACGCTCCTCACCTCACCTCAACCGCAGATAACTTCACCCACTGAAGTACAGTACACCGAGGAGGATGAACCATGCTGGTTCACTCCAATCCTCAAGTATCTCAAGAATGGAGAACTTCCAACGGATCCCACCGAAGCACGAAAGTTAAAAACGAGAGCCGCTCGCTTCGTCATAGTGGGAGAAGAATTGGACAAACGAGGGTTCTCATTCCCCTATCTCAAGTGCCTCGACCCGACCACAGCGGATTACGTACTTAGAGAAGTACACGAAGGCATCTGCGGCAATCACTTGAGCGGGAGAACCTTAGCTCTCAAACTACTGAGGCAAGGCTACTATTGGCCAACGATGCATGAAGACGCGAAAAAATTAGTCCGACGGTGTAAGCCTTGCCAAGACCATGCCAATATTCCTCACCTACCAGCAGCATTAATGCAACCAATTGACAGCCCCATCCCTTTCGCCCAATGGGGAATGGATTTACTTGGACCATTCCCGCCCGCCACAGGAGGACGCAAATACCTCATTGTAGCTGTGGACTACTTCACCAAATGGGTGGAGGCTGAACCCTTAGCACGCATCCGAGAAGAAGAAGTCATCCAATTTCTATGGAAAAATATCGTGTGTCGCTTTGGAATCCCACGTTCCATTATCTCAGATAATGGAACCCAATTTTGCGGTGACAAAGTAAAGAATTGGTGCATCGGCTTGGACATCAAACAGTTCTTCACATCCGTAGCAAATCCACAAGCTAACGGCCAAACAGAGGTTACAAATCGCACCATCCTCCAACACCTTAAGACAAGGCTTGGAAGTGCCAAAGGGAAATGGGTGGAAGAATTGCCTAACGCCCTATGGGCTTATCGCACAACCCCATGCGCAGCAACCGGAGAGTCGCCATTCAATCTAGCTTTCGGCACAGAGGCTATAGCACCCGTTGAAATAGGTGAACCATCTTGGAGAGTCACCAATTATGATCCAGCAGCTAATGAAGAAGCTATGCGAGGAAGCCTAGACCTTGTAGATGAGTTACGAGAGATCGCATACATCCGGCAACAGATGTACAAATCACGCATGGCCAAGACATATAACTCAAAGGTCCGTCCTCGCTCCTTTCAAGTCGGAGATTTAGTCCTCCGGAAAGCTGAAGCCTCTCACCCCATTGGTAAACTCGATCCAAAGTAGGAAGGACCATATAAAATCACAAAAGTGGTTAACACTGGAGCATATCGCCTCGAGAACGCTGACGGACACCCTATACCCAGAACATGGAATATAGGGAACCTCAAACGGTTCTACGCTTAAGGTATACATCCACCTTACTTCAGATCAGTTGGGGTCACCACCCATACCCCTCATATATGAAAGTTACTTACAAATTGTCACCCCTGCAGGCTCCACGACCTTTCATGTCACTCGTCTTGTAAAGCTGTTTCTACATGGTTGGAAATTTTCTACTATATACTAGGTGCGTTAACATCTTACCTACACTGGGGGGCTAGCGAATTTATTTACATCAGCAATTCATAATCACACCTCACCACCTTATTACAGATTGAGAACCAATTACGAGAGGATGCATATTACTCAATCAATGGCCCAAAGAGCGAGGACCCTCCATACCACATCGCCAAGGGTAACAATACTTCCACTAGACTACAACACACGCATGCTCTTGTTTACTCTTACTAACGTCAAAAAATAATTCCACTAGCAGGCATGATCACACAGCAAAGCACAGCAACTCACGAGTTGATTTCATATCTTGAAGTGCAAGGAAGAAAAAACATCCCCACAGTAGGGTACGTGGATTGGCAATGCACATCCCCTCAGCTTCAATTACTAAGTCTTCAATACAAATGCTTAGACAAAATTCCTTTTCCTCAATTATACTTGACAGGCATAGAGACGCCAAAAGAATTCAGTTTACCATTCGCCTCACATAGGCTTGTATCAATGCACTTTTGCTATCATCGAATTCATCAAATTTATTTTTGCTTTACTCTTTGTGATGTTACATCTACACGAATCACCTAGTACCACGAGTTCAATAACCTTACAAACACTTAAGAGAGATTTAGATAATCCGTATAGCCTGGCCAGCTGGATTATCTAAGTCCCTTTAACTGTTTCACAAGGTGCTACTTTTAAAACGTGGCCACGGACAAATATATTTAAGACCCAAGTGGTCCAAACAAAGGGCACGACCCTTAACAAAAACCTTAGGAGACTGATCCCCTCCTCAAGTACTTCGCGTACAACGGTAAATGTTAATACACATAAGCGACGCAAAAAATCTTGACAATGTCAAAATAAATAACTAAATATTAAAACTTCAAATGTCAAACAAGGAAGAAATTCAAACGAAACAGTAGTGGACATACCTATCTACATCAGCAATAAAAATGAAGGAATCCATAGCAATAATAAATAAAAAAGAGTTTAACTATCCTAGCAAAAAAACAAAATATCTAAACTCCTCCACCACGAGCGGAAGACGCTCCCACAGTGGGATCATCAGCAACCTTGTCATCCACGACCTCTGTGCCCGTGTCATTGGCATCGACCTCATCCTCCTCTTCATCGGATATACTAGCCTCCATCCCACGAATAACCTTCTCACTGATACCACCCGCATCGCGAAGATATTTGCGACAAGCACGTACTAATGGCTTATAAACCACAGCCAGAGCATGCTCCTCAATCATAGCAGCACACTCATCACTACCTCGGAAGCTAAGCTTGGTTTCCTCCACGATGGACTCCTTATAAGCAGCGCCACCCGACGTCGCGAGGAACCTCTTCCCCGTCGCCTTCTCAACTTCATATTTCTCTTTGAGCTGGTCATAGCACTCGTTCAACTTATGAACGTCATCCTTATATGCCTTCGCATCACCTCGGATAACCTCGAGCTCCTCTGTCCTCCGAGCAAGCTCATCTGTCCTCTGGGCAAGCTCCTCCGACCGTTGAGCAAGATCGGACCGCGCTATCTCCAACTGGCTTAGAAGCTCGTCCTCACGTGCCTGACTTCGAGCCCGCTCCTCTTCCTTCATAGCTTCCACGTTCCTACCTTGCTCCATGAGATATCTCCAAGTCGCTACCAACTATATAAAAAAGAAACCAATAATAAGAATATTTTTCGCAAGACTAGTAAAAATAAACATAAAATCTTGTTTTAAATAGACAAGCACTCACCCGACATATGTCCCCACCAGCTAACTCCAACATGTGAGAAGGACCCTTACCAGACATCCGAGCACGATCATACTCTCGAACGAATCCCTCGGTACTCAACATCGGCAGATCATGGTCCGACACATCCCAATACGACTCCTTACCTTCGCGATTCACGCCATAGATAAACAATTGTTTCCCTGCCCCACCATGGAAAGCATAGGTCTCCTCGGGATCTACCCGTGGACGCTTAGGCATGGCCACATACTCGGTATCCACCCTTTTTCCCTTGCCACGATCTCTCGTAAGTGGACGCCCCTCCACTTCACCAGCACTGCTACGGTCATCTTCAATCACTCGAGGAGTTTCTACATGGACCGTCTCACGAGCCAAACCGCCCGAAGAACCTCCCAGCGGAGCGGGAACCTTCTTCGATGCCTTCTTCGACGTTCCATTCGCCTTAGCTCGAAGTGCCGCAAAGGTGATACCCCCATCTACAAAATATAACAAACACATAAGAGACATGGGGTATATCCAACCAAAGAACTACACAAAAAAAATAAAATAAAAAAAAATAAAGAAGCGAAAAAATCAATCACTCAAAGGATATACGGTGTTGACCCTTCGCCTTTGGAATCAAAACCCTCGGATCAAATTCCACATCACACAACCTAGATTCTTCTATCCTCTTCACCATATTCGCAGTTATCTTGAAACTCTCGCACGTAGGGTTCCAAACTACGGGGACGTCGAAAGTGGGAGCCTTCACATAAAAAAAATGGGTCTTCCATTCCCCCAAAGATAACTTCACACTCTTCACAAATTGATAGGGAACGCGAGGATGAAACCAAAAGAAAGGTCCCATATTGGGCCGATGTAGCGTAAATAACGTCTTGAACAAACTCACAGTCACAGGCAAACCCACTAGAGACACCCTATGGTGAAACGCCTCGAACGTAAGAATTGCAGTCGGAGTTAACTGACTGTACCCTATCTTGAATTCCTCACAAACCTTCAACAAGGTCGGATGCGGTGTAATCTGAGATGTACACGTCAAGTACGCCAAAAATACCGTATGAAACCCATCAGGTGGCGAATACAAACGGTCGCCCTTCCGAGGCAACAACAACTCGACATTACTTGGCGCCCCAGATAAACGACGAATAGAATGCAAATGCTCTTCCGTCAACACACTATCAAAATTAACTAAGTCCAAATTAATTGGCTTCTTTTTCTTTTGCCTCCTCGTATCAACCTCAACATCACCCGGCGGAATATCATCTTCCTCCCCCTCTTCATCCGTCGGCTCAACTTCACTACTTGGCACAACATGATCACTCGCCAAAGGGGCTTGATTAGAATCGTCACTATCGCTCCCAAAATCCACGATTTGGCGTCGAGAATAACGCCTACTAGACACAACTCCATCTACTTGCTCACTAACGTGAATACTCGTTTCTACATCGTCACTCCAAGATTCAATGATTTCTCGCCTCACGGAACTCCGAACATTTACACTATCTTCGACATCGATTCGCTCCTCATTTTGCCCAACCCGCTCGCGCGAACCGCACTGAAAAAGGGGCCCTAACGCGCTCTCACGCGCGCGCGTCGCATCTGGCGACGACCTCCCACGCGCCCAAACACCAACAGCAACAGCACGTTCACGCGCCCCCTCCTCTACTTGCGACGCGCGCGCACGCGCGCCTTTATTGGGCAGCGCGCGCGCGTCAGCCGACCTGCCCTCCCCTCCATGCGACACGCGCACACGCGCTCCCTTATTGGGCAGCGCGCGCGCGTCAGCCACCTCCATTCCCCTCCTAGCGCGCGCGTCCACGCCCGCACCAATCAGACGCGCGCGTGGAATCCCGCTCAACGCGCCCTGCACACGCGGCCCTACACCATCCTTCTCTCTCCTCGCCTCGGACTCCGATCCAGCCTCCGACTCGGCAGTTCGGCTCGGCTCCGGAGGTTCCTCGGGGAGTGCGCCAACACACACATCCACAAGGCCAGCGGCGCGGCTCCTGCCCACGGCTCCAGCCACCCGGCTAACTACCCCCCTCTCCACCTCATTCCGGGTTATAGCCAACAACGGTCCGATTTTCGCACCAGATACTACTACCTTCTTGCGTTCTATACCCACCGTTCCAAAAGTTTTCTCACCCCCTTCAACCGGATCTCGAAGTTTAATTCGTAAAGACTTCGACTTACCCGGGTTCGACATGAAAAATATTTTTCCCCGACGAAACAATCAAGAAACAAAAAATTTCTACTCTACCACAAAAAAAAATAAAAAAAAATCAAGAGAAGAATAGCACAGAAGAAGACCTAGAGTTCAAAGAACATACCCATATTTAATGCAAGAGTTGAAGTTTAATTCTTTCCACCGCAAAATGAATCTATTTATCTGGCCCTGGTATAATATATACCTCGCTGCCAAATAAATACAGTTATCCCTTATTTAAATTAAGAAATTAATTCACCGCCAACGGAAACAATTCAATCAACGCCGCAATTAACTCTCGACACGACCCGGATCCCTCTACACACGTCCCCGTCTCGAATCGAGAGTTGGGGGCTTAATGATATACCTAAATGGGCCCTCAAATTTATCTACCAATTAGGCCCACTACACGAAAGCCCAATCACATACAAGTGGGCCCATTACACGAAAGCCCAAGCTCCTTCAAAGTAAGGCTTGGGCCCAACAAAGTAAGCTCAACCCATTCAACGATATATAAATAGATGTTCTACTCATTTGTTAATGTACGTTTTTTATTATTAACTAACAAGCTAGAGTCCAATTCTCTCTATCATCTCCGCAATCCGTATATCTGACTTGAGCGTCGGAGGGGTTTCCGCCGGATCAATCCCCGGTGTAGTTCACGTGTGTTCATTTCGCAGGGATCTCAGGATCATCAAGTTGTCAAACTACTGATCCGCTTTGCTTTCCCAGCTTATTTTCTACACTACCCTAGGTGAGCTATATTTTAGCATCATCATCCTGCAAAATCATTATTGTCACTAATTTCTTTATGTTATCTTTTATTTAAAATTGTTTACGTATTTTCAAAACCCAGTGATGAATTCCTTAATGAATTTCTGAATTCGCCACTGCACGCATACACAAATGTGCGTACAGTGTTGATGATAACCAACTAGTGTATACATGGTCATCTACAAGACCGGCTAGAGAAAATGAAAGATAAATAGAAAATGAAAAATGAAAGATAAATAAATGGACTATTCTTCCCTTATAATAACTTACAACATTGACATGCAACAGCCAATAGAAAAGGACAAAACCCGTGCAACAGACAGGACGAAAAGGACCAAAAACAAAACTCAAAACTTCGGACTCTAGCAATATATAATCATTTGAGGAGAGGAAGAAATAATAAAGAATGAACAAACATCGATTATTCCTATTCGACTCGATGATATTGTCCGAATACCCCAAAAAGAAAAAAAAATAGAGGCTGTGCTGTGTCATACTTAGTACAGAGAATTGTATGTACAGCAGGTGGCAACAATGGAGCCGATGCAAATCACGAGAGAAGGAAGAAGAGTGATGTTTAAGAGCTGACTCTCTCCCAAGAACCCTGCAAGTGTGATAGTCGCATCTGCAACAACTCTTGCTAGTGTTCCAGCTTCGGTCGACAAAAGGCCCCCATTGTAGGTCCCACGAGAAAGCCTGGACGACATCACCCTCGAAAGAAGTGACAAATTGACTCCTGTAATAATCATCGCAAATGACAGAGCAATCAGGTTTATTCTATGTCACACCTTGTCAATTCAACAAACAATTATCATGCTCCTCGCAATAGATTCGAGTTTGCTTCCCCCTCGATAAATTAACATTCGGCATTTAAAAAAATTAAATTTCTTTTTTTGGGTTTTCGGGGCTGCACAAAAAGTTATTAGACTAGCCAAATATCAAATAAAAGCCAATTATATAGTTAGTCATGAATTGATTTTGCTAACCAAACGAGGCCCTGATATGTACGCTGACAGAAACTAACAGTAGAATATATTTGCAAGAATAATTTTTACCTTCCAATACTTCAGCAGCTACAAACATGATGAGGCCTGAGCCGACATATTGTGGCACCGAATATGGGACAAAAAGGTTAAAGCTGAAGAGTATTCCCAGGAAGACCACAATTTCAGACAGTAGCAATATTTGCCTGAATACAGATCAATGACAAAAGCCGATCAGGTCAGAGAAAAGTTAATTTGGCTTAGCTTAAACTTAGACATGTTTATAAGGAAAACATGCTCGGTCATTACATATTTAAGACACTATTATTCCATTTTAATCAAGAAATAATTTAAAGCGTAAAGAAATTGATTTTACCTGTCCTCGTACATATTGCTTAGGTAACTTCCAACAGCAATGTTTACTGGAAGAACAGTTAGGCCTAAGCAGAAGAGAAATATAGACACTGAGCTCGTGGTCCAACCGAAATAGTGTGTCGTGACAACACTTGATTCCGAAAGTAGAATCTCCATGGCATATTTAAGCATAAAGTAAATCAGCAATTGAACCTGCACAATAGCATGTAAACAGTCACAAACATGACGACATTATGTGAAGTTAGTATGGCTAAGAGAGATGGTTTCTGCATGAGAAATAAAGCAGAAAAAAGAAATGGTTTAATCCCGAGGTTTGCTATTTTGGTCGAATTAAAATCTGTAAACTATTTTGCTATTTTCCATATATCATACGGAAAAAAAATCAAGATTCCATATGCATTACCTTTACGGAAGGAGTGAGTAACCTGTAGGCATCAGCAAATGAGTTGGCTGGTCTACGAGATTCTTCGGGAGCCTCTTCACTCACATCTTCATCATCTTGTTCGTTTTCTGTTGACGTTAAAAGTAAAGGTTCTACAAGACCTTTCTCAAGCTTATCTTGTTCTGCAAGTTAGAAACAAAGAAGCTATTAGATTTCCAGGTTTCTATACTTAAAGTTCTGTGTCTTGACACAACCTATTAGGCACATTTCTGCATGCATATCGAACTGAAATACTAAAACAAAAAAATACTTTAAAACATATATTCTATTATAAAACATACCAACAGAAGATTCTTGTTGAACGGGGCTGTCTTCTGCCTCACGAGCAGGTTCTCTGAACGAGATCCAGAGCCATACAAGATACATTAACCAGAACACAGACATCACCCAACCGGGCAAAGTGTCTTGATTGAACGTGATGTTGTATATTGTAAACTTGGTTTGAAGTAAGCCAGCTAGTGCGGGACCGCATGCCATTCCTAGAGCACTAGCACTAACAAAACCTGCCGAAGCCTGCATGCGGATTTTAAGCGGCACACAGTCACTGATATAACGTCTGTTAACTGCTCTAGCAGAACCAAGCCTGCAATAACATGGCAATAAATCACTTAGTATTAGGGGAGGGGGAGAGAGAGAGAGAGAGAGAGAGAGAGAGACCTACCCACAAAATATTCTACCCATCAAAAGTATCCATATCGAGTTGAGGTCAAAAGCCAGAGCATACATAAGATTTCCCACGCAGAGAATAATGCTGCTAAATACGAGAGGTCTGAAGTATGACTTGTTAGACCAAGCACTGAAGTACACGGAAGAAAATATCTGTGCCACTGCCATTGCTCCAATCACAATACCACAAACTGTCGGTGCTGCCCCAAGGCTCATAGAGTAGTCATCTGCTGTAGGAACAATAATGTATGTATTGACCATGTACAAAAACGTGTTCGCCAAGTTCAGGATGAGTGACATGAAATGGTATCTCTCCTCGTCAACATGTTCCTCAACTGGAGAAGGCAACTCTTCGTGCATGATAAGCGCATGTTGTCCCAAAAAGTTGAGGAAATTCGTTGAGTGGGTTAATCTGTCAACAGCTGATTTTATTGTGTCAACAACTGGATCCTGCAGATCAAGGATTTAAAGAGGAATAAGGAACTTGTGAAATACTTTCAAAAAAATTTAGCATCAGCTTAGAGAGAGAGGTACAGTACATAACGAAATTCGCAAAAGTGACGGAAGCTAAATGAATTTTGAACATGTGATACCTGGAGCGGAAGGGCAGGCTGGTCATATATTGATAAGTAGCTTCCCTGGCGGTCCTGAAGATCTGCAAGATTTCGAGATATAGCTCCAACAACAGCTCCAAATCCCTGAAAAACACCAGTCTAGTAAGTAATGATCGACATCATTTTATAAGTTTTATAATGTTGATATAAATTCATCATTAGAGCTCATGTTCTTGTCTAACCAATGAAAAAAAAGGAAAAGAAAAATCAAGGGGACGTATTTTAACCACATTACCACATGCTTGAAGACTTGCTGAAGTTGGGAATAAGGATGATTAGCGCGAGTTTTCACATAGTAATCGGTGAACCTGTAACCGAATCGCTTATCGAACTTCTTAAGGATCTTGCGCAAACCAATGGCATTCATTTCAACGAAATAGAGGAGCTTTAGGAGATCCTGCCCAACTGCTCTATAAGATTCACGTAGCTCGGATATTTTGGAAATATCGGGCTCTTCTTGAAGAGCATATTGTTGCTCATTAAGCACCGCAATCCTGCTTGCTAGAACGCCTTGTTGTTCCAGCATAAAAAGGACAATTTTTTCAATCTGGAATGACAAACAAAGAATTTATTATAACTGACTTATGATGAGTATTTAATGTTTCCCAAAACTTAGTGACTCAAACGAGAACAACATTGACAACTTTCGGTGGCAACTGAAAGAGAGAGACCACGTGTTGGCAAATAACTAAAACATTTTTAAAAGACAAATCTGCAAGCAAATACGTGAACTGGAAACTTCATTAACTGATGGTCAGCATTACAAAAAGTTCGTAATATAGCTCTCACCTCGAATATAGTTGAAAAAGCAACCATAGAAAAAAAAAAAAAAAAAAAAAAGAGGATTAAGGTGAATAATGTAACATATTGTAAATACGTCTATGATTTTAGAATCTATTTACCTGATTATCCAGCATTCTGGAGAAATCCTTGAGAACATATCTACGTTCCAGCGCTCCAGTTTCAATTTGATTAGCATATTGCTTCACTTTTTTCTTCATTAGTTTGTAGTTGATGTAGTATCTGCATTATATCAAACAATTTCAAATTCTCTTCCTTCATATATTTCCAACATGCACAGATATTAATGACATAAAAAAGGCTTCTTTTTTGGGAACGGTAGTCAACTTAACCCTTAACCAACCATACTAAGAGCAACTCCAATGGGAGTATCAAATGGATTATCAAATCCATAAACCACCTTTTTGATATTCCAAAATTAAAATTTTCCACTCCAATGGGAGTATCAAAGTGGGTAAGTATTTTGATATTCTACCTCTTTGAATGTAAAAATACATCCCGGAAATTGAGTTATCAAAAAAATAACTACCTAAACACCCAATCACAAAATGACACGTGGCAATTACAAATAAAACCACTAAAAAACTTCCAATTGATTATTGATTTAGATAACCATGGTTGGAGTAGATAAATTGTAAATAAATATTAAAATATTATCTTAATTATCAAATGAGTATTTGATAATCCAATTTTGATGTTTAGCATTGGAGTTGCTCTAAGAGATACGAAATCATCACTTAGAAAACGGATTCGAATTTATCTAATATGCATACCCTTGCCATTCTTGAATTTGCCTTTCCTTCAACTTTTTGCCGAATTCAACCATCTTTATCTGCAATACAACGATACAAACATAGATTAGTTTCAATGCAATAAAACATGGTCACAAATTTTGCATGTCGTAACTGATAGTCGTCATTTAAAGAAGTTCTATTCTAGACAAAAAAATGACGAAGAAACAGCATCTACTGCATATCCCACTATACAAAAACCTCTATCAGAATCTGATAAAGTAGCGCATCGTTACCTAAATAGCTGAAGATTGTATTATATCAATAACCAGAATACGACTTCCTCTTGAACTTTCCTTTCTGTCTCAAACAAAACAAATGTTAGCGACAGGAAAAGAAAGTTAAACTGATCAAAACACAATCTTAAGCAAAGCTAATAAAATGCCGATTATCCAACATGTTCTTTTTACAAAAATCACTTTTTTCTTTTTTATAGGACGAAGAGTTCATATATATTTGACCTCTATGACCAGGTGTTGCCCTTTCACATTGAGCAAGAGCTAACCAATCTCATTGTTAATAAAGATTGTCTTGCCCATACAAATTTAGGAAAACAAAAACCGATACTACGTTAAACGGATTCAGTTCCGCCCGTTTTATAACACACAATTAGACTATATCAGAGCAAACCAAAAAAAAAAAATAATAAACGAAAAAAGACGAGTCCAAGTACACATGATCAAGCTCATTTTCTATTGATTAAAAGCTTCCAGACCAGTCAATTGCAAACGTCATTAACATTAAATTCGTTGAACAAAGCTTTGTGAGCACTTCAACCACTAACTTTTTTTATTTAATTTGTTTTTTTTTTTTTTTTTTTTTTTTTGATAGCTACTTTTCTACACACCAATGACAACAAGTTGAAAGCTCTATCTGTAATCACTTAAAACCACTCATTTACTCAATTCCCCAATTAAAAAAAAAAAAAAAAACACCATAACACTTAAAATTGAATTAAGCGAATCCAATCTAGATAAATACCAAAAACTAATCTAATGTTGGAATTTTCAGAAATCAAACAATTTACACAATTGCGACTCTATACACACATGCAAAAAAAAAAAAAAAAAAAAAAAAAAACAGAGTTAGAGAGAGAAAGCAATTACCGGAGGAATTTGACTCCGTCGGAATTCAAATAGCTGGAATTAAATGAGCATCAACAAACGCACGTATACTACTTCAATCAGGGATCCGCCAGCTTCCGAGATCGGGTCAGAATTCAAAAAATCGGATCTTTGATGGAATATTCTTATATTCCAAAGTTTCGTCAATATCCAAATTTATTAATTAAAGCTCAATTCCGCAGCCTTTCAATCTGCCGCCTGTGTGTATGTATACAGAGCGAGAGACGGTGGAGGGAGATATATATATATATCTATATATATATGCACAAATTGTATATATATATATAATATTGTAATTACATGTAGAGAGAGAAAGAGAGAGAGAGAGATGAAAATAATTGGAGCGAGAATCGATGTAAGTCTGTGAATCCTATTTCTCCTATGATTACTAGTTCATATTTATAGCGATTTTATTTATTTATTTTATTTATTGAGAATAAAAATGTTCAGATTTTACTTTGAATATCAGCCAGAAACAAATGATTCCTCATGTTTGACTTTTTAGGTATTTTTAGGTCTGCTAAGGTCTTTTTCTTGTTATTTTTTATCTTATAAAAATAATAAATGATAATAATTAAAAGAAAAAAGTATTTTTTTTTACATGTTTTTAATATGAAATAATATGGGATAAAGTTTTGTGCTGGATACAATTAATTACTATTCATGTGGTTGCTGTGAAATTTGGAGACACTTAACAAATTTATTTAGGTACTAAAATATAATAATAAATTACCTTCCACATCAATCATAGAGGATAAAATTTGATAGCCATTAAAAATAAATAATAAATAAAATAGAGTAAATTATTTTAATCAGTGTTCTAAAAATCGGCCGAGGCGGTCGATTAATCGGCCGCCTCGGCTGAGGCGGTCCAAAACCTTTACGATTTTAGTGTAAAGGTTTGAAAAATCGGTTTTTTGCATGTGAGGCGGTTTTAGGCGGTCTGAAGCGGTCCGAGGCGGCGCGAGGCGGTCAAACCTTTAAGGCGGGTCAAACTCCGTGGCAAAAATCGGTCAAAAATCGGTTTTTTTTTAATAATTCAAAATAAAAGTTGGATTTTAATAAAAGAAAATATGAGTTTATGCCTTATTTTGTTTATGTTAATTATAATTGTTAAAGAACTGAATAAATGTTAATTCAAAAATTTTGCTTTTTTATTTATATTTTATAAGGATATTTATGTATTATGATCTTATAATTATTTAACTTTTATTATGTTATTAGGATATATACATGATGGAGATAACTATGTTTAAATATCTTTTTATATATGTTTGGAGTATTTATAAATAATATTTAGAAATATATTATATTAAATTTTAAAAACCGATTTATTTCCGATTTCTCACCGATTAATCACCGCCGCACCGATTAATCGTGAGTCGGTGCCTGACCGACTCGGACCCGATTACCGCCTTTTACAACCTTGATTTTAATGAACTTTTTATGGAAAATTGGTTGTGGAGTGACTGGCAAAGTTCATGTCTATTGCTTACAATTTTTATAGTTACTAAAATTTAAAAGCTTCCTTAAATATTATCCTATCTCATGAAAAATAGGTTCAATTTCATTTTGCACCCTTGAAATGTAGTATTATGTCATTCTACACCGTCGAAGAAAGTACTAGCGATTTGCACTATCGAAACACAATAATTCATTCATTAAGCACCATCAATTGAATTTTTAAAATTTTACGAGGGAAATTTTGTTTTTTATTGCATTTTTTTTATCAGAGTGCAAATAATAAATTAAATTATTATTTTATTCTATCCTCCAACTTAATTTCAAGCATACAAAGTGCCAAAGAAAATAAAAAATCACACCTTGTTACTAAAGAAATATATTTTCTCACCCTAGAAAAAACGTTAAATGTTGACACAAAATTATTGAATCGGTGGATCTTTTATTGTAATTGATAAAAATACAAATATTTGTAAAGAAATATGTTCATGATATGGTATTTTTACTTTTGCACTTTGTAGTTTAGAAAGCATCAATGAACATAAAAAAATTGATTTGAACTTAGGCATCTTAAAAAAATACCACTAAAAATATTAAATTACACTCACGAGCTTAAAAAATTCATTCGAGATGCATTATACATTATTTCTCGTATTACAATTGTGCAAAGTGATATTAATATCTTTTTTAAATGTAAAGTGCCAAAACACTATATTTCAAGAATGCGAGGATTAAGCTGAATTTTTATTTTATTTAATTTCCTTTTTTTACTTTTTTTTTTCTTATAATATATATCCACTCTTGTTTTGAAGTAAAAGGGAGGATAATTCATCAAAAAAAAAAAAAAAAAAAAAGAAGTAAAAGGGAGGATCTGTTTGGATATGACAGCACTAGGAAATATGAGTTGTTGATGAGAGATTTGTTCACGTGTTTTATTTTTTTATTAATTAATAATTAAGTTGAGATCAATTTGTGTTGGTGAATAAATGAAATATTTATGAGTCCCCTATTTATGGATACATTTTGTCACACGTCTGCACTTTTTTTCTTTTCTAATTAGGTTGACATATAGTTGTAATAGCGTTGGCAATTAAATGAGTATTTTAGAGTTCTATTTAGAATAGATTTGTTTTGAACTTATCGGGTTATACCGTATCTTATATAGAATCATATTTACTTTTCAAAAATCTATCTATCTACAATATATATATATATATATATATATATATATATATATATATACCTTGGTGTTAATATTTGAAATCCGGACTGAACCCGAGTGAACTAGTTGAACTGCAATATCTGAACCCGAGTGAAAATCTCATTTTTTTTTTGTCCAAAATTATATTTTTTGTTTTATATATGAAAATAAACAAATAAAATGACCAAAAGGACGTTTTTTTGATGTCCAGATGAAGAAAAAAAATCAAATAAATTTTGTTTTTTGAAATATGAAGACATGTTGTTTTCTTATTCTAATTTCTATAATATTTGAAACGATTTGGTGTGAAATACCTCCATCAAGGTTTAATTTTAAAGAAAACATATAATAAAAGTAATAATGTTGAAAAATAATGTTACATTTTTGTATGTAAAGTAATAACTACGTAAATTAATATTAACTATTGGAAAATTGATGCTGAACTATATATATATATATATATATATATATATATATATATATATATATATATATATATATATATATATATATATATATATATATATATATATATATATATATATATATATATATATATATATATATATATATATATATATATATATATATATATATATATATATATATATATAATAATAAAAATAAATTAAATATTTTTTTATATATATATTTTTTTAAATATATATATATTTATTTTTATCTATCTATCTATATTTATATATATATATATATAAATAAATATATATATATATATATATATATATAAATAAAAATTTATATATATATATATATATATATATATATATATATATATATATATATATATATATATATATATATATATATATATATATATATATATATATATATATATATATATATATATATATATATATATATATATATATATATATATATATATATATATATATATATATATATATATATATATATATATATATATATATATGACACTAAATTAAATAAAATACAACAAAACTAAGATAATACTCAGCTTCAGTAAAATACATATAGTGGATTTATGATTAATATGAATGAATTAATTAAAAAGTATTTTTTTATATGTGGATTCTTGAGAAAAACATTTTTAAATCTCTTCATTTACACATAATTATTATTCATAATGTACTAATTAAAAGACAAATAACATGAAGATGAAGGTCATGGCTAAATTTTCACATTTAAAAATATAGTCAATTGCATTGGCTGCTAAACCTTCTCTGACCGTTCTATTGTATTGTACTATTGTGGTTCCATAATTGGTTTTCGATGAATACCCCGTGCATCGCACGGGTGTATTACTAGTTTTAAAAGAATATAAACTAATTAACTAAAATAAAATATATTAAATAAATGCTTAGAAAGGGACTATTTTTGATAAATTAATAGTATATACATGATTGTTATGCTACATCTAAAATAAAAGGGGACAACTTATTAAAAATCTTTCTAAGTCTAATTTTCTGTTTTTCGACAACTTAGTTAGAGAGTTTAGATTGAAAATAAATATGTTGGACTGAAAATTTGCATTTTCGTCCACCTTCATCAAATGCCCATTCACTTCTAAAATGACCTTTCTTCCACTCCTTCGCATCTTTATATCAGTCCTCTGCCGCCGACCGCCTAATTTTTACCGACCACGTCACTAAAAAATATTATTCTCATTATCCTTTCAGTTTAAGATGCCTATTTTTAGTCCAAGACCTCTAACTAAGCTATCTATTCTCGAGCACCGTCAATAGAGTTGACAAGAAATAAATTAAAAACATAGCCTAAAAGTAATTAATAATGATTCCTTAAAACTCCTTTTCTCATAAAACGACCTTTCTAGATTAACTATATAACATAACATTTTATCAATATATAATAAATAAAATCAAGAATGCATATATTTAAAGATAAATAAAATCAAGATAAGATCAGAAAGAACTCAATAATATACATTCTTAATTCAGAGTAAGGTAACACCAATTTGTCAAAAGTCCAATATGATGGCCATGACCGTGATGCAGTCCCTAATTATTAGCTTTAACTGCCTAACAAACAAATCAGTTTTGGACACGTGTTTGGAAAAATGTTTAAAAAACTAAAGTAAAACAAACATGATGGCTCCACAACCTTAAACTTAAAACGAGTATTAAATTGCTTGATTATGCAGACACTGAAGTAATAAATACATACTAACCCTCGTTAGGAGAGTTGGTACCTAACATTTACCAATAGCGTAACAGTTTAGAGTTCGAGTCCCTACTCTTACTTAATACGCGTAACGATTTTTTAGTAAATGTAGGAATTTTTTTTAGTTTTAACATTTATCTCTATTACCCTATTTGACAAAATAAGATGAGATATGTATTAGCTTTCAAAATTTTAAAATAAAATGTCCTACATTTACTAAAACTCGTTCTGCATTTATCACCACTATTTAATATATTATATTATAGCCCTTTGATGGGGATCCGTTTGGCCAAACTCTCCATATTGAGCTTATTAAAATAGTATAAGTATAAAATGTACCGACCCAATAGACGTCAAAGACAATGTCTCTTTAGGAGCTTGCAGTTAACGAGCTCGTCAATCCATCCGAACATGCTAGAGACAAATCAACGGGGTAGGTGGTGAGGTAAACGAGAGCCACTAGAAGCAAAAGACTCGGAGATATTTTTCCTAAATAGATAAGGAAAATATGTAAATTAGTATTAGTAATGGAGCAATCAGTGTAAATCTTGACGTAATTAAAGGCGAGTTAAATTAGGAAGCTGCTAGAGAGATCTTCCTCCTATATAAAGCCTTGTAATAATTCCGATTAAGGGCACGATTCAACATCAATAAGAACACTTTATACTCTCTTCCAAACACTCTCTTTAGATATATATTTTCCATTCGTCGAGTTCATCTTCTTTGACGAAAAACTGGCGCTCAGTGGATTTTTCGACGGTAAAAAAAGTTAGACTTGAAAGGAGGTCTTGAGGATGTAGACCCTACGCCGCCACCACCCTTTAAAAAAAATGGCCTAGAATGTGGTTTTAGAATCCACACCCAATAATTTAAAGGATTATTAGCTAGCTAGAAGTCATATTCATTTATAACTGCATTAGTAATAAGAAGATTGTATTTCACGTTAGATCATTTTAATATTCATATGATATATTAAGTACATATTCTTGATATTAATTAGATCGTACCAACAATATATTTGGAAATCAACGTAACAAATGCTCTTCCATACTGCTTCATTTTTTTATTAGTCACTCCATAAACGTAATAATATGAATATTGTCCAACAAGATCTTGTCCATGTTTGCACGTTGCATCTCAATTCTCATTAATTTTGAAAAAGAAATAGAAAATCGGGTGTGCTGCTCTCGAACCCTCGTAAAGTTGTAGTCAACCATTTTTATTAAGTGCTATTTATATTTTCTTAAACGAATTCCGAGAGCACTGTTTCAATTTGTCTTGAAAACCCAACACTGAAATCTACACATCTTTAGTATTTTGCAACTTTTGAGATTCATTTTGTATCATGTTCCAAAATCAAAGTGAATAATTTTATACAAGATTGATGGATTTTTTGTCATTACATAATATTCTAATAAATAAATGGGTAAATAGTACTTAATCTCATGTGGTTACATGCTTTTGCGGATATTCCTCTTGTGTTTATAGTATCAGCACATAACCCCTTTGTGGTTTAGGGGTAGTTTTCGTTAGTTTTTTCGTCAAACTTAAACGCATCTGTCAAATTTCAAAGTATTTTTGTTGCAGATGATTTCCTTGTGCTTACATTTTCCCTTTCATTTTTTGCAGATGATCACCTTGAAGTTTGACAGAAAAAACTAACGGAAGCTACCCCTTCAATCACAAGGGGGATTATGTGCTGATATTACAAACACAAAATGTCTTCTGCAAATGCTTGTAACCACATTGGTTGGTTTATTCTACACTACACCGAGTGAAGTACACCTGATAGATCTTTACCATTCATATACACACCCACATTGGTGTGTGTAAATCAACGATAAAAACACTTAATTTAGTCTTCATTGAATGTAGCATTGAAAAAACCGAGCACAGACCTCTACCTCCACATAAGGCAAGAAATTGATGTGGCTTGTGTAACATGTGGACATACATAATTACACCACGTGCACAAATAGTAACGCGGTGCATTGAATGCTCGCACATGATGGAAGTGTAAATTAGACAGATAAAAAACATTTGTTATGTTGACATTTGCTGTAACATGTCAACACCCTACGCAGTTGAAAAGAATTTATACTGTCCTCATTGTAAAGTATCTTATAAATAAATAAAAATAATAATAAAGCATGTTATAGTTATTGTAAACTGTTAAAAGTTTACTACTTTATTCTTATGGCATGATTTATCCATTGTCCCTATTTACTATATGTTTCAGTTGAAAATTGAAATTTTTATTCTCATTATAATTATTTTGTTATATATTTAATATTCAATATTTATATTAAATATGTATATTTCAAATATATCTTATCACGTGTTAGATTTTTGAAATCTTGTACTTGAATTTTTATTAAAATAAGTTTCAGTGAAATTCGAGCTGTGAGTGTTGGGTGCTAAATACCCACACGCAAGTGCACGTATCGCAAATAAGTAGTAAAGCAGATTCGTGAGAGTCGGATGTCGATCCCACAGGGAATACGCAAATTATTTAATCCTAAGTACCAAATCCTAACAATTATGATTTTTATTCAGCCTACGCAGGGTTGTCAAATTAATTAACTAGATAAATTAAACTAATCAAGAAAGCAATTAATCACGAGAAAATATCAATATAAAACGGATCTAGGATTTTATCTTCCCCCTATGCGATAATTCTTCACCCAATTAATTTCCTATCATGCAAGTTACGATTCCCGATTATTAACCCAAGACACGAAATTACTCATAACCAGCTGTCGCTGCGCTATAAGCCTATTATTCATAAAAGATTCACTATATGTCTATGCAAACCTAGTATAAATAAATCATTAAATAACAAGTCTCGTAAACGGCTACCTAAGGTATTATCTGTATGTCTACGATAATACATGCAATTAACACACGCATTCGGTGAAAAACTACTCGAAGGCTCTTCTATCCCTGTTCTAATTATTAAAACGATCTGTCAATCAATTCTAACAATAACAAATAGCAACATAAATTAGCTACGTTCATGCGCTAAATAAGATCAAGATAGAAGAAATAATCGAAGAATTAAACTTGCATAAAAGTAGAAAAATAGGTTCGAATTACCACATAGGGTTCCAATAAAATCCTAGAATAAAAACTTAGCTACTCATGTTCGTTACGAAAAACATAATAAAAATACGAAAATTCATAAAAATCAGAAAAGAAAAGGAAAAAGGAAAACTAGGATGAAGATTCGTCAAGTCTTCGTTCTCTTGCTCCTCGATTGCTTGTAGAAAAGATGAAAGACAAAAACTAAAGCTAAAGATAAAAGGTAAAAAGATCCTTCCTAATTGTGTGCTTTTGGCCTTTAAATAGGGTGCAAAAATATAATAGGGCGGGTTTCCTTGTGTAATTAAACTTCCTTCACTGCGCCCCTACGTCAATCCGGACGGCCGTGTGAAATATAAGCTTAAAACCCGCACGGCCGCGCGGTCTTCAAATCTTCAGAATTCTGATTATTTCACTTTTGACCCACTTTTTCTCCGAATTTGCAGTTTCCACCCCAAAAGTTGACAATTCTTCAATTTGCACCTAAAATACAAATAATAACCATTTTAAGCACCAATTATCATTAAAACACACCAAAAGCTCCAATTAAAAGGTACAATTAAGTGTATAAATATACACTTAACACACCCCCAAACTTGAACTTTTGCTTGTCCTCAAGTAAAATCAATTAATGAGCACAAAAACGACTATACATCTCATTACATAGATCGATTGGTCAACTTCGCGTTTTCAGAACTTGCAATTATGATGATAATTCCTAGGTATTCGCAAGCTTAACATTCAACGGCACTTAGTCACTCACTATTACCAAAAATCACAAATCATACAATTGCTTCAAGTATCCAATATTTGCAAGTTAAAGATAGAGAGAATTTATACTTACATGCATATATTTGATTCCAAATACTCACCAAATTATTCTACTCAACTAATATTGAACAATAAGCTATTGGGATCATTGGGACTTTGTGGCTTTCAATTGTTAGGCTCTTTGGTCCGGGGTAGGTAATATGGGTATGTGTGGCTAATTTTCTTGAATTGAGGTGATTACGCCAAAATTTGAAAGATAGGCGTTTGAAACAATGAATTCACCTCTAGGGACTTAAATAAACTCGATTCTCCAAAATTCACACGTCAACACTTTTGCCTTTGAGGCAATGGATCGAGTTTTCAACACAATTCACAACTAGTCCCTATTTCTCCCTTCTAATCTATTCTTCTTCTTCTTCTTTTTTTTTTTTTTTTTTTTTTTTTTTTTTTTCGAATCGAAGAATTTAGATATATATATATATATATATATATATATATATATATATATATATATATATATATATAGATGCAAATATATATCTATTCCTTTTTTTTTTCGAAGAAGAAGAGAGATCTTATAAGAATTTTTCGATCGACCTCCAAGGGATAGTTATTCAAAAATCTCCACTTTTCTACCTTCTACATATTGGCTAAAAGAAAGAACACCTTTTCTCCGAGGCTCAAATCAAGGTTCTAAGGATAATTTGACAAAAAAAGGGTAGGCTTGAAAGGCTCAAACGGTTCAAAGACGGCCTAAATCATATCCCAAATCACTTATTACCCAACACTTCATATCATAAATGTCCTAAGGTGAGATTTAAAACCGAACAAAGCATGATTGAGCACAAATAAATTCCAAATTTAAAATACAAAACATTCAACCAAAGCAATGCATAAGGAGTGATTCATAGCAATAATTCACTTCTACGTTCCGTTGAATCGAAAGCTAAACAAATATCTACTCCTTATCAACATAAAACAAGTAATCTCATCATCAAACATTGACCATCTCCCATCATCATAATTCATCGATGCGTCGACCAATTTTTTTTTTTTTTTTTTTAAACAAATAATAAAACGATAACTAAAAAAAAAAAAAATAACGCAAGAAAACTAACAAACAAGCAAAACACAAATAAAACGCACATAAAAGAAAACAAATAATTAACCACCCCCAAACTTAAAATTCACATTGCCCTCAATGTGATTCGCCCGAAGTTTAAGGATAGAAAACACCTGTTTAAACGGCGGAACCATCGTCGGGTTGCTCACCAATTCCACCATGTGCATGAGCATCGTCCTCCTCGTCATCCTCCAATAGCTCGGGTACCGGCTCAATAATCGGTGCGGGAAAATCGTCGAACACCTTGTGGGCGTTCTTGGTGGAATGGGTTTTTCGAGAAAATTGCACCGTTCTTGAATCTCCCTGCGCAAATCAACAACAAACCACCTTGATTACGTATTATGTGTGTGTAGTTGGTAAATTTTCGGTGAAATTTGTCAAAGAAAAGAGAAAATTTCGAAAAAAGAAGGCGAGGGTTCGAAGTGGGGGAGAGAGGGGATTTGAAATTATGGAAATTGTTTTTTTTTTTTTTTTTTTTTCCGCACCGCCGTGCGAGATTTAGGTGAAAAATCCGCACGGCCGTTCCCTTTCTCAGAATTAGGCAGTAGCCTCTTCAAATTTCACACGGCCGTGCGAGATTTAGGTGAAAAATCCGCACGGCCATGCCCTTTTCCAATTTTGGGCAGTAGCCTCTTCAAATTTCACACGGCCGTGCGAGATTTAGGTGTAAAATCCGCACGGCCGTGCCCTTTTCCAATTTTGGGCAGTAGCACCATCGAAATCTCACACGGCCGTGTGAAATTCCTGCCTTTTTCTTGCACGGCCGTGTGAATAATTGCAAAATTTGCAATTAAGCCCCTGAAAAATAAAAACTTCTTATTTGTGCCCCTGAAACTTTTTTTTTTTTTTTCAAATATAAAATAAATTAAAATAAAATCAAAACTAAAAATTTAAAATAACATAAAAAGAAAAGAAAAAGAAACGAAAGCTCGGGTTGCCTCCCGAGAAGCGCTAAGTTTACAGTCTTCAGCCGGACTTTGTCTGCTTCTTTGTTCAAGCTAACGTGACCGAAGTCACTTGGCGATTGATTTCCTCTTCCCAATAATGCTCGTTTGGTTCTTTAGGTGGCCACATCCACCTTGCACGTTTATCATTGTTATCACCCCAACTCTTTTGACAGTCTCTCGGCGGAGTTAAAATTGGGCTCGCACAATAAACTTGCTCCGTCCGACTATCTTTTCCGCCACCATCTCCTGCACTCAAAGATCCTTTCCCATGGTCTAAGATCAAAACGTCAAAATCGTCATGATTTGTAAAATCCACAAGATCAATAGAATAACAATCATTATCATCACATAGATTTTTATTAGCGCTAAAAACGTTAAATTTGACCGTTTGATCATGCACCGTCATTGAAAGATCACCACTAGCACAATCAATTAGAGTTTTCGACGTGGCTAAAAACGGTCTCCCTAAAATAAGAGGTATCTCCCTATCTTCATCTATATCAAGTATAACGAAATCAACAGGGAAGATAAATTTGTTCACTTTTACTAGCACATTCTCTAAAATACATTTTGGGTAAACTAAAGACCTATCGGCTAATTGAAGAGTTATAGCCGTTGGTTCAATCTCACCTAACCCAAGATTTTTGTAAGTGGAATAAGGCATAAGATTAATGCTAGCACCCAAATCAATAAGCGATCTAAACTTTTTACCTCCTATAGTACAAGGGATAGTGAACTTACCTTGATCGCCGAGTTTTTGTGGAAGGGGCCGTGTAAGAATTGCACTACATTGTTCCGTGAGTTGGATCATCTCGTTCCCTTGCAATTTGTTCCTTTTCGTCACGAGATCCTTGAGGAACTTCACCCACTTTGGCATCTTTTGAAGGGCTTCAATAAACGGGATATTTATTTGGATTTCTTTCAGCTTGTCGAAAAATCTTTGATAATCGGTATCGAGCTTCTTCTTTATAAGCTTCTGAGGATATGGAATTGGAGGGGCTCGTGATTTCACTGGAGATGATAGTGGTTCTTCGTGAGTTGCTTCTTTTTCCCCCCTCACGCTCGGCTTCTCACTCACCGTGTTTTGCTTCTCTTTTCGTGGGGCTTCCTCCAATTGTCTCCCATTCCTTAAACTCACAGCGTTGCACTGCTCGACTTTGTTCTTCGGAGGATCTTCTGTATTTGACGGCAGTGCTCCCGATGGTCTCGCGGTTAGCTGGGTTGCAAGTTGACCCATTTGTGTTTCCAAATTCCGGATGGAGGCTTGGGTGGTTGTCATGAATTGCGCCAAGATATTTGCGAGATCTCCACCTTGAGGTTGAGCTTGAGGCGGATTTTGGAATCCGGGAGCTGGTCGTGAATGATTTGGCGGTTGACCTTGAGGTGTTGCTTGCCTTTGTCCTTGCTGATTTCCTCCCCACCCAAAGTTAGGGTGATCCTTCCATCCGGGATTGTAAGTGTTGGAGTACGGGTTCCTCTGTTGTCGGTTGGTGTCATGCACATAATTCAGAGACTCCGCTTCTTCTACGCGCTGGTCGGGAACTTGGACTGCGTGGACTTGCTGAGTCTGCAAAGCCGCTACTTGCTTCGATAGCTTCTCCAATTGGGCCGTGATTGCAGTGACTCCGTCTAACTCCAAAATTCCTCCTATCTTGACTGCTCCGCTATTCGACCGGTCCGATGCCCGCATATATTTGTTTCGAGCGATTCGCTCTAAGAGTTCGTATGCTTCGTCGTAGGTCAAACTCATGAACATACCTCCAGCTGCAGAGTCGAGCAAGGTTCTCGAGTTGTCTTGCAATCCATCGTAAAATATTTGCAGTTGGCGCCACTCTTGAAGTCCGTGATTCGGGCACCTCCTTACTAGCTGCTTGAACCGCTCCCATGTCTCGAATAGTGCTTCACCGGCTTCTTGTATGAAATTTTGAATTTCTCGCCGGATTCTCTCAGTTTTTGTTGGGGAGTTGTATGTGTTCATGAAAAGTTGAGCTAGCTGGGCCCACGACGAGATGGAGTGCGGTGCGCGAGTCTGCAACCATTCTCGGGCTGCTCCTTGTAGGGAGTGCTTGAACAGGCGGAGTTGCAGTGCTTCGGGTGTTACTCCGTTCATCTTGTGCGAGTCACACGTTTCGAGAAAGTTGACCAAGTGAAGATGTGGATCTTCATGAGCCAATCCGCTGAATAGACCATTGTTTTGGAGCATCGTGAGGAGTCCTGCTCGAATCTCGAAATTGTTGGCTTCAATGGGGGGCTGCTGGATGCTTGATTGAAACCCATTAAGCGTTGGAACGGTGTACTCATGCAGTGCTCGTTGACGAGGCGGTGGATTAATCAGCTGGCGTTGCTCTTGCTCGATAACGACTTCCCCTGCCGCATTCGGTGGGCGCCCTTGGTTACCTCCCCCACGATTATTCTCAGCTTCCATCGTTGCCAGAATGTTTTGGGCTAACCGTTGATTTCTCCTGGCTTGCCTAAACGTTCGCTCAATTTCGGGATCAAGAGGTAGCAGGCTCGTGTCGTGTCCTCTTCGCATAAAAAGTACCTAAAACAAAAAAAAAAATTAAAAAAAAAAAAAAATTGGCTGAAGTATGAAAAATTGCTCAAATTTAATATTAGGATAACCGGCAACGGCGCCAAAAAATTGTTGGGTGCTAAATACCCACACGCAAGTGCACGTATCGCAAACAAGTAGTAAAGTAGACTCGTGAGAGTCGGATGTCGATCCCACAGGGAATACGCAAATTATTTAATCCTAAGTCCCAAATCCTAACAATTATGATTTTTATTCAGCCTACGCAGGGTTGTCAAATTAATTAACTAGATAAATTAAACTAATTAAGAAAGCAATTAATCACGAGAAAATATCAATATAAAACGGATCTAGGATTTTATCTTCCCCCTATGCGATAATTCTTCACCCAATTAATTTCCTATCATGCAAGTTACGATTCCCGATTATTAACCCAAGACACGAAATTACTCATAACCAGCTGTCGCTGCGCTATAAGCCTATTATTCATAAAAGATTCACTATATGTCTATGCAAACCTAGTATAAATAAAGCATTAAATAACAAGTCTCGTAAACGGCTACCTAAGGTATTATCTGTATGTCTACGATAATACATGCAATTAACACACGCATTCGGTGAAAAACTACTCGAAGGCTCTTCTATCCCTGTTCTAATTATTAAAACGATCTGTCAATCAATTCTAACAATAACAAATAGCAACATAAATTAGCTACGTTCATGCGCTAAATAAGATCAAGATAGAAGAAATAATCGAAGAATTAAACTTGCATAAAAGTAGAAAAATAGGTTTGAATTACCACATAGGGTTCCTATAAAATCCTAGAATAAAAACTTAGCTACTCATGTTCGTTACGAAAAACATAATAAAAATACGAAAATTCATAAAAATCAGAAAAGAAAAGGAAAAAGGAAAACTAGGATGAAGATTCGTCAAGTCTTCGTTCTCTTGCTCCTCGATTGCTTGTAGAAAAGATGAAAGACAAAAACTAAAGCTAAAGATAAAAGGTAAAAAGATCCTTCCTAATTGTGTGCTTTTGGCCTTTAAATAGGGTGCAAAAATATAATAGGGCGGGTTTCCTTGTGTAATTAAATTTCCTTCACTGCGCCCCTACGTCAATCCGGACGGCCGTGTGAAATATAAGCTTAAAACCCGCACGGCCGCGCGGTCTTCAAATGTTCAATTATTCTGATTATTTCACTTTTGACCCACTTTTTCTCCGAATTTGCAGTTTCCACCCCAAAAGTTGACAATTCTTCAATTTGCACCTAAAATACAAATAATAACCATTTTAAGCACCAATTATCATTAAAACACACCAAAAGCTCCAATTAAAAGGTACAATTAAGTGTATAAATACACACTTAACAGCGAGCACATAACATTTCATTAGTTTTTTTTCCCCTAATCTTTTATGAGTGTTGTTTTTATTTTCTTTATTGTATTAGATTATGAACACCCCTGATAAAGAATTTATTCCGAAAACCGGACGGAAATTGATCTGGACAAGCTATTGAATTAATTTATTAAAGTTGGAGATTGAATTTTCTTTCCTTTTTCTGTTAATTTGTATAAAATAATCTCAAATTTGAAATTTTTTACATAATTTTTCTTACAATGTTATTAGTCAATAAAATAATTTTGCTATTATAAATATTTTTTATTTAAAAATGAATATATATCAAACCAAAATATTATATATAACAAATATACTTTTTTGGACACATCGGCTAATGGAGCCGTGGGCCAGGGCTGCCACTAACATATGCTGGTCAAAATCAAAATTGGACAACTTTAATTTAATAGTCAAAATTGGACAAACCAAATAATTTGAACCCATTTTTATTAAATTTTAGGTATATTATAAAAAATTCCCTCCTATTTGGTTAATTAGTATAATTTTTTTATACGTCAATCCTTATAGTATCAAATTCAACATAATATTCTAAATTTTGTAGAATATTTTCTAGATTGTACTCATTTTGTACAAAAATACAGTTTTTGATACACCACAATCTAATATTTACAAGACAAGAAACACATTTTATGATCATCTTGTTTCAATATGTGGAATTCGAACGGAGTAAAACGGATGCAAATTGATACACATTATCTAGAATATTCCATTAAATTTGATACCGTAGCGGTGGGCGTGTAGAAAATTCATAGTTGATGAATTGTAATTTACCAAACATAAGAAGTTTTTTTTCGTAATTTGACTTTACCTGAAGTAGTGCCCGTAATTTACCCTAAATTTTAAATATTTGATTCTATTTTAAATGAATTAAATAAAAAAAAAAGTATACATACGCACTCAATTTATTTCCGATTCAATTAAAACTTATTAAATATCAATTAAACCATTAATCTAACTTTGTTAAGAATTAAGAACTGAAATAAAAATGAAAAATAATAATTTTTATACCCTAAATACAAACATGCACAACTAGAATTGTTCACATGGCAGTATGTTCATACTGACTCATCATCATTTACACAGAGATATAATGCCACTGCCACATATTATAAATAAATATTTTATTATAAATAATAATATCCTTTTCATATGAGATCCAATCTTGTGAACACGTCCCTAACATATTTGATGTATTATTGAGATTTAGATTTGGTTTTCAATATTTAATATTAAATACTTCCTTAAAAAGATATGCCACAATTTTATTTGTTAAAAAAAATAATTAATTAATTTCTCTCGTGCTAACACGTGCCCCGGAGAAATATTTTGCTAATATTAATAACACGAGAATTGTTTTAGCAATTTATAATTTATTTTTTCCGATTCACTCAAAAGAAGTATCTACGTATTCACATACCCTTTGAACTTTTAATTTTTATTTAAGATACAAAAAATATATGCATGTTATGATTAGATCGAATACGAATATGATATTCAGTGTTGTCGTTTTTAAGGTACTTTAATGTAAATATTCATTTTTTTTTACTTCCATTGTTGTTTGAGTAATACGTTGCGCTGTCTGGATGCGAAAAACAAAAAAAACAAAGGATTTACTGTTAGGTAATGTTTGATTTCACTGTAATGTTTTGATCTACTATTTCGAGAAATAATTGGATATACAAGATGGTATAGTAGATTTGATTCCATTAATTTTAATTAGCTGTATATTTTTAATTATTTGTTTCAAACGATCACTAAGTGAATTAGGTTCAATATTTTTTTTTTTTGTTCCAGTATCTTAAATTATATTAGTATTTAGAGTTTTTGTTATTTTTTGTTCGATCGAGTTTTACGGAATGATATTTTAATCTTGAACGTGAACCTGTGCAACGCACTGGTGAGATACTAGTATAACCTATAATATAAAGCCAAAATACACAATCAAGTATCATCATCTCTTATTTTCATCCCACAAGTTTTAAATACATTCAATTAGGTACACTAAATTAATTTAATTGTCATTTATACCCTTTTTCTATGAGACAACTTTTATCAGCCTCTACAAAAGCATGTGGCCATAATAACTTGAGTCTTCAAACTGATTTTTAATGGCCGACGTAAATTCTGTGGGACCAAACCCAAAACAAAGAAAACAAAAAAAATAATAAGAGAAAGAAACATTCCATTATTTTTATTTTTTATCTACAAGTAATAATATATTTATAACCAACCCTCGTTAACAGAGTTGGTACCTAGCTTTACCAATAGGGTAAAAGGTCTAGGGTTCGAGTCCCCCTCCTCTACTTCCCCTTTAATGACTTGAATTACTCAAAAAAAAAAAAAAATATATTTATGTAATATATATATTTTCACATATTTGCCTGAATTATTTTTGGCTTCTTTTACGACGCAATTATTGCCGACTGCCGAGACAACAACCCTTTTGGAGGCTTTATTTTTTTTTTTTTTTTTTTGAGTAAATTTTGGAGGCTTTATAATTTATATAGAAATGAAATTGATATTGCTCAATTATATATAAGTTACAAAAAAATATACAAATTGAAAACTACTTACAATAGAGTAAATATATATATTTAATGATAGCAAACGAATTATGATAAACCGAATATAGCAATCTATATAATATATAAAAGTTGAATTCCACACATAATTGATTGACATTTGTCAATTTCAATTGGTGACATGTATTCAATTTCATTCCATGTGCCAAATTGATTGGTGAAAATAAATCATCAAAAAACATGTCACCATTTTCCAAAAGTAAAAAGATATTAAATTATTTTATTATATATTTAGTCATACCATTTATAAAATGCTCTAAATATATCAACTTTCTTGGAAACTTTAAATAGTTTTATTTTTTAATTTAAATAATAATTAATTTAATTTAAATTCAATTTAAAATCTTCACTTATTATAATTGTGTGATTGATGGTGTTACGAAAATTTTGTATTTTAATTCATAAACTTGAATTTATATAAAAAAAATATTGCAAAATAAATTATTTGATATTATACATTTTACATGAACATGACCAAAGAATATGTTTATCTTTTTTACTAATTTAATATCATATTCGTAAGTACCAAAATTTTTCTAATGTTTGTTTTTGTCTTACATCGACCCCCTTACGGTATGATTGTTCACGCAATTTTTTTTATTACGTGGATATTCCCCGAAAAATGTTGATTCTATCATGCACACGACATTTGTTTATGGAACTTTTAAAGACAAAAATTACCCTGAGGGGGAACTTTACACGAGATATGTATTATTCGTAAATGACATCTTCACAACTTTTTAGTATTACTATTACCTCCCATAAGGGTAATTTTTGTATTTAAAAAGTAAGATAAAAGAAATGTCACGTCTGCAAGGGTAGAATCCACAATTTTTGATTGAATAAAAAAGATTCCCTAAAAAATCACACCATAAGAGGGTCGTGTAAGACATAAACAATCATCTGGGGGAATTTGGTAATTACCAATAAGTAGGGGTGCTTTCTGTAATTTAGCCTAAGTTCATGAGGATTTTCGTAATTTATCCTATTAACAACAATTTGTTATTTTCACGTCTTAACGTTTGCTTATACCCTTATATTATTTTAAATAATTTTAATATTAACTTGATAATATAATTAAATATTAATTTCTAATATATTTAATATGTGTTTCTTGATGTTTCAGGTACCACACATAAGGAATTAGATATAAAAGTTGCGAGATTGAATATAATTGTTTTTTTATAAAAAATAATAGATAATTGCAAAAACATTGATGCAAAATCAGAATTAGGACTGTGATTAAGATTAGCATTAGAATTAGGATTGTAATTAATAGTCTTTGAATTAGTATTAATATTAATACTAGGATTCGGATTCGGGATGTAATTATGGTTAATATAGCATTAGAATTAATATTAGGATTATGATTATAATTAATATTAGTATTAGAATTATAATTAAGATTATTATTATTGATCAGTACTACAATTAGTGACATTTATTAGTATTATGATTATGATTAGCATTATAATTAGGATTATGGTTAGCATTAAAATTAGAATTAACATTAGCATTAACATTAGTATTATTAGTAGTAAAATTATTAGGATTATAATTAATGTTAGAAATAGGTTTAGGATTATAATTATGATAAGGATTAGAATCATGATTAGTGTTATGAATAAGATTAGGAATATGATAAGGATTTGGATAATATTAGTACTACAATTATAATCAACATAAGCATATCCAGATTAATATTTAACATTAAAATTAGTATTATCATTAGAATATGTACATTAGCATTTACATTAACAATATTAACATATTAGTATTAGAAAAAATATTAGTATTAGTATTAGTATTAGTATTAATAATAGTATTAGTAATAGTATTACTAATAGTGTTAGTATTAATATTAGTATTAATATTAGTGTTAATATTAGTATTAGTATTAATATTATTATTAATATTAATATTAGTCTAAATATCAGTATCAATATCAGTATCAATATCAATATCGGTATCGGCATTAGTATCGGCATCAGTGTCGGTATCGACATCGATATCGGTATCGGTATCAGTATCAGTATCAACATCGATCAGTATCAGTAGTATCAATATCAATATCATTATCAGTATCAATATCAGTATCAATTTATGTTTTAGTTTCAGTATTCGTATCCGTATCAGTATCAGTATCAGTATCAACATTTGTATCAATGCCAGTATCAATATGAGTATGAGTATCAGTATCAATATCAATATCAATATCGATATTAGTATCACTATCACTATCAGTATCAGTATTAGTATTAGTATCAATATCAATATTAATATTAGTATCAGTATTAGTACGAGTATCAGTATGATTGTGAGTATCGGTATGAGTATGAGTATCAATATTAGTATGAGTATCAGTACGAGTATCAATATTAGTATTAGTATTACTATGAGTATCAATATGAGTATCGGTATTAGTATCATTATCATTATCAATATAAGTATTACTATTAGTTTTAGTATTAATATTAATATTGCTATGAGTATCAATATTAGTGTCAATATCAATATCAGTATTAATATAATATTACTATGAGTATCAGTATGAGTATAAGTACTCGTCTCAATATCAGAATTATTTTTATTATTA
>NW_012193241.1:2658-53794 GCF_000504015.1 Erythranthe guttata
TTTTTTTTTTATTATTTTTTTTTTTTTTTTTTAATTCAATTATATTAATATAATTAATTTAAAATATGTTTTATGTTTGTAGGATGTCTAACTGGATGAAAAAAATAGGAATGGGAAAAGGAAAGGGTCCCCTGATTCGTCCTCCTGCAAATCCGGTGGAGGAGAATACTGCGGAACGGGAGGGCAGAACGCACAACCGTAATGTTACCAGTTCTAAACGTCGTGGGGAACGGACTGGTGCTTTTGTACAACCGCGTATGACAATTGAGGAGGAGGAGGAGTCAGAGGCAGAGCCCGAGCAGGAGATGGATACATATATGGATCCCCACGAGGACGAGTACGATCCAGGACTACGTTTTCAGCAGAAGTATCAGTTCCCGGTGCCTGATTTGCCATCCGATGATGATGACGAGGACGGTTTGACTCCGCCTCCGCCTCCGGCTTATACAATGGCTGGTACTTCCGGTGGTTCTACTCCTGCCCCAAACCCGAGGTCCCGGCCCGGTCCGAAAAAAACTCTTCCTACTCGACCGTGGAAGTTGATTGGTGAGACACCCGGTGGACCAAAATACCCTCATTTGATTCCGAGTTTTGGAGCCCATATTGCCTACGACATCTGGGAGGGAAAGGTAATACTTATTAATTTTAATAAATTTTGGTTAAAATGTTTATAGTTGTTTTTTCTATTCTTAAATATCAATATATATTCTTAAATATCAATATATATTCAATAGGGCCGACATATGCTGAAGTTGCGGTCTCATGCGAAGTCTACTTGGTCGGGCCCCGACGACTATTATAGTGTTTCACTACTGGAGAGTACTGGGTTGTATCACTTGCGTTATTGTTCGCTCCCTCAGCACAATAACCCGTTGATAGAGGCTTTTATCGAGAGGTGGCAGCCAGACACCAACAGCTTTCACATGCCGTTTGGAGAGATGACAATTACTCTCCACGATGTGCACTATATCATGCATTTGCGAGTTAGTGGAAAGCGCCCTAACGTTTGGATTGATAAGGTAGATGCGATTTATGCGGGTGCGAGAGCGTTCGGTGTCGAGCCCCCAGTTATGGAGAAGTGGTATGGAGGCGGATCCCGGTTAGATGATTTGGATAGGATGTATAGCGACGATTCTTCATTTGCTTCCGAGTTTCGGGTACGAGCATATATTGCGTACTTGCTTGGAAAGCTATTGTTTGTCGATAAGAGTGGATCGAAGGTGAAAGCACAATAAATGAATTTTTTAAACTATTGAAGGCAATTTAATATATTATTTTGTTATTATTGTTTAGTTAAGGTAAAAAGAAATGGATATGTTATAACAGGTATCTAATATATAATTCATGAATAAGATCATTTAATAGAAATCACATTTGAATTTGAATTTGAATTTTGAATTTTCAATATAAACATGTGTTAAATAATAAAAATAAATTATTGCACGGTAGAGTCGAAAATTTGACTCATCAAAAAAGAAAAAAAAAATTGGAAAAATTTGAACATGGTATATGGCATATGAAATATATGGTAATTTGTTAAATAACAAAAAATTATTGAATTCTATTTGACCTTTTCTTTTATATTCTTATAGTTTTAAAATATTGTAGATCGAAATTACGAAGATTGTAATGAAAATTAATTATAGCATGAATGAGGGTAACTTTGAAATAATTTGATATAATTTGTAAAACATTAAAAAAAGATTATTATATTTATAAATTTTATTTTTTAGACAAAAGATTAATTCATATGTTGTTAAGAAAAGTTGTATATAATCTAATATTTTTTGACAATTATCGACAATTATTAAGATGGTAATGACAATTTGTTCATAACATTAATTAGGTCAATTTACAATTATTTGATATATTTGTATATGGTAGTTAATTGAAGAGTATTAAATAATCTTTTCTTTTCTTAGTGAACAAAAAAAATACACACACACACAAACGGATATTCATTTTAATTTGTAAGTAAACATACATAAAATACAATATTTTCCATATATTTACTACGACAATTAAAACAAATCAATTTAAATAAGTAAGAAATTGGATTCAATAATGAAAATACGAATAATTGATTAACAAAGTAATAAAATCAAAAAGACCTAATACATGAAGTATAATAAAAAATATCAAACCAAAATATTACAATCTTCGTTATAAAAGATTAAAAAAAATATGTGAATTAATTTTTTATCATTGAATACAATCTTACTTGTCAAACATTTACAATCTTACCCAAATTACAACATTTGCATGATGTACAACGTCATAATGTTGATTTTTCAACGATTTCATCACAACACACGATGTTAGCCATGCATGCACCTGCACACCAATTTTTTGTTTTTGAATCTATCAGCAAACATTTCCACAAACTAAAATAACATAAATTATTTGGTAAATTAATAGGCATCGAACCAGATAAATTAAAACAATACGTAACAATAAATAATTACAGAAAAACAGAATTACTTGAAAAAAATATGATGGTGTATACCATTTCGTTTTTCGTGTGAATATAAACACAATTGAGTGCATAGTACGAATGTAATGTAATGTGTTTGAGTGGAGTTATTTATACATATTTTTTTAACATAAAAAAGGAATTCATCTTTTATCAAGGAAATATACATAAAATCTTATAATTTCTAGAAGTGATTGATTAATTTATAATTAATACTTATACATTTTTTTTTTGACATAAAAAAGGAATTCACCTTTTGTTAAGGAAAGATACATAAAATCTTATCATTTCTAGAAGTGATTTATTAATTTATAATTAATACAATGGATACATATAAAGATAATTATTGATTTTTTTTTTCCAAATCTTGTTAAGCTGGCATAGTTTTATATACTTCAAAAGATCAATTATATATACACGGGAGATTTTGTTGCAACCAAAAGATTTGTTTCTATTTATTTCTCTTAATTAAATGAAAAAGATAATTAAAGAAGGAAGTCAAAAAATGAAATAAATGAAAAATGTAGGATCAAAATTGAAGATGTCAAAATTTTGATTATATATTTATACGTTGTATTTTAAACAAATATAATTTATTGAATGCATATTCTAATATTATATAATTACGAAAATTAAAAAAATGTATTTTTATTATTAAAATCAGTCGATTATTACAATGAAAAAAAATTCCTAAAATTTATTTGAATATATATAAAAAAAAATGGACATTCAAACAAATATATTTCGAAATTAAAAGTATAAATAAGATAAATATTTTTCGAATTTAAATATAGATTAAATGCATTAGAGAATAAATTTATATGCGGTATAATAGAATAATTTGAAATACGCTATAATAGAAATTATATACAAAGAATATTGTATATTTATTAAATAGTTCAATTAAAAAATAAAAAATAAAAATTTATAATTATTTTTAATGGAGTGGATATTCGAATATTCCAAAATATTGAAAAAAAAACGTACTCCTTTATTTAATATTTTAATATTAAAAAAATAATTTTTCTGAAAATTATTTGAATATTCGTAAAAAAAATGAGTATCATGAATTTTTTCAATAAATATATTTTGAAATATTGGAAATGTAAATAAGATTTTTTTATTTCGAATTTAAAAAATATTAATTTTGAAAATAATATATATACACGTGGTAATTGTTTAAATGAGTGTATAAATGCTTAATAGGAAATAACTTAAATACATACCAAAATAAAATTGACAACTCACCAATTGGAGAATCCACCTCATCAATTGAACTCCAACTAAGCAATTTTAATAAATGACATCATCATTTGCCACATGTCAATCATTGAGGGCATATATCCTCTTTTTATATTATATATAGATTTTAGTATTTAAAAAAAAAAATTATGAAAATTATTTGAATATTCGTAAAACAATTGAGTTTCATGAATTTATTTGAATAAATATATTTTGAAATACTGAAAATATAAATAAGATTTTTTTTTATTTCGAATTTGTAAAATATTAACTTTGGAAATAATATATATACGTGTGGTAATTATTAAATGATTGTGTAAATGTAAAATAGGAAAAAACTTAAAAACATCCATAAATAAAAATGCCACCTAATCAATTGCAGAATCCACCTAATCAATTGAACTCCAACTAAGCAATTTTGACAAATGACATCATCATTTGCCACATGTCAATCATTGAGGGCATAGATTCTCTTTTTATATTATATATAGATAGATTGATTTCATTTTATTCGCATATTTAATATTACATCTCATTAATAATTAACAATGCTTATTAAATCATTGATACTGGATTTTATAGATGTTACATCCAGTGAAATATATTGGTGATTTGAACCACTGGTCTACACATAATAACACACACATATTTGTCTGGTTAGTGAGTGGTTATTTATATAGATTCATGGTGTAAAAAAACATCCAATGTATATATTTCATCAAGTATAGCATCTCATATATACACAGTTAATAATGCTCGTGTCTCACAAAGTCAAAATTAATTAACAAAATCTTATTCCTTACTTTTCATATCCAAATGGAATCGTGCCTCTATAACTTAATTAATAAAATATTGTATGGTTAATTACTTAATTTGAGTGTTCTTTGCAAAGATAAGATAATTCTCAAGTTTTTTAACATACATAATATTTGTTATAATACCCCTAGGAGTAGGGAAAAAAACAATTCTTTTACGGGCGAATGGCAAAAAGGTCCATTACAAGGGACTTAAATATACATTAATCCACAAAAAAAAAAAAACAGTTTTTCAAATAAACTCATCCCGATGTCTTTAGTTAAAAACATCATCCATAATATATTTTTTGTCAATTCCATCCATTATGCTCTAACTTCCTTAACATTACACATTGATCCCAGATTTAAACAAATATATCACATTAACCCCCATTTTAATAATTTTTTGACAAAATTTTCTTTTTCAGAAAATAATTTTTTTTCTGAATTTTTTTTTCCAGCCAGATTCCGGAAAAAAATTCCATCCAATATTGTATTTGACTTTTTTTTCAATTTTTTTTTTTTGAAATTTTGAAATTTCTTAGAAAAAATATTTTAATTAATATTATTGTCTTGGCTGCTAAATTACTGTCTGGGAAAGTAATATTATGAATATTATTTTTCCGAATAGTAATATTACTAAGATTACTGTCCAAACTGTAATATTATTGCATAAGACAGTAATATTACGGTCGAAGTCAGTAATATTACAGTCGAATACAATAAAAATGCAGGCCAAAACGATAAAATTAATTAATACAGTAATATTAATGTCTAAGACAGTTAAATTATTGTTGGAGGCAATAATTTAGCAGCCAAGACAGTAATTTAATTAAAATATTTTTTTTAAGAAAAAACAAAATTTCAAAAAAAAAAAAAAAGACAATTAACAATTAAATTACTGTCTCCGACAGTTAAATAACTGCTGGAGATAGTAATTTAGCAGCCAAGACAGTAATATTAATTAAAATATTTTTTTTAATAAAAAAAAAGTCGAATTACTGTCTCCGGCACTTAAATAACTGCTGGAGACAGTAAATTAGCAGCCAAGACAATAATATTAATAAAAAACAATAAGAAAAAAAAAGTCAATTAACAGTTAAAATTACGTCTCCGACAGTTAAATAACTGCTGGAGACAGAATTTAGCAGCCAATACAGTAATATTAATTTAAATATTTTTTTAAAAAAAAAAGTCAATGCGGAGACCGGCGGTCAAGGGCGGCTGACCGGCGATCTCCCGTGAGGCAGATCAAAATTAAAATTAGGGTTAAAATTGGTTAATTAGTGAAATTAGGCTGAATTGGGTGTAAATCATGAAATTTGAGTTGAATTGGTTTTCAATGAATTGAAGGTAATTTTAGTATATATAAAATGATTTTCCTTATTTGCAAATAAGTTTGAACGAACTGAATTTATTTGAAAAACAAAAAAGTTGGATGTCCCTCTTTTAATTAAGTGCTCTTGTCATGGACATATTTGACATTTGCCCTTCTTTTATATATCAAATAAGATTATCTCTAGAAAATAATCATAATCAAATTTTAGCCATGGATTATATAGAAGAAAAGTATAAAGAAGCAAATTTTGTTTATCATTGAAAATAGTAACAAGTATTAAAAGTTTACCATACATAAAAGAAAACTATTACGTATTCGGGTAGGATTTTTCGACTCGAATACAATCATTGACTTCTAATACTCAATCCGATTAAAGTGAGCTAAAGCCATCCAAAATGAAATTTTAGCAATGGATTTTAAAAGCAAAATTAAGTAAACACGATTTGTTTGTTTGATAGCTATAAATTAGGATGAAAACCCGCAATTGAAATTCACTGCAGTTATCGAGCAAACATTTCAATGGCTTCTTATAATATTGTTCGTTTTATTTTCTTCGTTGTAACCCTTGTTGCCCTCTTCGTTCCTCATGAATGTAAGTTCCAGTTTGAATATTTTTTTCCTATTTACATATTATTTTTATTTAAAATCTATTTAGTTTACATATTTTGAATTGATAGTAGGGATAATAATGTGGATTCAGATCTATAAATATTAAGTCCTCTTTTACTCATGAATTATAATCAACTCTAGCTATCAATTTTGCAATTCTTAAAAGGGGAAATTACAGTTGTTGTCCCTCAGGTTTGTCCTGCTTTCACATTTGGTCTCCCATGCTATAAAAAATACATTTGGTCCCTCTTGTTTCAACAATTTGGCATTTTTTTGTTATTTCCTTCAATTAAAAGAGTGATGGACACATGCTTGATTCCAATTGTACTAACAAAAAAAACGAAAATGACCAAGTTAAATTATTGAAATATGAGGAACTAAATCTGTTTTTTGTAAATATGAAGGACCAAATGCGAAATGAAGATAAACGTGAGGGAGGAAAAGTAGAAAATTTTCTCATTTTTTAAACATTGCAGTACTAAAAAAAACCAAAACGCAACGAGAATTCGGTATTTGTCGTATATTCCCTAAGAAAGACGTAAAATATATAATTAGTTCAACATGGTTTATTTGATGATTCAGGCAAAGATCCTATCTTACACGTGTATCGATAATTATCAGTTTTGCACACACTCAACTCAATGAGTCATCGCTATTTGTCCATAACTATATGTAAAATGTACGGTATATATATTTCCTTATGTGTAGCACACGCGTGATTGATCGACCTATTTTTGTTTTTTTGTTTTTTTGGTTTTTTTTTTTTTTTTTGTTGGATTTGGATTCAGGTGTTTATAATAGCAGAGAAATGTTGGCAAAAGGTGCTGATGGAAAAGAAACACACTATGGTTGTTACTTAGCTGAGTCTGAAGAAAAATGTGGAGGAACTAATACTTATTGTTATTGTTGTGTATTTGATGACTACTGTGATAATTTATTGCCACAGTGTATCGACTCGTGCTTTGGAAAACATTCCCGAAAAATTGTGTCTTGATTTCGTATTATTGTTGAGGGTAATGAAATAAATAATTGTTTTGAATTTGCATTATTGGGATTGTGACGTATGACGAAGCGAGACTTTTTTTATCCCAATTTATACATGCAAAAATCTCGCTCCCGTAACTTTTAAGAAATAGTATTGAACTCATAACGGGACTTTACAACACAAGCACCTCGCACCCACACACCCGAAAGAAATTTGAACTTCCGGAGAATCTTTTGTTGGAATTATTTCAATAATTATGTGGGCTCACATATGTGATGTAAATGTGTATGGCTATCTTAAAGAAAGTCCAAATTAATTGTGATCTAATAAAGGTTATTGGGTTGGACTTATGGGTATTAAACTATAATTATGGGCCTAATGTGTAAAGACAATTAGGGCTTAGTTGTGATTTATTGATTGGGCTGAATCACAATTATAATATAACTGGACTCTACAGTTATATAAAGGGTCGTGGTCCCCAAAGAAACGCAACCATTCCGTCTCTTCTAAAATCCATCGTTAGAGAGATAAATAAGGAACTGCGGATTCTTTGGAAGACCCTGTCCCAAATCCAGTGGAGATTCGAAAATTCGATTCCATGAATGTAAGGTACGCTTCCGTGTTTATGTTTATGTTAATTCTCGTTGATTCAAGCATGTTGGTTCTTGGGAATTCGTATGTAATTTCTAACAAGTGGTATCAGAGCCACCATGTATTAATCATCGGGGATTTAGGTGTAATATGAGATATGATTTTATGGATTTAATTATGTAAATTGTTATCGAAATCTGAATCCATAATTGTGTTATGTAATCCTGAATTAAGATGTAAGAATTTTGGTCTGACATTGAATCTGAAATTAGGGTTCGTATTGAATCTTAAATGCGTATTAATTTCTGAATTGCATATCTGATTCTGTCTCTTTATGCGAACCGAATCTGAATTACAATTCAATTATTTGAAATTGTTCTGTCTCTTTATGCGAACCGAATCTGAATTACAATTCAATTATTTGAAATTGTTCTATTGTTATTGATTGATTCCGTTTTTGATGTAATGGTTTATGGTTAAGTCAATTCTCATGAATTAAATTAAGATTAAGAATTAAGAATGAAGGAATCAAATCTGAAATTCAATCGATGGTGAGGGTGGCAGCTGTTTAGGTCTTCCCGGCTGAGCCACCCCTAAGGATCCACCACGGTTAATCCTTAACCAGACCTCCAGTCAACCCCAAATTCAGTCAACATGCCGTCGCGATTCAGCTAAGGAGTTGACGGCTCTTCGGTTTCTCGGCCGCCACTCCTCGTCGACGACAAGGGTAAATCCGCCGACCATCGTCCTCGCAACTCCGGAGGCGGATAGAAGGATTCGTGCCATGTCTTTCGCAATTTCAGGCGGCGCGATTCGCCGAAGGAAGCATATTGGATCGCCGGCGGTGGACTCCGCCGCGTAGACATGAGCCGGAATTTGGTATTTTCCGGCGACGGTGGTGGACTGGGTGTTGATTGGCTGTAAAGTCTAAAGGAGATTTAGGTGGTGACGGCGGGTCTGGAAGAAGAAAGCAATTGGCTTTAATGGAGTTTTTGGGAAATTGCAATTGGGTCCCAGATTTAGGGTTTCTGTAACTTTAAATTTGGTCCCCTAATTTAAGTTTGAGATATTTGGCAATATTTCAATTTGACCCATATTTTGGTTATTCCTGATTTTGAGCCGGGGTCGATTTGAAATAATTCAAAATTTGTATTACAGCCTCAAGCTTTCGAAAACTGCATTTCAGTCCCCACTTTTAAAGTTTCTCCCAAAACAGTTATATATTTTTCGAAAATATATTATAAATCTCAAATTAAGTATTTCTGAATCTTAGGCCCCTTTTCACTTAAAGGCTTTTTCTTTCAAAATTTCAATTCAGTCCTTTAAGTTGAAAGATTTTCTGGTTTTGGGGCAAGGGCAATTTTTTTTAAGGAATAAAAAGTTAATTTAAGGTTTTGGGGCCGTTTAAAAATATTTCAGTTATTTTGAGGGACCGAACTAATATGTGAATTCTTTTAAATTCACTTAAGGTTTTGTTTGGTCATTAAAGTGAAATTCATTTGGAATTTCAAATTCGGTTTTCTAAGGATTACTTAGGGAATTTTCAGATTTTAAAGTTCATGCCTTATTAGGCTTAAATGTTTTAATTAATTGGTCGAATTAAGGATATGAATTAATTTATTAATTCAATAAGTTTATGACCAAGCATAATTTGAACATTAACGAATTAAAATATGAATAATGGTTATTAATTAACCAAATAAGGGTTGACTCATTCGGCATTTGAGTCAAAACCCTTGTTTTAAGTCTAAAATTGAGTTACTAATGCAGTCCAAATCCATATAAAGTTAGATTTATTGGTTAAAATTTATTTTTTGCCTCTAAATCTAAATAAAGTTGGATTGTGAGCCCCACATTATCTTTAGCTCAAATTCAAAATAAAGATGGATTTGATGTTTTTGATTCATACTTATTTTTATGAATAACCATATTACTGAGTTTGATTGAAAACAATACAGTGAGGTCTTTAGAGCCTTAGCGTTCAACGACTTTTAAAATTTTGAGTAATCTTTGGGGTACATCTAATGACTTGTTATTAAGTTTGTCTGACATTTAAAAGAACTAATTGAAGCATGACGCCACCCTACGTGACCTCTCTGTGTAGATTAGCTAATTGAGAATGTCAAGATGTTTATGTATATGTGAACTCATGCGAATTTTAACACTACCCCTACGGTAGGTTATTATTTGGCCGAACCACATATGCAACTGTGGTAATAAACATGTGATGATTGTTTGGCTCCATGTGAATAAAAGTTACATCCCTACGATGAACTTATTATTTAACAGGATTTATTATCAATGTTTGATTACTACAACAAGAGTGTCACTTACAATTAATATTACTGTCCCTACGACTTGATATTAATGTTGTGCTAGGCATCTTGAGATGTATTCCATAATTATTTAAGATTTCAAAGTCAATCTTTGGATTATAATGTGAGCATATTGATCTTATTTGCATTCTCTATTTAATTTATTTATCTACTTACACATTGTCTGCCTATAACATTTTTGCGCTTAATTGCACGAATATTTATTAATACTATTATTATTTATTATGGTGCATAGATCTTAATTTTTTTTATTTTGGATAGAACAATAGAAGAACCTAGAGTATATAATTGTTCTAATTATAAAATTTAAGATCATTAGGAGCATCTATTTTAAATAACTTTTGGGGGCATAAGGTTTAATTAGGGGTTGCGTACTGGAAGGTTCCTTAAAGATAGTAAGGATACGTTTTATTTTAAAACGATAAAGTTGCAACAAATTAGATTTTGTCATCTATTTTTTAAATAAGGTATAAAGAAAAGGAACATAAATGAGCACATCAAGTAATAGTCTAATCTCATTTTGAGTTATAGCACTTCAGTTAGTGTGGTTTCGCTGACTTGAAAGTGGATATGGGTTAATTTAATTTTTCTCCGTGAACGGTCAATATAAGGTTTGTTGTAAAACATAAAGAATAAAACTTTGACCGTACGCATGAAGAATAAATAATTAAGGGAGAAAAGACTAAGTGCTAATTTGACTAGTACACCTTTAGATAAATTAATATCTATAATTGCAGTTTACATCTCAGGTACGTTGAATAACGTAATTATGCTTGTTTCTCACTTTAATTTGTTCTAAGACTTTGTATCTAGACACATTTAGTGAATAGATCCTAGGTTACACTATTCACGTAAGTGTGTATATAAAGGGTTATTTACATAACCAATATTTAATTGATGTTGAAAGATACATCTATAAAGGTTATGTAAGATATTTGGGATTGAGGCTATAAGGACTCTTAGGTTTTCCTTTGAATTTGAAATAGACATTTGGTACCATCATTAGATGGATTTAGATTTTCTCTTGAACAAATTCGGTTAGCTTGTTCATTTGAAAACATTAAGTTTGGCCTATTTCATAATTCAAAATTTAACCTATAATTTAAGTAAAAGTCTCTTACGGTAAAATCTTGCATAAGCAATTTAAATGGTACAAAATTTAAGAATAGAACATTCAAGGACATTCAAAGAAGTATGATAAGTCATTCTTCTTCACTAAGGTATATTTAGGAGAAACATAAGTGCTGCAATATATTATTTTTAAAAAGGGGAAATTTAAAATCTTTTAAGGATGTTGAGTTTGAGGGGAGAAATTTAGATTAGAGACATTGTCTTTAAAGAGGAATCAATTCGATTCCTAATACTTCTTTTGACAATGTACATGTTTTTATACTAGTCATTGTTTGAAAAGTAGATTTAGAGTTTTGATAAGATAATATTGAACAATTCCCAATCAAGCTTTGGTAATTGTTACTTAAGAGCAAACTCAACAACCTTAAGATAATAAAGCATTAAAGATGAGTTGAAATTTAGAATGACAAGACATTAGGATCTTATCTTATTGCCATAAGGTGTGAAGTTCTTTGGTTACAAATAATTAAGACCAAATGTAACTCAAATGGGCAATATTGAAAGATATATGGTACGTTTAGTCATTAAAGATTTCACTCATATCGACTCTATTAAGAAATATATGGACACCGGGAATATGTTTCTCAAATGGTAACATTTATGGAACAAATAAAGTGCAATCATAAAATCTTAATATTTAAAGATTTGAAGGATATTGATTGCAAACTAAAGTAGTCCATTAATGAAATTAAAATTCCCGTTAATGATATTACAATCATGAGCTAATTATCTCATATGCACTTTGAGATAAATAAAGTTAATGATTGTACATACCCAAGGATCAGTGGGATATAATCTCACAATAAATGAGGCTTGTTTAGTCTCATTTCAATGCCCAATAAATATTTTAAAGTAAAAGAATGTGCGCATTCGGTTAAGACGTGCATAAAGTTAGGCAGATATTTGAATAACCCTATAAAGTGGATCATTTAACAAAGCAGCGAAATGGGTTATACAGTAATTATAGGGAATGTAAGTTATATACATATGCTCATTTATCAAAATCAGATATTTAGGGAGATCGTGTGGTTTATTCCTGATTTTTGATTTTTATGATGTGTATAAAGTATAGATCCATTTTGGTCAATGTAGACCTAAGTGATTGGGCTATTTCGACATGGGTGTTAAGCAAAAACTTTAAGCTCTTTTCACAATTGTTAAGAATTTATGGTAATTTTTTGACATCTTATTTTGGAATATAGCTATAAACATTTGTCACTAGGCTGCACATGTTCATTTGTATTAAAGTTATACGGTGACAATATTTAACAGCTATATTTTCGAACAACAACAAGAGCTTGTGAAAGTTCTTTGTTGTTAAAGGTACAAAGTGAATACATAGAGCATATTAAGACAAACTCCACAATTGCGGATCCGCTTACTAAAGGATTAACACATAAGGTATTCATGAGCATTAATTGCTTATGTAGGTGTTATATCATTTAAGGATATTTTGGTTCAGTGGGAGTTATAAGCACATTTTGGTAGCTCTATGATATGTTTTGGACACAATTTTGTGTATTAAGTTTTCTGCATAAATAAAGTATTTGGTTGCGCTTTGTACAATTATGTTAAGGTTTGGTCTCAATAAAGTTTAAAGTAGGACCAGTTGGAAATAGGCATGTTAAGATCACATTATATGTAATTTTCATGCTACACACCATGATTTGATCTATGTCGTTTGGCTATATTGGTATACGTGATTACTGTTGGGTTTAGACACGCTCAATGTGACGAAAGCCTCTTTAGTCCTATATTAGTATGGTCAATGGACGAGATTGTAAGGAATACCTTTTTTATATGATAGCAATTTTGAGCTCATAAGGTGTACACATTTATAAGGTATATAACATATGTGGCCCAAGTGGAAGATTGTTGGAATTATTTCAATAATTATGTGGGCTCACATATGTGACGTAAATGTGTATGGCTATCTTAAAGAAAGTCCAAATTAATTGTGATCTAATAAAGGTTATTGGGTTGGACTTATGGGTATTAAACTATAATTATGGGCCTAATGTGTAAAGACAATTAGGGCTTAGTTGTGATTTATTGATTGGGCTGAATCACAATTATAATATAACTGGACTCTACAGTTATATAAAGGGTCGTGGTCCCCAAAGAAACGCAACCATTCCGTCTCTTCTAAAATCCATCGTTAGAGAGATAAATAAGGAACTGCGGATTCTTTGGAAGACCTGTCCCAAATCCAGTGGAGATTCGAAAATTCGATTCCATGAATGTAAGGTACGCTTCCGTGTTTATGTTTATGTTAATTCTCGTTGATTCAAGCATGTTGGTTCTTGGGAATTCGTATGTAATTTCTAACATCTTTATGAAATAAAATCATCTAATAAAAAAAAGGCGATCAAGAGCATCTTGTTCGTTAAGATAACGCCCAAGGAAGAACCCAGAAACTTTTCATGGAAATAATTAACTTTACGTGTACAGGGCTTTCGAGGGCAACGCCCCGAAATTTTTTGGAAAAATATATTAGTTTTCTAGTTAAACTACCATGAATCAAATATAATATGGTCATATTATCTTATTTGGAATCGCTTAAACTTAGAATATTTTATTTCGGGGGAATATTTCATTTTTTAGGGGGAGCAAATCCACTAGAATACATAAATAAAATGGCAAATTACGGTCAAGCCCCTGAGGTATGGTCAAATTACGAAAAGACCCCACGTGTTTGGGTAATTACAGTCACCCCCTTCTTTTAAATAGTTTTACATAAAATTTATGTAATTCGGTTATTTACCTAACCAAATCGTATATTCAGTTCGGTAAACGGTATGAAATGTTGGCTTACCAAAATTTCGGTTCGATTTTACCGATTATAACATCCCTAATTTACCTCTAGAAGGGTATTTTCGTAAGATAATACATAGTTGAGTGGAGTAGTTGTAACTATCCAAATAGGAGGGGGTTTTTTGAAATTTAATTATAACTCGGGGGTGGCCGTAATTTACTCTAAATAAAATGAAAAAACCTATTAAAAATAACCATTTTTGTTGTTTTTGGTTGAGCATTTGAAGAAAGGATGAACCTTCCACATAAGTAGTAAATACTAAATAGCAATTTATAATTTATCCAGACCAAATTGTGAACTCAGGTTTCTATTTCAACAACAATACTTCATTTTTCAGGGCTAAACGATTTTTTTTGAAATAATCAGATGTGTAATATATCCAAATCAGCACACCGTTTCGAACACCATTGCCCCGATCGGCAATAAAATGGCCCAACCCAGCATGTTCGAAAATCCGTGGCTCCTCTCAAGACTCGTCCCGAGCTTATGCTTATTAATTTCAAATAAACCTGTTATGTACAACAATAAAGATATATATGAGTAACTACGTTTCTTTTGTTCTTAAAAATATACCTTGTAAAAATAAGATTAATTAATCTTATAAAAACTCAACTTGACCATAAAAAAAAGTAGGGTAAATTACACCCACATCCCTAAGGTATGGTTAAATAACTTTAAGGTTCATATGGTATCGATAATTACATTCACCTATCTGAAACATAGTTAGAAACTCTAATGTTATAATGCATTGGATACATTATTCCGATAGGTTTCTAACGGACTATTACTTTTAGCTAGTGGTGGAGACAACATAAAGTTATGGGGTGACATGGCTCCCCCAACATTTCTTAAACCACCCATAGCTCTTTGTTGTCTCCACGGCTCCACCACTTTCTGGAACCAATAGCTCGTTAGAACTCTATCAGAATAACGTATCCAATGCATTATCTCATCACAGTTTTTAACTACGTTTCAGGGGGTGAATGTAATTATAGATACCACAAGAACTTTAAAGTTATTTAAGCATACCTCAAGTGGGTGTAATTTACCCAAAAAAGTATTATTAAATAATCTTATGAAACCGAATTAACCAAGATTATGACCATTTTTTCCACAATTGCATGTCGGCCTCAAATGTTGTTGGATTAACCAAACTTCCAATAAGGTTCAGCTATTTAATTGATCATGGTTAATCTGACTAACCCAGCGAGATCTGAATATATATAAGTGATCGTGGTGGCAGCTTAAACATAAATTGTGTTTAACCCCCACGAAAAGGTGTAGTACATTTGCGGCCCCTTCTTTTTCCATGAGTTGTGACTTTTGAAACACAACTTCTGAAAATTATAAACAGAGCCATGTTTTTGCAGCAAATTACTCTATTCGTGTAAAGCATTCATAGCATATATCAGCATAACTCTCCTTCGTGCCAAAAAGTCTAAAGCATCTTTTCATTTGTGGTACTCTTAAAATTGTTGTGCCACCTTTTAGGAAGGGACTTGTTTTTTACGGTTTATAACAAAAAACACTTTATCTCTCTAAAACCCAAAAACTTCCCAAAAAAATCCAAAAATCCCCCAAACTCGTAAAAGCCCAACTTGGTCATTGTATCGTAAGAGGCAATTGCCGCAACACACATATTCCTCGACTTTTTCTACGTTTGTAAAATATTGAATAATCCTAAAAATAATTTAAACCATGATGACAAGTTCTAATAAGATGAAAATGTGGACATCACGAACTAAATAAATAATCAAACCTTAACTAGCAAAAATAATGTTGATATTTCATACAAATTTATTAACAAAACTTGTTATTAGCAAAAATAAATTTAATCTACATATAATATTAAGGTGGTGATTATAAAAGCTTATAATCTATAATCTATAAAGCAACTAGCAAATATTATAACACTGTTATTCTAATTAATAATTGAAACTTGTATTTGAAGTCAAATGTGTTGCCTCAATGTACTTTAAGATTGTGCATAGTACCTTTCTTTTTTTTTCAAAATTACAATTATGCCCCTAAAAAATCTAACAAATGTTTAAATTGCCCCTAAATAATATAAAAAAAATAGAAAAATGCGGAAATAAAATTTACAAATAACCCTCACGTACGTCTATATTAACAAAAATGCCTCTGTTTGTTCAAAATTAAACGTATCCCTTTATAAGATATTAAAAAATAAATACAATTCTTAAAAAATAAAAACAAACCATTTAGGTGATAGTGTACTAAATAATACATTATAAATATATTTTTGCTAATATTAATATCGCACGGAGTTTTTTTATCTAATCGGAATTTTTTTTTTTTTTTGTTTAATTTGTCATAATTAATTAAATAATTGGACTTTGTGTGATATTTAGTATCTTAAATAACTTGTCTAGTTGATCCGTAAATATTATGTTATCATGATTTATTTTGCATTATCTTACCTTTAAAAGAAGCTTAAAATAACTAAATAACTGAATTTTCATTAGATTATTTAATTTTATCTTCGTTAATCTTAGAATGACAATGCCTAAACTTACTAAAAAAATCATAGAAAATGAAAATTTCAATCGCACGAATAAACAAAACAAAAAGGCGTACGTTTTCGCACCGACCTGTTGCGTAATTGATGGTCGTCGAGACCCTGTCTACGTGCTTGGAGAGTTGGAGATTAGGGCCGGACGGCAGCCGCCCCGCCGGTCCGATGGCGTAAAGCAGGTGCGGGGTGGGAGTCGTATCGGTGATCACCTGAAAAGCCATGTAGATTCGACACGATTGGATAACCATCGACGACAAATTCCCAAGCCGCAAACCTAGATCATAAATTGATTCGATTACGACTTGGTTCGGCGATTGCCCTCCTAAATAGTACTTTCTCATGTTTGTTGTTCCGTCTCCGGCCACCCATCCAACTACGGCTCTGGATCGGAACATGTTCCCATCCGGCGAAAACCCTATTGCGATGTAACCATTTGTGTTCGGTGCCGAGAGCACGAAATTCCACACGTTCGGCTCAGCTTGACCGTACTGCATGCAAAGGGAGAAACAGTTATTTAAATTGTGAGAGAGAGAGAGAGAGAGAGAGAGAGAGAGAGAGAGAGAGAGAGAGAGAGAGAGAGAGAGAGAGAGAGAGAGAGAGAGAGAGAGAGAGAGAGAGAGAGAGAGAGAGAGAGAGAGAGAGAGAGAGAGAGAGAGAGAGAGAGAGAGAGAGAGAGAGAGAGAGAGAATTACCCTGAGGATGAAGCTTTGAGAATCCCAGATAGAGACACAGTGGAGAGAATATGTGTTGAAGGGGAGGGGGGTTTGGAGTGTGAGAGGATCGGAGCTGCATGAATCTGATTCTGGTGATTGTGAACCGACATTTGAGAAGAAGAAGAAGAAGAAACTGATCATCAGAGAAAGGAACAATGGCTTCCTCTTCATCGTCATCTCTCTCTCTCCTTCTGTAATTTCTCTCTCCTTTTTTTTATATCTCTCTGTATGTATGTATGTATATATTTAATCGTGCAGACGAAAGTAAGTTGAATGAGTTCATTTTGGCTCTTTCTTGATTATGTTGGATCGTTCATGGCAAGTTGTCAACTAATTATTCATAATTTTTTTATTTTATTTTTCAAGACTTTTTTAACTAGTATTGAACTCATAACGGGACTTCACAACACAAGCACCCCCACACCCAAAGAAATTTGAACTTCTGAAGAATCTTTATGAAATAAAATCAACTAGTACTAAAAAAAAGGAGGCGATCAAGAGCATCTTGTTCGTTAAAGTAACGTCCAGGGGTTTCGTTAAAGTAACGCCCATAGGGAAGAACCCAGGAACTTTTCATGGAAATAATTAATTTTACGTGTACAGGGGTTTCGAGGGCAACGCTCCGAATTTTTTTAGGGTTAGTTTGGAAAAATATATTAGTTTTCTAGTTAAATTATCAGTAATCAAAATATAATATGGTCATATTATCTTATTTGGAATCACTTAAACTTAGAATATTTTATTTTTTATGGGGAGCAAATTCACTAGAATACATAAATAAAATGAAAAAACCTATTAAAAATAACCATTTTCCCTTTTTTTTTTTTTTTCTTTTTGTTGAGCATTTGAACAAAGTATGAACAGTCCACATAAATAGTAAATACTAAATAGCAATTTATAATTTAGCCTGACCAAAATGTGAACTCAGGTTTCTATTTCAACAACAATACTTCATTTTTCAGAAGCAATTCTTAACCTCTGCTAATAACTGTAAGCTTGTTAATTTTTCCTGTGAAAGTTGTCTAAATATATATATCTAGAACAAAAGTAATTAGTAATCAAGGTAATAAATTAACTTTACATAATACTAAACTTGGTAGAGAGCTATTATTATATTTGAGGTCAAAGTTTTTGGCTGCTGCTGCTGCTAACATTAGTACAGTACACTCCATTACTTGCTGAAGATCTATCACTGCTCACCCTTTTATAGAACAGTACGTAAGCAGCTGCCGATTTCACTTCTTCTTCGTTGATCGCTGTTATGTGGCTATCGTCAAAGTTATACCACCTGTTCTCGTCCGTAAGCTGCATTCCAAACATTCACATTACAAACAAAAACAATTAAAAATATTAATTATTATTATTTGGCGGGTTTTTACGAACCTTAATATGCGCTGTATAATGGCCACTTCCCATGCCACCGTAGTGATTTGTCAAGGCATAGAGTTCGTAGATTTGGCGACAAGTGTTGTTCTTGTTAGCCACATAATTTGTCAGATCGAAATCGTGAAGGGGAAAATTCACATACGTGTCTAGTTTATGCTTCATCGACCTACTGTAAGAGAATCTCTTCAAGTGAATAACAAGAACTTCCGGGAGCCTCCAAAGATCGAGCTTCTTGCTCGCCTGTCGTCTCTCCTCGCATTGTGGACAGTACCTTTGTTACCAACATGTAAACAAAATTAATTACTGTAAATTTGTGGAAGAAGAAAAAGAAGCAACTAAGGTAAAAAAAAAAAAAAAAAAAAAAAAAAAAAAGAGCTTACCACATGTCCTCGGGGACTAAGGGCTCTTCACGGAGAAAACCTTCCAAGCAAGTGTACAATGAGAGAGGTTCGTTACGAGCTTTCTTGCTCACATGCCCATATTTACAAACTTCCGGTAGGTTTTCTATGTGGCTGGTATCGTAACTTGACAGAAGCTTTTGAGACCAGTCAACAAATACAAGAATCGACATAGACGAGGAGGACAATTTAACCACTTTATCATCACCAACGGTTAAATCAATGCAGGCGTTATTTTCGTCTACCAACTGTAATGGAAGTTTGGGCAAGGAAACCGGTTTAGACTGATCCGATGATGCACCCAATGATGCATTGCCAGGTGTCATAGCGCCCGAGTTTTTTGTTCTTAACATAGGTGAGAGCATCTTATGAACTATCCCCTGTATATCACTTCTGGTAATAGTGTCGTCACATGAGATAGGCGAAACGAGAGGTGTTCCGTAAGGCTTCCACCCGAGAGTGCTCTGAGCATTTCCACTGCCCCTAAGAGTTTACAGAAAGAGAGGAGCATGATATATATATCAACAATGAAAAAAGAAAAGTAAATACAGATTGAATTAAATAATATATTAAATTAGACATACTGTTCTTCACGTCGGTGAATCAACTGAAGGAACTTTGTGTTTTTGAGAACTTTCGGGATTTTGTAGGCAGTGAGGTGATCGTCGTCTTTTATGGAAGATAGTGAAACCAATGGATCCTCCAAGAACCGGTAAATCAAGTGGCCTCTTATCTATAAACAGCGCAGAAATAAATACTAAGTTATAAACAAAGTTCTACGAGAACACAAATAAAAAAAGGAAAAAAAGAACATTTTTTTTCAGCCAACCTCTGCAAGAAGAAGCTTCTCGTTGAGTTGCAAAGAACAAGCATTACTGACTGCTTGGATCAGATCCCTGCAACGACCCTGCTTTGGCACAATTACTGTGTGGGGTGCTGGCAGAGCGCTTCCATCGCAAGTAAAAACAGTTACAGTCATATTGCGAGTGGTAGCAGGCTGAAGCGGCAAGGACAAGTACATGAACGGATCAAATGTTACTGAAACTTTATCGCATGCTGGACAGACAAGAGTTGACTTATATTGACCCTGCAAAAAGACAAGAGTAACCAGAATTTTAGCGCACTGACATTAAAATTTCAGCAATTTGTTGTAGGATAACAAGACTGGGAGCAAACCAATAGAATTCTTGATCAAACTATTACAAGTCAAAAGGAGCAGCTTGTTCGACGAGTGCCAATTTTAGATAAAAATATTTTTATTTTAAGATTAAAATCGTTGAATCTCAAGGACTTCGGAATGTGAAATAGTTAACAAATTCAAGTACCAAAGCAAAAAAGGGGAATAACATTTTGCTCCCGTAGTCTTACATTGTGTTGTTTATGACCTGATTTTACAAAAAAAAAAATTACAGGATGCACACTCGAGGAGCCAATCCTGAAAAAGATTACTTCATACAGAAAAAAAAAATTAAAATCCATCGGCAGGTCCTAAATCTGAACTGAACTTTGAAAGACACATAAATTCATAAAAAAGTTCGGGTGAACTTAAATTTGTTTCGCTTTTTTAGCAACTAATGTGAGTATGAACTATCACTTCAATCTCTTTTGATCTGTAATAATATTGTCAAATCAAGTGGTTTCAATTGATCCCAATTTATTCAAGTGAGTCCCCAATCCTTGAGCAATGCAACAATATGCACTACGGATTAATTGACAAACTAAGCAAAACAATACAGCAACTGATTCAAATAAATCACGGTTGGTATACTTACTTGGCATACATCCACAATTATTGAATCATTACGAGCAATATGATTCGCCCAATACTCATCAGCAACTTCTTCATCAGGTCGACCATCTGCATCTTTGGATTTTATGTATGGCTTGTGCTTGACACGATTCAAATCTTCATGCAGTCCATCTAACAGAAATGCAAGGAGTTCCTATACAGAAAGATTTAATATGCTTGTTGATTTTCTTCAACTAATATTAAACATGAATTCGTGAAAGCTTTAGGTGAAGCGACATACCTGTGAGTCATGCTGACTGCATCCACTAAACTGTGGCGCAAAGCGAGCAAGCTTTGCCTTAAAGGGCCTGGGGGCAACTGGCGCTCTCCCGGGTGCCCACAATTTTCTAAGTAAATCACCAAATGCTAAAGCAAGCTCACCCTGCATTACATATATAAACTTCAGAGAAATGACTACCTCACTAATCAATCATATTACAGCTCAAATGCTGGCAATATAGATCTATCCATATACAAGCATTAGGAAGTGGACAATGCAAATATAGTTATCCAAGTTCCACACCCATGCCTTGAAATCAAGTCTCTAATCTGAGAAAGATCTTTTATAGATGAGCCAGGTGTAATATCATGGAATGCAAACGGGACTAAAGTGAGAAGAAACCATCTGTATATTTGTAAATCTATTCATACAAACCCAAAGATTTCTCCTGGGACTTTTTACATAGGAAAAAAACGAGAAAAAGATTTAGCTTGCGAGAACATCATCAGTGTTTGGAACTTACAACCATGCCTAGCGGATTCTGTCGGTTTATTTCTTGATGGTAATCATCACGAAAATACCGAGCAAACTCTGGTGTATGAACTAGGCATTGTATTGCGCTGTTCATAAAACAAGTGTTTCCAAGATTTAGTAGTCCAATGAGACCACAAGAAGACCCCCTTGTACTGACACCACTAGATCCATATGCTCTCTCTGTATTTAGGTTCTGAAGCTGGGATTCCAAATTCCCATTTCTTGACGTATACTTGCTTGCAGATAAACCTCCAGAAGTTGGGAAACCAGACTGTGAAGGTGCAACAGATAGACTTCCATTATGCAGAGATCCATTCTCCAGATTGGAACGACCACCTTCACCTTTATTGCTAATAACCTCTACTAAGATCTGTGTCAGACATGGCAAATGAAATTTGGAAAATCAGAACATACGTCCGGAATCATGTCATGTATATAAATATCTTGACAAAATTACCAATCAGCGAATAGCCAATAATGGGCAAGTGTGATATATTAAAATGCATAATGATATTCAAGCAAAGAAACCTAAGAGAAAAGGAATCTGTCAAACCACGCAACAGATAAGACAATGGAAGTAGATTTAAGAAGGAAGGAGTGAATGTCTAGAAATAAGGAAAGGTAAAGATTAGGGAATTACCCATGCGGTAAAAACTACTTAAAAGAGTGACTGCAGATTACAAATTGAGGTGCACAACTAAAATGTTACCACAAACAAAAGTTGGCAGAAGGAATACAATCAACTAATAAAACTAAATTCACATAGCCAAGGTCAGTCTGATAACAGGCGCTACATGGGACAGGGACAGTTTCAAAACCAGATGGATTCATCACAAGCATTTAAGTCAAAAACTGATTATACTTATCAAAAAGCACGTCAAAGTAAACCTCATGTTATGAAAAGATATGATTCTTATTAAAGATTTTAAAGTGGCAAAATGTAATGTCACCCACATCCTGATCCATTTGAATGTTTGCATCATCAAGCGTTTTTTCCATGTCACTCATCAATGCATGCTTTTGATGACTGAAGTAATCCCATATGGATACCTGCGCGAATACACAGCTTAATTATATACGTCAAAGTAACAAATGCAGATTAACTAGAACATACATGCAATGTAATTTTGTCCAAGGAGAACCATTTACTTGCTTCGGTGTAAGATCAAAAATTTCACAAGCTCTTCGGTGAAGTTCGCCAATTGTCTCCTGACAGATGAATTCAATTTATTAGATATCATAACTAGATGTGTAAGGGCGGAAACAATGTTCCTTTCCATTGAAGTAGAATGAAAACAAATATGACACCTTTTTGCTTATTCTTATGGCTGAACGGTCACCTTTGGGCATCAAATGCAACTGAAGCTGTAAAGGATAAACTTCTACAGACAATTCTGTTTGTGAAAGGCCTGTGTTGATTACTTTTCGAGCCAACAGAGGACCACCTCCATACCTAAATTGAGCAACTGATATTAATACTTCTTTTAATTCATTTGATGATTGTCTTGGCTGCCTTTGTCAGGAGAACATACTGTTCATCTAGATAATGTTTAATTTATATTCTTATGTTAAACAAATGCAGCAGAATATACTGGTACATATCCATCCATATACCAGAGAACATAGCTATTTCCTCTTCTAGCTGAACAATATGGTAATTTATTTCTCGAGAGCATTATGATTTAATTACATTTGTAACTGCTCTATTTTTACATTCAGCAGAAAAATTGGTGGATTAGAACTATCCAGTCAAAAGAATAAACTAAACAGGCAAAACCATTGAAAGCATATGCATCTTCAACAACACTTTTAGAATGCACAATTTGAGATTGCTGGCATGATCCAAGCTTACGTCAGAAAATACAAATTTCCAACATAATCAGTGATTCGGTGTTTTACTTAGGCTTCTTTGTATACCAAAAAAAAAGTTTGATTTCGGAATGAATTACTATACGAGCATGTCTAATCAATACAAAATAAGCATGAAATATAAAGACACTACACTTCAGGGTCCAAGACTGATGATCGTAGGCTTATATAATCAGCCTGTATCAACTTTTGTGATTGCACTCTTCTACCTGACTAAATTTACGATAACAGATTAGCAATCTGGTTTTGTCCTAGATAAACATTTTTTTTAAATCTAAATACATCTATTTTGATTCTTAAATCTTGAAAATTAGTTTCTATATTATTTAGCAAAATCATCAGAAAATGTATCGTGCGTCGAAAATAAAATAACACGGTGTGACTAAAGAAAACTGCTTCTCACTCACCATGAATATAATTGATTCCAGACTTCTTCTGGAAGCAATATATAATCAGTGCCTTCAACTAAAGTATCAAGAAGTTCAATACCCGTAGCAGAATCCTCAGGTACCGCTTCATCTATTAAGTCAGAATTGTCAATGCAGGACGGCCTCTTCAATGCAGTCGAGCTGACTGAAGTATGATGCTCAGAAGACGATCCATCATTCACATTACCGGTTTGATTTTGATTGACATACTCAAGCCAATCTTGCCACCATCTGCCAGTGACCATGAGGAAAAGCATAGGAGAAGAAACTTAGTTACAGTACAACCCAAAATGCAAAAATCGGTGGATCTAATAAAAGAAGATATACTGACACAAATATTTGCAATTTGATTCTAAGGATGTTGCAGATTCGCGATAAAGACAAAAGAGAAACATTCAAGCATTAAGGAGGCGAAACAGTCCTAGTTTTTGGTTTTTCCTCCCTTGAAATTTTGACATCGGATCAAAACTAGCTCGAGCAAAGAGGGCATCTTGATATCCCTCTCAGGCGCTCACCATGGATTATGATAATGTATATAGTGTTGTTCATCCTTTTAGCAACCCTTAAAATGCAGTAGGATACCAAAGATCCATTGAGCCCATTCTATCATATAATTTGCTGAAGATATTTAATTTTAACGACGCCACTTATAATACATAAAAAGGGAAAAAAAATCATTTTTGCTTCTGTTTGAACTTGCATGTCATATTGATGTTTCTTGCTAACACTGAGAAGGCAAAATTTGCAGACAACTTTCATTTGTTTAGGTCATATCAAACTATTGTGATCAAATTAATGCATGTCTTCCAGATAGTGATTGTGATTTAGACTCTGTTAATACTAGCAATACGATCCTCTTCTTTTTTGTGTCATGGTCACTTATTATTACTCAAAAACAATCATGCAAACATATTGGCTTCACTGGTCAACTAGAGAAATTATAGTATCGGATCGAACCATCAAAAGATTAGCCCTTGACGATGAGAACATATGACCTGACAATGGATATTGACTCTATAACAAATAGGGTTGCACTAATGGGACATCTACTGCAAAAGTCCCATGCCTATGGTGATAAACTAAACACCAAGATATTTGTTCTACACTTTGAAATGTCTAAGAATTTAAGACAAGGCACTTCCTTCGACTCTCGTTTTTGGAATATGTATTTGCACATGAATTTAAGACAAGGCACTTTCACACTACAGGAAACAATGTACATATATAATACATACATTTCACAATATACCAGGGACCTCATTGAACTAAACTCTGGCTTTTAGCTTACGCAGATATTCTAACTCGAGGGCCAAGGAAAAATTCAGCAGACAAGCGTATATCACTCAGCATTCAGCTCCCCCATAAGCAACCCCATTTCTCCGTAATCGAAACATAACAATAAAAAAAAACCAATATTTTATTTTATTTTATTTTAAAAAGGTTATCTTTCCCAAGCATCCCGAGAGCTTTCCACTCTTAAACCCTAACCCTCTCTAATCCAACGCTCACCATGGTCAAAAACTTTCACATGCACTCAACCAAATCACCCAATTAAAAGCAAAAAACAACACTGATAAACAACCCCAAATCAACAAACACATAACGCCATTTTTCAAAATAGATCTGCTGTAATTAAAACACCCGCCGCCCAAAAACAAAAACAAAAATTACCTCTGTGTGATTAAATAGAAAGTATCGCCGACTGTGGTATGGGCTTCGGCGGCTACAGCAATGTCTCTAATGGCTTGCTTCTCCTGCTCCGGCGTCAGCTGCCGTGCCGCCTCCGCCATTTTTTTTCTCCCTCCGGCTTGAACAATAGTAAAAAAAATGCCCAAAAAACACGATTTTTTTAGGGCGGAGAACTCGAATGAATTCGTACAGAGAATCCGGTGAGGAGAATAGATATCTTTCTTCTAGCAGTGATTCTTCCCTTTAGGGCGTCATAATAACTGAGAGTTAACCGCAGTTTGGTACAGAGGAGCAAGGGTTTTGGATTTGTACAGTGAGAGATAAAATAGTACTGCTACCTCACTGCACACACACAAAGACTTTTTTAAGGCCATTTTATTTCTAATTTTTCAGGGTTTTTTTTATTAATTCCATTTGAAATGTTGAAAAATAAGAGAAAAGTGGAAAAAATAGGAAAATGGGAGGAAGGAGGTTAGATGAAATTTTCAAAATATTTCATTAATTATAATAATTTTTTCTTAAGAGATAATTACAGTATAACCTCGATAATAATTAACTCAAATGTAGTACATTTAATGATAACAATACTAATAATGAAAACCATGTTCATAAATTATTTAATAATTAAACAACATTACACAACGAAGTAATATAAACTCGTTGTTTTTATTATTATTATTATAATTATTACTATTATTATTTTTAGTATAAATTTATTCAAAGATAGTTCATTCATTACAATACAAACGCAGTTTGTGTATTTACTTGAGCAAACATTTTAAACTAATTGATAGTCATAAAATCATAAAAATACTAGTTAACCACAATAATAACCATATTATAAACTTTTAACTTTTTATCAATATATAAACCTTATATACTCATTAAACACTAGTTAATTAAATAGCACGACTTCTTTCCTTCTAAGCTATCTATGTACAGGACTGAGTTCTATAATACCACTGATCGCGTTCATAAGCTACACGGATTTTCTCCTACGACGAATCATGCAACAGAAATTAAAAACGAAACAAAAACAAAAACATCAATCAAGAAAGAAGAAAAACAAGCTTATACTAATTTATTCCGTCATGGTAAACTCGGATCTCAAGATTTCTTCGCTCGAGGAAGAATGGTGCTCGCAAGATCTTCGTTCAGCTTCACAGGAAGAGGTGGCATCTGCTTCATTAATTCCGGCATGTCATTCGAGCTGTAATACACACTTCAGATTATTAGGATCGAGACACATACCGTAATCGGAAATTCACAATTACAAGTACAATTAATTACCCTCATTTCATTTTTAAGATTTGATAAAGATGAGAGTCTGAATAGTTCACCTGTATATTCGACCCTAAGACTACTTATCGTATATCTAAAGAATAAGCTTTCAACCAAAAATCGTATTATATAAGATATTAAGATCTGAAAGTGACGATCCATGCAGCTAAACCCACAATAAGCGAGGCACGTTTCATTCAAAGCTAAAATTTCAAATTCAATGTAATTTTCATTTTATTTTCTTATAATCACAAGCATTTATTGAGATGATTATATATACACTAGCAGGCATTCACACTTCAGAAATAACTAAAAAACTACTGAAAGAATAAATGAAAACGATAAAGCCGTTATCAGACGCAGCATTAGTAAACAAGCAAGGAACTCCATAGATGCAGCAATTCTGTGTCAAGGGTTCCTCATTGCTTCAACGGAATACAAAACGAATGTTAAAAGGATAGAGCACGTACTCGTTTAAGATTGAAAGGATGTTACTTCGAGCTTGACAAAAGAGATTGATGTTATCGTGGAGCTGCATGTGAAATAAGCAATTAATAATGTCAATAACATCATTACTACAAAAGAAGCAATGTTGTCAACTAAGCTGATCCACTAAATCGAACTAAAAAAAAGCAGGTAGCTGAGGCGTATAATGAAACAGTATTCAAATCAGAGTTTGTAAGCCCAAAATATATTGCCGCAAACAATCATAAAATTTTGACCTACCATTAAACTATAGCAATAACTGATGAAACAAGAAAATGCTTAGCAATATCATTCATTAGCTTACAGTAGAGCTATCCAAGTAAATTTAGAAACATGAATATAACGAAGCTGCTAATACCTTGCAAGCAGAAAAGTTGGCTGAAATTTGATCCAAGGCCTGAGCATTTTGCTCAAGAAGCTGGCCAGCAGCTCCACCAATTGCTGCAATTCACGTTTTTTAAAAGGCTCAAAACATATACAAAGAAGTATCCAATAATATATTCATTGAGAGTTCACAACCCTCTTAAAATGAAACTTGTATCTCCTTTACAACATTAAAGTTTGATATAGAATTATAATAATGAGTGACAGTTTGCCCAAAAATTAGAACTATGATATATTATTTAATTTATTTTTTTCTAAAACATATATGTATGATGCTTCAACCAATGATCAGACTCAAGATCAGATATAGATGCCAGTAAGATGATATCCTTTCACTGAAAGCAAACCATAGCTGTACCATATTCTTGGCTAACAAAAATATAATAAGGTTAACTGCCTTATTCATTGCACAGAATTAGTAATCTACAATTAAATTAAATATAAAGACCATTTTTTGTAAGTTAAAAAAAGAAGTAAAAAATTAGCTGCACAACGAACTTTAATCTTAGAATGGCATGATCTACATCTGACTGAAACATGCTACTTCTCGTGAGGGTAACAGCTCTCAGTTTTATATATAAAATTGCATTGATATTTGAAGCTACTCCAGTTCTAATATTCCCTGATGCATAAATTTCTAGCCCGCAATGTCCTATTAAGATTTGACTTAGAAAATATAGAACTGGCTCTCCACACATACAATACAAAGTTTTAGAAATCAATTATGAGGAAAAAAATTCAAAAAATGATAGAAATTTACAAACATTCTGATTAAGATTGGAGGCCTCAAAAGGTAAAACCTTTCCCATTTGGTAATGAATACTGCACCATCATGCTTGAAGAAAACATGTCACATGTTACAACATTCCAGCTTGCGTATATATGCAAAAAGGCGAAAAAATGCAATTGCAAGCTACTTTTCCTGCATGTATTTCATTGTTTATACTATGAACTACAGTCCTGATTAAATCATATGTATACGCTTTCCATGTGCAGTAGCGCTGCAGACTAGTATGAACCATAGGAGACATAAAACAAAAGAATTTACAACAGTATCTATCAAGTAGATGAGGGGATAGAATAAAATGCAGAAAAAACTGACTCCCTACTAGTAACTTCCATTTCTTTCAGGAAAGTTAAGAGTGTTAACTGACCTTTGAATGAGATTCCATCATCACTTTCTGCTGAAAGCATTGGCTGAACATAGGGGGGACCATTGGTGCGATTTGCAGCTTGAGAAGATTTTGGCAATGAGTCTGTAACCTTTTCCTGAAAAACCCAAGAAAAAACAGAAATTACTTAGTCAGAGTATTAACTGGACTGAGTTCAACTGAAGCCCAAAATAAAATAAAATAAAATAATAATAATAATATAATAATGCATACATGCATAATACATAACTTGGCTCCAAAACAGTAACAAAATCATAGCCACAGAAACCATTTAGGCATTACAGGTTGGCAACAAGTGAGGAAACTACAAAGATTAATTGCCTAGTTTGGACTTTGTAGATAACAACTTTTATAGCATGTTTATCAGTATCTCAAGGGCTCAAATTCAAGTGAAAATCTCTTTTAATTTTGTAGCAAAGGCACTGTCCATTGACTGCCGAGAGTTTTGTGTAAATAAGGATATTAAGTCTCTGACTGATTTTGAAGAAAAATAAAATAACTATCTAAATCTTCAAACATAGCCCATAAATCTAATGTTGCAAGACAAGGTGGGTGAATGATATAAATTAAAGGAAGCCTCATTTTTAAAGTATTGAACTCGAAAGTAGTGGAAGATTATGACAAGAAGTAATTCAGTACCTTTTTGTCTTTATTTTTCCTTGATGAAATATTATCATCTTTCCTTCTCTTGCCAGTCTCCTTTTTCTGCAAAACAGTAGACCGTTCAAATCAGAATTGTCATGGCTGGTCCCTATTAGTCCCATTCTGGTTTTTGTATCTACGATGAAAATCAAGATATACGATGAAAATGCATAATGGAGTTTTTTAATACCTTATTTCCTTTTCCCAATGAATCTCATGAATCACTGACAATCTTTTGAAAGATAATTTACCAACACATATAAGTGCAAAATAGATCATCTAAGTAGTCTATAAAATCAAAAGTTATTTTCCTGAAGACTGAACATTATTCAACTCTACTCAAGAAACTATATACTGGAACCTTCAAAAGAAGACAACATCCAATTTATAAAACAGCTGCATGCCAGGAACGATTTGAAATTACAAAACAATGACAAGTTTTTCGTCAATAGTATTACAGGAATCCCAAACCGATTTTTATACAGCATGTATGATAATATTCTTTTGGAAAAAGCTTTTCCTATGAAACTGATCCTTGAATTGCCAAAACATTCAACCGGGCAGGGAACTGAAAAAGAGAAGTGTCGCAATATGGAGTGACTAAACTTCTTACATACAAAACTCTTTCTGAGGTAGAAATATTTAGTCTACCAACATTATTGATCTCCAAGTACAGAGTTTTAATCTTTATATCCATAACTATAACTTTAAAACAGTTACAGATATTCTTAACTCAAAATCGGACGTGATTACAATCCTAAATATAAGAGTAAAACATCCAAAAACCGAATACGAAAAGAAAAGAATGATGAAAAAAAAAAGAGCTTACACTCATCCATCTGCAACGTAATGCAACATCCCGAACTGTCTTATCTCTTAATTCTTGAGCAATTTGAGCATAACGAACAAGGGGGTTTTCTGCCGCAAATCTGTCAAACGGTCAAACCCATCATTATCTAAATAAAACATGCCAACAACATATGGTCGGAACTCCAAGAAGATTCACAGTAAATACGTTGCAAATTGTAAATATGAGAAAACAATAGAAAAAACAAATCATGTTAATGCATGTTTAAGTTTAGGAGTTCTATTATTCTTAGACATTAGAGTTTCAAATTCGGTTTAATGAATGATGATTCTCTTAAAAAAATTAGAACTAAAAGATAACGAAAACTAAGCAAGAACCGAAAGAATCTCCAATAACCAAAACAAACACATTATACATTCCATCAATTCAGCTAAAACGACAACCATTCAAGAAATGTGAACAGTCGAGAAATAAAAACAAAAATATAAATGTAGAGAGAGAGAGAGAGAGAAAAAGAATCACTAGCTGACTTTGCCATCAAATCTTCGAGAGTGGACTGTTCCTCGGGAGTCCAATCAAGTGACAGACCCGGGTTGTGGCGGAGACCCGGCTGGGTGTCCCCCACCGTGGAATTCTCCGTCGCTGACAGGCCGCCGGCACCATTTCCATTCTCCTGTCCGCCGCCGTTACTGCTATTATTTTTGCCGTTGCTGGTGTTGCTATGGCCGCCAGATGAAGGGTTGGCACTTGCCGCCATCAACGCCCACCACCGAAATCTAAAAACCTAAAAATTTACTTCTGAATTGAATTTCGAATTCAATTCGATTGCGTTTCGAAAATTATATATGAGCTGAATTTCGAATTCAATTCGATTGCGTTTCAAAAATCGTGACAAAAACAATTAATTAACGAAAATTGGCAATCTGATAAGCACGGAAGAAGAGAGAGAGAGAGAGAGAGAGAGAGAGAGAGAGAGAGAGAATAATATGTTCAGATCGGCGGCGGTTATGCTTTTCCTTTTTCTGTATTCTATAGGATAAATAGCACTTCACCCCTCTAACTTCATCATATTTGCACATTTTCGCCCCCCGCAAGTACAATTTAGGCATTTTGCCCACTGAATCTTTACTTTGAATATTTCACGTCCAATTCAGATTTTGTTTGTACCACTAAAATGAAAATGTGATGGATCATATTGGAATTAGCATATTTTAAAAACTAAATTGGAAGTAAGGAAATATTTTTTATTAAATTCCACAAAAAATAAAACATAAAAGTAGCATATCAAAATTTCGAAATTTACAGTGAAAAAATTTGTTCAAAGATCGATTTTTCTTGGATCGCAATCGGCGGGCTTTGGAATTTCCATTTGATTAATCACATATAGTATAAACACATAATAATGTTAAATATTTACAGTGTAAATTTTGGGAGAAAAATCAAAATTTTCAAAAATTGAAATCGGATAAGAATTTGAATATATATATGCATTTCGATTTAGTTCCAAAAAACTTTGAAAAATCGAGAATTGGAGCTTTCGTGATTTCAAATGGAAAATATTATTCCAAAGTTGAAATGTTTTTTTCTTAAATTGATTATTTTAATGTGATAAAGAAGGGACTCGTAGCTAATCATGTATGTGCGTTGGCTAAATCTCCAATCTCATGCAGTAACTTAAAATATTAAGGCTCGTCTGATTACCGCTATAAAATTCTACTACTGACTAAATAGTAGGGCTAATAACACGTACGGTTAGTAAGATTCACATTTTTCCAAACCCTAAACAAATATCAAAATTTGTTATTAAGAGCAACTCCAATGCAAAACATCAAAATTGAAATATCAAATATTTATTTGATAATTAAGATAATATTTTAATATTCATTTACAATTTATCTACTCCAACCATGGTTATCAAAATTAATAATCAATTGGAAGTTTTTTAGTAGTTTTATTTATAATTGTCACGTGTCATTTTGTGATTGGAGGTTTAGGTGGTTATTGTTTTGATAACTTAATTTCCAGGATGTATTTTTACTTATGAAGATGTAGATTATCAAAATACTTACCCATTTTGATACTCCCATTGGAGTAGAAATTTTTAATTTTGGGATATAAAAAAGGTAGTTTATGGGTTTGATAATCCATTTGATACTCCCATTGGAGTTGCTCTAAATACTACTATTTCATTGAATTAGCACTTGTCTCCATGTGATTAATTTAATAAACACTAAAAACAAATAAGACAATTTTATCCTTAAAATCATATTTTACTACTGTTGTAAACCAAGTGGATTTAGAAACAATTTATATATAATAATTGAATTTAACAAATTTAATAGAAGATCTAATCTAAGAAATCGAATATTCTACTAACTAAATAATCAATTAATCAATAAGAAGTTAATCCAATCTAATCCAATATAGATATCGAACGAGTCATAAAATTGATTTTTATTTGATCGATGAGTTGATCGATAGGCTTGATATATCCAAGCACGGTCCGTCAAAGGTCGGCTCATCGGACCCTCTACTAACTCGCCCATTTACATAATTTAGAAGGACTCAAGGCAAAATAAATAATTAAAATTTGAGTTTTATCTTATTTGATATTTGGTTAGTGTATCAATAAAATAAAAATAATCATGAAGTAGAAGAAAAATATTGTTGTGATGGGATTTCCTTAACTACCCTTGTTGACTCAAAGTCAAAAGTGTTAAATTAGGCTGCGGCAGCCGAGTCAACTAGGTCCCACACATCACTCCGCCACCGCGTCCTTCCTTATTAAACTCGTGGAAGAAACAATTGGGGGGTAATTTCGTCAATTTTGCTCAGAAATTTCTTGGGGTTCGCAAAAAAAAAAAAAAAACCCGATTTTTTTTGCAGATAAACACACTTTTTTTCTGATCAGTCAATACTACCGATTTTCCCCAACCTCCTCCTCTCTCTCTCTATCTCTCTCGTTCGCTTTCTCTGTTCGAGAATCCGATTATAGTCTATGGAGAACAACGCCCAAGCATCAGGTATTTGCCGCCGTTATTTCAATCAAATTTGGATCAATCAAATTTGCAATCTCTTTGGATTTTTTGAATTTTTTTTTGGTGTTTAATTCGTAGTTTTCTGTGTGCGGTGTTTTATGTTTTGATTCTGTGATTTGGCGAATTTGTTATTTTACAGATTAATATTGTTTCTTCAATCGTCCGTTTGAAGATTAGGGCTCCTTGTATTAATCAGGAATTTGTTCATGCTTTATTACTTTTTTCCCTTATTGCAAAGAACTGATTGCGGAGCTCCTTTAAATGATTTAGTTCAATCATCTATTTCCGAAATTGAAGAATGCTCTTTTAATCTTATTCAAACCATTTCCTCTCGTTTACGGATCCTGATTCGACTTGATTTTTGGTTGTAAAATGATCACAGAAGAATCTAGCAATATTAGGCAATGAAACCTTATTTGATTTTTTTGCCGCTTGGCCAATTAATGTATTTCTCATATGTCCAACGTGTCTACGAAAGGGGTTTTTGAACAGGAAAGTATACACCATTATTAGACGATATACTTATTCTTCTTATTAATTTATTTGTAGGTGGTGGTGGCCCACCGCCAAAACCGTGGGAGAGAGCTGGATCCTCTTCTGGGCCCGGACCATTTAAGCCTTCCTCTGCTGGTAACACAAGTGCTGTAGTCGAAGCTTCTGGAACTGCTCAACCCGGTGAAGTTGTTTCGACTGCTAATAGGAGTACAACTGTTAATACAAACACTCTTGGGAGGCCAGTTCCTGCTCGGCCCTGGGAACAGCAGCAGACGTATGGCAGCACTTATGGAGGAGGTATCAAAGACGACTACTTTTTCTTTTTTCTGAAATGAGTGCATGTTTTGTTTCATTGGCTTGAGATTAGACCGGCCTTGCATTGAATATGTTTTGTCTCCATATTGTCCCATGTGTCACATGCTTCAGATAGATGAAACTGGATGGTGGTTACTGCATGCTTTGTTGCGATTTTCTATGACTATTAGCATTCGCAATTTGATTTTTTTATTTTTTTTGAGTAAATTAAAGTCCTTTACAAGGGGAAGTAGGGGACGGGGGGACTGTTCGCAATTTGATATTGGCATGCTGATAAATGAAAAAGTGGGCTTCTATGATCTGAAACTGCAATCATGACTGCCATAAGCCACACTGTTGAAATATGGATAAGAAATTTCTCCGTTGAAGCTGGTCCTGTAGGAGTTTTTAGATGGCCTGACAAACTCTGCTGTTCCAAGTAAAATGGCATGTTTCCTTGACATTAGCGTTTAAAAATTTCATATTAGCACAGCATTCAAATGAAAGAATGCCAATTGTGTAATCTGAAATTGCACTATGACCCGAGTAATAATCCACTTTGATTAAATACACAGAACAAATTCTTTTGATGCAGTTGGTCCTATACATGCTTTTAAATGGACTAAGAAATACTGATGTTCTAATTGAAATTGCTTGCTTCCTTGACATTAGTGTTCGTGTGGTTTTATCTGCTTTTATAATGTGGTGAAGTTTTCTGATGGATTGAGTGTCGGTGTTCGATTATTTGTAGTAGTTGCCTGCTTCGGAAAACATGTGAGTATGAGATAAAGTATTATAGATAATGCTTTGCCAAGATATGGATAATTACAGTCATGCCATTAACCCCTGTTCTCTAACACGTTAATAAGTGCCAGTAGTTTGACACTTGCATATTCTGCTAATAATTTGTCTCTCTTGGAGTGAGTACAGTTTTCTAGTCTAAGCCTTGATATTTTCATAAATCTTCAACATTTTAATATTAAGATGGACTTCATGTTTAAACTAGAAGATAAGTCACAATTCTTTGCAAGATGTAAGCGCGGAAACAGAAAGAGTCATATTGGTGTGATATTCGAATCTATATACATATATTTATGTATCTGAACCTTTCAGAATCTAATGTGCATTTGGCCCTTGGTTTGTTTCTTATCCAGGTTATGGTTCGGGTGTAAATTACAATTCTGGATATGGAAGTGGGATGTATGGTTCATCATATGGGGGATTAGGAGGGGGGTTAGGAGGTGGATTAGGTGGGGGGTTAGGAGGGTCGTATGGAGGTGGGATGTATGGAAACAGCATGTATAGAGGAGGTTACAGTGGACTTTATGGAGGAGCAGGAGGCGGCATGTATGGTGGTGGTGGTGGAATGTATGGTGGTGGTCTTGGAGGAGGTCTTGGAGGCCCCATGGGAGGCTATGGAATGGGCATGGGGGGACCCATGGGTGATCAAGACCCAAACAATCCCTACGGACCTCCTCCTTCTCCACCTAATTTTTGGATTTCGCTAATGCGAGTGGTAAGTCAAAAGACTTCTTTCTTCGTTTTGACAGTTTGTAACTATTCTTTCTGTCTATGCATTGTCAATAGCAGTAGATGGAGCTGATTTTGTGCCCATTCTTTAGTAATATGTAGGATATGGTATTGTTTTATAGTTGGTTGTCCAAATTGTTTGTGCTGATTCGGTATACGAATTCAATCCCAACTGCATTTTGCAAACAACATTAACCCCTACAACATTTAGTTGCCTCTACAAACATCCCTTAATCTTGTTTATTTTATTCGATAATTGCAGATGCAGGGTGTAGTGACATTTTTTGGACGGGTTGCAATCTTGATCGACCAAAATACACAGGCATTCCATATGTTTATGTCTGCCCTTCTTCAGGTACTTTTTTTTTTCTTATGTGCAAAACATTATCCAGTGCAGTTTGTCGGTATCTGGAGAAAGAAAAATTGATCTGGTCGATATTTCATTTTTGCAGCTATTCGATAGATCTGGTATGCTATATGGAGAGCTTGCCAGATTTGTTCTTAGAATATTAGGAGTCAGATCGAAGCACATGAAAGTTCATCCTCCCGGCATGGAAGGTCCACCTGGACCTCACAACCACCCTGGAAATCACAACTACATGGAGGGACCAAAGCCTGCTGCTCCGAGCGGCGGTGCGTGGGATGGTGTATGGGGTGATGCACAGTAAATCGATCTGATTGTACGTGTCTCTTTAGTGTAGATGATGAGAAATGAATTGGCCGTCGTATCTTTTAATTGAAAGGTGCAAGTGCAGAAGAAAGAGGATGCTGCTACTACTACTTTCCTTGATTCGAAATCTCACCCGAAACAGAATCGTCGTATTCTTGTAATGGAAGCTGCGTGTAATAAAAAGGAGAATACATATATCCTAAGAAGTAAAAAAATGGTTTTTGTGTGGAAAATTATCCTTTTACTATTAGTATTCTGTCAGTTGAATATATATATATATATATATATATATATATATATATATATATATATATATATAATGTGATTTTGGTCAATATTATATGTTCTTTACTATGTTGAGTACATAAATTTACTGTTTCACTAGGAAGCAATGTATTATCATAAATATACATCTTTTATATAGTTACATTTACTAAAAGAAATTGACACTCAATGGTTAACATTTCCTTCAACTCAAGTTTATTCCCTACCTCCTATAACCGGAAGGCCCAATCAGGCGCAATGCACATCGCTTCTTCGTCTCCGATTTCGACATCACTCCTCAAACATTTAAACATCTCGATAGCCGTCGAGCTTATTCGTCTGCACCGACCCAAATACAGATACCTGAGCCGTTTGCATCCGTCTCTTAAAGCGCGCAAGCCCTCATCACAGAGATACCTGCACCCGTTCACATTAAGCCTTTCCAAGTTAAAACAGTTCGAACCGATAGACTCCCACCCTGCAATACCGATCCCATGGCACAAAGCTAAGCTCCATTCTTGCAGCAAAGGGCACCCCTTCGAAATCGTCAGAATCGCATCATCGCCAATAGTTCTGTACAGCCGAAAATTGAGTACTCTCAGTTTCGAAATAAATCGAGCACTAATTAATGACAAACCGTGTCCGTTGATCCACCAATTAATGCTAGAGATGTTCAAGTACTCGAGTCCACCCCCACTAAAAATGGCCATCATTCCTTCTGGCTCGAAATCACAAGACGCGGCTTCTAGATACGTCAGTGTCTGCGAGCACCCTTTAAAGCCAACGCCGTTTACACTTCTGCAGTGAGATATGTCGACCGCTCGAAGCTGACGACAGTTTTTCGAAATAGCCCCCACACCATGATCGGATATAAGCGAGCAATACGAGAGATTAACATCTTTTAGGACTAGGCAAGACTTAGATAAGGTTTCTAACCCGACATCGGTAATATTGCATCGGTGGAGACTAATTATGGCCAGATTAGGGCAACCACTAGCAACGAAAGAGAGCCCGTGATCCGTAATACCATAACAACAATCAAGATGCAATATTTGCAGCTTCGATCCATTATCGAGCAGTGCGGACAAACCGGAATCTAAAAGCTCGGTGCATCCAGCTAGAGACAATGACTGCAGCTGCGAAAAACGGTCGAGCAATCTGTGCAGATGGCATGAATCGATGTTCATTGAAGGCCCGACGAGCAACTGTAATGATCTACGGCTCGAGTTTTGAATACGAAGCCACCGATGGCAAGCCAATCCGAACGAGTCACGGTCCGAACTAGAGTCGAGCCTTTGAAAAATAATGTGTAAGCAATCATCTGGAAGTTGGAGTACAGACGTAGGCGGGTCGTCCATTATACGTTAGATGCTTCCGGAAGGTTGGAGAGCTCGAATTTTCACGGTGATTTTCTTGTAAGATGAGGCGGACGAGGTTGGCGATTCGAGGCCACAGAGAGCGGTCGAGTCTCCATAACCGTAACCAATGAGAACCCCACAGCTGCGGCAGAGGAGTTTGGATTTCGAACGATATCGACCCCAAGTTATAGGGAGGCAGTTGACTTCGTCAACTTGAGTAAATCGGCTCGGGTCAATAGAGAGAAAGGAGATAGAGCCCTTGTTGATGGATTTGCTGTACTTGGATCCGATGCTTGAAGTTGCACGATTCGATGACGTCAAATTTAGAGCATATCCGCAAGAACCACAGCTGCAAAGATCGGCAAGCACAAACGCTAAGATAGTAAGATGCAGTAAGAAAGAAACGGAAAGGTAATTCATTAGTAAAGAAAGAGGAACGACACCATGGACGTACGAGAAAATCTTGTACTTTTGATCGAATAGATTTATCTAAAGGGTCTTTCCATACGAGAAAATAAAGCGAAAACAAGTACCGGAATCGATGCCTCAAAGAAGAAATTACATAAGCAGTATAATAACAGAACCAAAGAAGAAATTTTCGACTAAAAGTCAACCGATCGATCAACCGAAAAAAAAAAATCGAACACAGCCTCATTACCTTAAATGATACTAAAATCAAATTTCAACGTTACTTATATCAGAAGCACAGATACATTAAACAAAAAAAAATCAAATTAAATTAAATTAAATTAAAGCAATTCTACAGTTATACTCACAACCCATGAATCAAAAGTCAAAACCCACATGAATTGAGCAACTACAGATGATTTTCACAACATAAAACACAAAATTGAACGTCGCAAAACCCTAAATTCCCATCAACGGAAAAGGTTTAAAGAATCAATAACTGAATCAAAATAACCATAAAAAATTAATTTTAAAAGAATTGTAATTACAAGAATAGAAATTTAACCTGTAGGATACCTCGGCAGGTTGGGACATTGCTTAATCAGAGGATCAAATGTAAGTTTCGTGCGATCCCATTGTAGACTGTGTGCTGAAGTTTTTTTCTTAATAACCAATTAATTGGTATGAACATATTAAAAAGACGACGAGCAGTAGTTGAATTCTGCACTCTGCAGTAGTTGAAAAGGGGAAAAAAGTGATCTTGACGCTTTCTTTTTCTTTTCTAACGCTTTTATGTTTGTTCTAAAGTCGCTATTTTGGCCTTTGGCTTCTTTTGGGGGCTATTGTTGAAAGAGTCAAAAATATATGGGATAAAAAAATATATATATAGGGTAAATTACAGTGACCACCCTGAGGTAAGGTCAAATTACGGAAAACCCCCTCATGTTTGGATAATTACAACTGTCCATCAACTATGAATCGTCGTACACGTCCAGCAGCGTTGCGGTGTAGTGGAATCTTTTAGGTTATGTGGAATATTCTCCGATATGTACATGTTTTACCCCGTTCGAGCTCAACATTTTGAAACATGATGATCGTGAGATGTATCTATTGGCTTGTATATATTAGATTGTGGTGCATCATAAGGGTGATGCACGGAATGTAGAATATTATGTTGAATTTGACACCATAGAGATGGACGTGTAAAATGACTCGTAGTTTAAGGACGATGGTTGTAATTATTCAAACAAGAGGGTTTTTTTTGTAATTTGATCATGCCTTAATTTACCCTATATTAAAAATAACAAAATTTGCCCTTTTTATTTTTTTGGTTGAAATGATCAAAATATATTTCTTCTAACACACGTATTGTTTATTGATTAATAAAGAAAATGTTATGATGTTGGTTGACTCGACTCGTGCTTTCCACTTTTTTAAATGGGGTAATTGGATGTTTATTAGTAAATTCGTATCGAATTGTATTGAAATTATCAAAATTTAGGTATCCTCAAAGTTTCATACCATTTACCGAATCTGATTGGTTATGTAATTATTGAGTTACTGAAAACTTTATTAAAAGTATATAAAAAATAATTTAAATCCAATTTTCATTTATTTTTGTAAATTTTAAGTATACCAATAATGATTATAGAATAAAATAATAAATACAAATTTGGGAAAGAAAACCGAATGTTGTAAAAAAAAAATATGCTTTATGACATTTTTTTCTTTGTTGCGATTTTATTTTTTTAATTTTAATTATTATTTTGTTAAAATAAATGTATCATGCCATTTACATAGAATTTAAAAAGACGTTTGAAAATATTAAAAATTATCTAAATTGAAAGAACAATTTTTAAAAAATCTCTCTTACATTTTTCATATTTACTAGTAGAAAATATTAATTCTAACATCCTTTCAAAGTAATGAGTTTGAATGTCATGTAAGAGATTACAACATAGTAAAAAAAAACGACGGGATAGGCGAGACGAAACCACATAATAATCATGTGGCAGTCGGAACAAGATGGAACGGTCGGAATGGAAGACAAAAAATCTTAAAGAAGACCGGTTGAAGCTCGGTGATGAATGAAATTAGAAAAGACGACGTCGCGATGGAATGGACACTTTGAAAAAAATGTTATTGTTTTAAATTTTAATATCTAAAAGATAAATCCAAGCTATAATAGTGCATAGTGAAGAAAGTTATAACAGAGGTTTCCTTTTTTGCCTTCAATAATAGCAATCACTCTCATATCCGTCTTCAATAATAGCATTCAGTATAGAGAAAAAAACAAGACATTATGCACTCCCATCGTTGTAATATTTTATTTTTGAAATTGTAATAACATTTTGCATATTATTGTACTGTAATGTTGATATAAAAACATATTAAAAATAAATTCAATTTTTTTTGACATTTCAATTAAAATTTGTCCGTTACAGACGGGATAAAGCCACGGCATTGCAATAGAACTGAATCGACAATTTCCGCAACAATGCATCGCACGTTTTCGTTGAACCATGAGTGTGTTACATCAATTCAAAAAACATTTTATCTTCAAATATAAATTTTATTTCACTCGACACGAAATATAGAAGTATGTACTAGTACATAAACATGTATAAAGTATTGTGGAAAGAATCCTAATTTTCGAAAAAATGAAACCTATTTTTGCAATAAAACGAAACAAATAAGCAATAGGCCAATCAACCCGAAGAAAAAAAAAAAGAAAAAAAAAAAAATGGCAATGGAGAAAAAGTACAGGGCAACGAAGAACAAGGGTACAGACACATTCCATCTTTCAGATAGAGCAATTCCCAATTAGAAACCCTAATCAAAATTTGGTTTCATCTCTTTCTAATTTTCCATGTAACCAACACTATTTGCTTGAACATTTCACCTATACATACATAGATACATACACCGATTTCTGTACGTATAGGTCCGAATAATCAGATCCTATCAGCAGGTATCTGGTTTGACCCTTCTGCACCTCCGATTCCGTTCAATTTTTGAATCCGGCAAGTTACACCTACTCGCCGGTGCAATTTCCCGATTAGATCCGCCGCTGCGAAAATCGAACCGTTCGATTGATTTTCCCCGATGGACGATCTGGATATGCTAGGGCGAGACATCGGGCTCGGGACCCGCGGAAAATCCAACCCGATGAGGTCCGGCCCGGCGGCGGATCGTCGATCCATGGACGATCCGTTGTTCAGCGACGTCTTCGGCGGTCAGACCAAGTACGCGCCGAGCTCAAACTCCGGTAGCAATGTCAAACACTCGCCGGCGAGCGATTTCTACTACGATTCTATTTTCAAGACCTCGTCCACATTCGAAACGAAGAGCAGTAGTAGCGGGAATAACAATTCGTCTCCGTTGCCCGTGTATGATAAGCCTTTGTACGACGATGAGGATATATTTGGTGGGTTGCCCGGGGTGAAGAACAAATCCCCTGCCTCGACTGTCCGGTTTGATAACGATGTGTTTGCTTCGATTTCGTCACCGCAGATTGGTAGAACTAAGAATCGGAGCAGTGATGTTGATGACTTTTTGGGGAATTTGAGGATGAATGATAAGGCAGGGGAGAACAGCTCGAATCATAGTGCTAAAAGCAGCTCGAGTACGAAGGGGTTTGATGATTTGTTAGCTGGGTTTGGGAGTGTCAATTCTGCTACTAGCAACAGGTATTTATTTCTTTATTTGTACTGAATATTTGGATTGACTAGTTTTCTCTTGCTGTTTGATCCTTATACTTGCTTTTGTAGTTTGTGCTTGCTTGGGAAGTTGTTGATTCCAATTATATGGATTGATTCTGATAATAATTGCATTGTAGGGGCGCTGTATATTAGGTAGGGAAATCTAGTATCTGCCGGAATGTAAAACTAGTGGTGCCTTTTTAAGTTTTATCCATTGTTATGCTAGGCTCAGTCGTTGATATTTTATAGCGATGAAAATTATAGTTGAGAATTTTTAGCGTTTTATGTTTTGAATCTTTGATTGATGGCTTGGAGATTCGGTGTGCAGATTGACACTGCTTGATGTTCGTAATAGGATTTCAGATGCTTCGTTCTTATCCAGTTAAATGCTTTGATACGGTAGTCCAAAGATTACCACATATGACAGTTTTTGCTTCTTAACGGAGAAAGATTATGGGGTTAAGAATTTTAAATAGTTCTTTTCGTGCTACTTTCCAATTTTATTATTTCATGGAGAGTTGATGCGTAACATAATCTTCTATTATCTATTTTCTTGAAGTTTTGATTTTCTGATCAAGTTCCATCCACTTAATACTTGAAATCCATAAAAAAAATGGCAGCAAAATTCTAGAACAGTATGTTGTGAAAATGGTAACCAGCCATTAGTAAGACTCCAAGCATTTATACAAGCACAGTTTTGGTAAAATCAGTATAGGTCAATGCATATTTAATAGGCCAAAGTTTTTTAGTCCCCATGCTGGTGAATTCGGTAAAGAGAATATGTGATACAGTATTTGACAGGTCGCAGTGGCTGGTATAATGCAGATAACATCATTATAGAATTGTTGTTTGAGAGCAAATATGGCCTATATCAGAGCTACCATAAGCAAAATATTTTCCATCTCTTTTGTGTTTTGTCTACCCACCTTCTTAAATGATTACCTTTTAATCTTAGAAAACTTTGGCCTTAATTTTGTATATGATATCATAAATTTTGTTGACTCTTGCAAACTCAAATACTTACCAAGTTTTGAAATACATGTAGTAACCACAAAAATTGATTGGAAAAATTTAATTAGTTTTAATTAGATATCATTTACATGTTTCTCAATCATACCGGGATAGTATGGAATGGGACGGAAGAGTTCTGATACATTTTAATAGAAACATGTGAATGTGGTTAATATCTGATGCCTGTTAAGAGAATTTAGAAATAACAGGGAAAACATTTTCATTTTATACTAGTTGTGCACTTATATCTAGTTTGCTTTCACAATCTTTAGAGGTTAAGATGGATGATGCTCACACGTTACAAAGGGAAAACTGAACAAAGACAAAGTTTATCTGTTTATCTTCGTTGGCTACAGCTTTCCTTGTTTGGAAAAATTCTGCACTATCATAGAACTTAAGTATTACTGTGGGATGGAAGGTAGTCTTAAGCATCCAAGGAAACTTTTTTAGCTGCTATAAGGGCTGTCTGCCTGGGATTTTTTTTTTTTTTTTTTTTTTTTTTTTTTTTTTTTTTTATATCAAACTGTTTATATATATATGTGAAAGTTATCCCTTTAACTTGCTTTGGCACTGCCGATTAGAAACTCACAAATTTTGTTTATCATACTACTCACCATTCCTTGATTTAACGAAACTATCACTAATCAACTGTCTGAGTTCGAGGTACTATCTTAATTGTTGAACTTTCGGGATTCAATTAGAGCAGGTTAATATGGATGTGGTGGCTTTAATAGGTTAATAAATAGATGGCATATAAATGGGAATTGACTTGGTGCCTTGGTGATGAGATTGAAGACGCAATTAGAGGTCGTTGTAAGTAGTAAATAAAACAAAAGGCGACACATTCAAGGTAAAATTTTGCTATGGCGGTGTTCCATTCCTGAAAGAGAACACTCATGTGTTAGGCATAGCTGAGTATTTCTAGGTTCCAGTAGTTTACTATTACAAAGGAAGGCTTTTATAATCAATAAATTAGTTTTAAGGGAGAGCTTGAAAACCGCGAGATCAAATGATAATCGAACAGAGGGAACTCCTATATATATATATTTATATGGCCTTATTTAATGGCCTTACAACACAAGCACGCACACAACTGAGATTGAACCCAGGGCCTCCAACTACAAGAAGCGAAGAGGTGCCCACTCCTATTTATTATATGGAACTGAGCTCTCAGATATAATTACTGGTTAATAGATGAAAGCTTGAATAATTGTTAGTAGCAAAGTTTAAAGAATATTAGATCTTTTATCAGATATGAACGAGTCTCATAGTCCAAACCAGAGGACCCCCTGCTTCGACCATTCGATAGTTGTTTGGCTGTAGATAATTTGCTCTCCGATTATAATTGATAAATCAAATTAACAATCTGCTACGCTATTTTAAACTTGGAAAATATTGGCGATTTTTTGTTTTCTGTGGACCCTGTGACTGAAGGCTTACAATTCAAAAATATTTGCTTGCTTTAATCTATTTGAAACTGGAGTTACATTAATAAGTATCATTGTTTCCCTTGTTGGCACAGGCCCATACAAGAGTCAAGGTGGGGATCTGTACCAACTGCTGGGTCAAAGCAAGGCCTCGACGATCCTTTTGTAGTTCTGAATTCAAACCCGCGCTCATCGTCCAGGGTCTCCACAGATCCTCTGGAAAAAATTGATAAGATTAGTAAACCTAGGACTGTGCGGGCTGAAGTTTCATCTGGTAGTGGTGAAGCATTTGATGACTTATATCCCGTCAATAGTGTCGGAAATTCTTCGCATTCATTTTCCCCTGGGAGGGATAATAGAGGGAAAGATGGGAGTCCTTCTAGATCAGCAATGCCTCAATCTGCTACTACCAGAGAACCTTTGGGGAACACTTCTTTAAGATATTCAGAGAGCAATACAGTGAAGAAAGTTCCTGCAGACAATTTTCAGGAACGTCCGTTATTTGATGTGCCCAATGTCTCAACGGGTCATCAGAAATCTTTTAGTCAAACTACTGCTTCTCCTCAGTACTATGACGCAGACATGCATGTAGACATGTCTCAAACATCAGAAGGATGGGTACATCAATCTGATGAAGTATGGCTCACTGTATCAGAGATTCCTCTTTTCACTCAACCTTCAACTGCTCCACCTCCATCACGACCTCCCCCGCCCGTACCTCGTAAAGCTTCAAAGTCGGGAATAGGTTCCTTTTCTTCAAATTCAAGAAAGAAGGGTGATGAATTTTCTTCGCCTACAAATTATAGTCAACATCATCAAAGTCCTAAGCCATCCAGCCCTGCAGCTAAGGGCCCTCCAGCTTCACAGATTGATGAGCTTGAGGATTTTGCCAGTGGTAGGTCAACAAACACTTTTGATGAAAGTGGCAATGTTCATTCTGGTATAGATACCAATGTTTTCTCTGCAGCTGCTGCATCTGCTGCTGCTATGAAGGATGCTATGGATAAAGCTGAGGCTAAATTCAGACACGCGAAGGAAGTACGCGAAAGAGAAAATGCCAAGGGAGATAGAGTCAAGGAATCTGGTCCACTGGAAAAAGATGAACAATACGAGCAGGAGAAAGAATTAAGGGAAACCCAGGATAGATTAGAACGTGAAAGGAAACAGAAGGAAGAGGAAGAAAAAGAGCAGAGGAGACTTGAGAGGGAAAGATTAAGGGAGATCGAAAGGGACAAGGGTAGACAGGCTGTAGAAAGGGCTACAAGGGAAGCCCGTGAAAGAGCAGCAGCTGAGGCCCGTGATAGAGCAGCCAACGAGGCTCGCTTAAAAGCTGAAAGGGCTGCTGTTGAGAAGGCAAACACTGAAGCTCGAGAACGGGCCGAAAGAGCAGCTGTTCAGAGAGCACAAGCTGAAGCCCGTGAAAGGGCTGCTGCAGATGCTAAAGAGAGAGCAGAGAAGGCTGCCGCAGAGGCTAGGGAAAGGACTGCTGCTGAAGCAAGGGAGAAAGAACTCCGGGAAAAAGCTGCTGTGGCAAGGGCTGAAGCAGAAGCAAGGCGTCGAGCTGAACGAGCTGCTGTTGAAAGGGCTGCAGCTGAAGCAAGGGAGAGAGCTGCCGCAGAAGCTCGAGAAAGGGCGGCAAATGCAAAAATGAATCAGCAAAAGAACGATAATGATCTGGAATCATTTTTCAACATGGGCCGAGAAAGTACTGTACCAAGACCACGTACAAGCACAACTGTGAGTACATAGCAATGGAAAAAGGAGATACATATACCATGAGTTCAATTCTATTCACGGGATTTTTCATTCACTGTAATACTTTGTTCTGTTATTCGGTTTCTATTTTAGGATCCTTTCTCCGATCAACAATTCCAGAACAAGGGTGCATCTGAAGCTACAAAGAGGCCACCAACATCTAGTGGAGCCTCATCTAACATAAAGAAAGCTTCTCCCACTCCAAATTTTGTAGATGATCTATCTTCTATTTTTGGAGGTATATCGCCTTTTCTATCATTTAACATCGAAATGTTATTTTGCATCTGTCTACTGCTGACTGTTCTGCTCTTGAAATTATCTTGCTCTGAAGGGGCTCCATCAGCTGTAGAATTCCAGGAGATTGAAGGGGAAACCGATGAAAGAAGAAGAGCCAGGCTGGACCGCCAACAACGCACTCAAGAACGGGCGGTATGTGTTTCCATCCTTTTTCAAACAATAGTTTATTGAGTTTCTTTACTGTTTATGATATTGATAGCATGATCTTTCTTCTTCTATATGTTGTATTTGTTTCAGTAATAAGTGTTGGTCTTATTATCTCAGGCCAAAGCATTAGCTGAAAAGAATCAGCGCGACCTGCAAGCTCAGAGGGATCAAGAAGAAAGAAATGTGAGTTCCTTTATAAGAAATATATACTTTTGCGACGACTTTGTCTAGCGATATCATTTCTTGGTACTTATACTGCATCCAAAGGGATGCTTGTGGCCTAATTGACAACCTTTTGCTTAGTTTCTGAATTCGACCATCAAGAAAACATGTGCCACTTTCACATGTCACAGTGGTTAAGAGACATGCTGTTGCATGGGGTTTTCTTCTCTAGATGCTGAATATGTTTGTAGTATACAACAATTAGTCTTTCATTGTCATCATTTTCGTTTTCTAAATTGCATTTTAGCTGTACAGATGCATGGGGAGTAGATGTTTTAGCATTTAAATTAATATTTCTATCTTCAATAAGTGAATACCTTTTGGCATTTATTTATATCTTTAGTGAATCATTCAATTCATAAAAAACAGTTAATATTTCTTTTATAAAATCCCTTAAGCTCCTAGTTTGTTTATAACACAATTTATGGCATTGCCAATTAAAGTTGAGGCTCTTTTGGCAGTCTGATGACTAAAATCAAATGAAAAGTATATGCCAACCACTGATGTCATTCATTTGGCAGGAAAGCTTGTTTGAATATTCGCATGGACTTGGGTATTCGAGTTTGATAGTTGTTTTTTTCTGAACCATTGATTTTATTGTACCGTTGAAATTCATAAATTGTCACCCATAATCTTAAAAGTTGATGTTTGATTCTTTACTTGGAATAATGGTCTATAAACTCTGTTTAAGAGCTTTAGAAGTTTCAGCTAGTTTGAGTCCAATGGTATTTTCATCTGTCTAAACTTGATCTTGTCTGGTTTCAGAGGATTGGCGAGACATTAGATTTTGAAATCAAGCGGTGGGCTGCTGGCAAAGAAGGAAATCTGCGTGCTCTGCTGTCAACTATGCAATATGTGCGTTTTATATTTCCTGTCTTACATATGAACTGTATAATTTTAGATAGGGGAACATCTTCAAAACTTTGGCACTCTATTGTGTGTTTCGATCATTTTCAACATCAGTTTTTATGTCTTCGAAACTGCATTATGCTTTCTATGTTTATGTTTGTTGTAAAGATGCCAACTGGTCTTCTATCGACAGGTTCTTTGGCCTGAATGTGGGTGGACGCCTGTTTCTTTGACGGATTTAATCACCGGTGCCTCTGTCAAAAAAGTTTACAGAAAAGCTACTCTTTGCATTCATCCTGACAAGGTTCAGCAAAAGGGTGCCACTCTCCAACAGAAGTACATTGCTGAAAAGGTTTTTGACCTGCTTAAGGTATACTTTGAAGTACTGAAATATTAAACAGTCGTTTCAAATTTGACTAATACCATGTTGACTTCGAACTTGATTTGAACCTTTTATAGTCTGATTTTGGCAAAATTCAAAACACGAAAACCTTAGTCCTTTGAGATTTCTTTCTAATCCAACTTGAATCAGCTAGATTGGATGTCGGGTGACAAAGTTATGCATGAATGAGTTATATTTTGAATTTTAGACAACTCAAAACATCAAAATTGTGGGTAGTGTTCATTGATTCATGCATATCTTTCTCATTCGACATCGAATAATGGTGATTCAAGTTGTGGATTGGAAAGCTAATTCAAGAAAAATACAAATTTCCGTGATTTGAATTTTCCAAATTCAGACTCGAAATGGTCAAATTCACACTCGAAGACGAAACGGCATATTTAAAACTGAAACGAAATTTATAACATCCCTTTCAAAATATTTTGTTTTATCATTCAAAATGCATATTTGCCCTTTCGGTTTAGTCTTGAGCACGAAACACGATGACAAAAATGTGGGTTTTCATTTATGTTAGAATATTGTTATCCTTGAATGAAATAAGCATGTGATCCTATTGTTGTAGATATAATTTTCAGAATTAAATTGTTTTCCTCTCTACGCAAGGGAGCTCCGTTAATTGTAAGCCTGATATTTCTAATAGGAAGCGTGGAATAAATTTAACTCCGAGGAGCTCTTCTAAACGCTGGCACAAATTCTTTATATATCTGTGACCTTTGAACTACACCACTCGATCAGCTTAATACTCTTGATTGGTCTCACAAGAAATACGTGCATGGAGGCACAAATGCTTTTGGTGCATATATTTTATCTTTTTACGAGTTGCAAAGTGCCGATTGTGAAAAGGAGATGGTTGAATGGTTTTTGTACATGTTCGTCGCGCCCAAATGTATATTGATGTCGACGCCACAGATACAAGGTTGGAGCAATAATTATATGATTGCTTGGTATAGAATAGCATTGTTTTAATATATATTGTGCTGCTGTATAACATTTTAATCTCCCTTGATATGTGACCCAAATGAGGTGATTTCCTTATTGTGTTGTCTTTTTCGTATTATATTTTTTTTATTTGGGGTTCGGTTCTCCGTTCATTTGATTATGTGAGAGTACACAAATATGGAAACTTGTATTAATAGAGGTGAGTTGAGATTTATTTGAAAGCATATACCTATATCTATATCGATATCACTTTGTACGATTCAAATTCGGATGTATACTATTTATGTTTCTACATTTAAAAAGTGTTATTTTCGACTTGCTTCCTTTTTTTGTTTCGTTTTTGTAATTTCTATTTGTTTCCGTTGTGGTAATGGTGGGGATAGAAAGCGACTTCCCGCCTAGTAGTAAGATTATAGTTAGTTTTTTCTTTAGAGGACTAAAATTAGTTCAAATGCATTTAGAAAAGAAATGCTCGCATTGAGTAATTTGTGATTTATTTACTGGGTGATTATCAATCGTTGATATGCACATAATCAAATATATACATGTGTATGTGTTTTTAGTGGGTGTTATTTAACTACACCAAATCACCAATGGTTAAAAATCACTTGGTGTATATGATCCGTCGTAACATCTCAATAACTGTAATTTGTTCACCAAAAATAAATGTACTCGGAATACCTTGGTATAAATTCAAAAATCATTCTTGGCACGACTTGCTTCAATTTCTGTCTAATAATCAAATATTTATATATAAAAGAAAGAAACACTAGAGTAACCTAAGAAACTATAATGGTATATTTGTAATTTAAAAAAAAAAAAAATAATAATTATTATTTTTTCATTTTCCTTTTTTCTGTTTTTTTTTTACTTTCATAGTAAATCAGTTACAAATCGACTAGCAAAATCCTAATCCCTCAAATAGTCTTTTTTTCTTTAATTGCTCTTTTTTAATTTTAAATTTTAGTTATCTCTTTTTTACACACATTGATGTAGATTTTTAATTATGGGAAGAGTAAAACAATATCTCGGCTTAATTCCACTTTGCACCCTCAAAATATACCACTTTGGCACTATGCACCCTCGAAAAAAATTAATAGCACTTTGCACCCTTGAAACACAATAAATCATGCATAATGCACCCTGAATTGAATAATGAAGGCAATTTTATTTTTTATTGGTTTTTTTTTTATCGGGGATGCAAAATAAATAAATAAAATATTATTTTCTTCAACCTCCAATCTAATTTCGAGTGCACAAAGTGCAAAAAAAAACACCGGATTATCTTACAAAATAAAATAAAATAAACTTTTATTACTAAATTATTCAATTGATGTATTTTTTTTATTGTAACTAGTGCAAATATTAGGTAAAAAATATTTGGAAGAAAATATGATTTTCAGATAACTTGATAACGAAATAGCTACAGAATTTTTTTTCGTAACATATTTTTTTGGGGTAAAAAAAATATAATTTTAAATATGTTGATGAGATGTATTTTTATTTATGCACTTTATAGTTTCAAAATAATTGATGAATTAAAAAAAATTGACATTAGTCATCCTAAAAACTACCACAAAAAATATTAAATTACATTTATTAGCTTTAAAAATTCATTTGGGGTGCATTATGCATGATTTATTGTGTTTCAAGGGTGCAAAGTGTTATTAATTTTTTT
>NW_012193241.1:54531-99336 GCF_000504015.1 Erythranthe guttata
AATATACGCAGGCCAAATTAAACATTCAGGCACTTTTTTACCATGATTTTTTACCTTTCTACCATAACTATTTACCTTTTGTACTATTCCTACCCAATAAAAAAAAAAAAAAATAATTAAATTGTTGTGCTCGTGCAAAAACATGCGAGCATTTCAACAGTGCTCATCTGATTTCACACGAGCACTGTTGAAATGCGAGCATGTTTTTGCACGAGCATCTTATAATTCAAAAAAAAAATAAAAAAAAAATAAAAAAAAAATTAATCTGCTCGTGTAAAAACACACGAGCGTTTGAAAAGCGTTCGTATGAAATCACACGAGCCCTTTGCAAACGCTCGTGTGTTTTTACACGAGCAATTAAAAAAAAATAATAATAAAAAGGCCTGCTCGTGTGGATTTACACGAGCACAGTGGATGCGCTCGTGTAAATTCACACGAGCAGGCCAAAAGTCCGATTTTTTTCGTTTTTTTTCCGGATTCGTAATCTACATAACAAGAGGATCGTAAAAACATAAAAATTACCTCCAATCTGTTGACGATTTGCACGGGCTTTGCGAAAGAAAATCGAAAGGTTGAGAGAGTTTTTGAGTTTTCTTACTTTCTGTTTTTTGAAGAATGGTAAAAAATGTGTCTGAATGTTTAATTTTGGCCTGTACAAATCATTTCAGTACTAATATAGAGAAATATATGAATAGTTGCAATTGTAACTTGTAAGCAAGTCCAACGCATATATAATCAATTAATTGTGGCTGTAGTGTCAAAGTTTTAGTGCAGATCGTTGTATGATGATCTTTTTAGCGGCGAGAGTAAGAGAGTACTGAACTACTGATAGTGTTTGCTTTTAATGTTTTGACCAGTACAGAACTGCGCACCAACTGTTTGTTGATTTGCCACAACGAAGAACCCATTTGCTATAACATCGCCGGCGGCAGGGTTTCTTTCTTTGATTTTTTTTCTGAAGAAGTAAGCAGAGATGGATCATCTCTCAAATGCCTTTTCATTGCTCGATCTGGACGTTGAAAATGGTAAGGCTGAGAATTCTTATAGAGTGAGAAAAGGGTTGAATTAAAACTTGTCAAGAACTCAAGTATACGGTTGTGAACTTTTTAGCATTTGATTTCTTCGTTATGTATTGAATAATAACATTTGCAGCTGATGAACAAACTTCGGAACCGATTGAAGCAAAATACAAGATGCCGCTGGTGTGGATTGACCTGGAAATGACCGGTTTGATTCGAGCTTTGAACTGCTTTTGTTTTTCTATAACCTGTAATTATTTTCTTTACATAGTTTGTTGGTGGCAGTGAATATATAAAGCTCGGCTTTTTATGTGGAAAGAATCGGTTTTTTTCATGCACGGCATTCTTCTTCTAGTTCGAATTGGGAATTCGAAAATTGATAAATTGAACTAGGGTTTATACATGTCACTTTCTGTTACAATGTCACGAAACTTGGTGCTAGGGTTTACAGATCATATTCCTCGTGTTCGTTGTAAAATAAAGAAGAGAAGATTTTTGTTGAATGTTGCAATATATTCTGCAAGTTATATTATTAAGTATTAGTAGTGATGGAATTGCATTTTATTTTCTTGGTGGCTTTCTCAATTTAAAATATGCTGTATCGTTATAATCCGGATTTGGATTCATGGTATCTATCCTATTTGATCAGTTGGTTTATTTAATATAACTATGAATATTATTTTATGGGTATGTAGGTCTAAATGTTGAAGTTGATAGAATTTTGGAGATTGCTTGTGTGATTACGGATGGAAAGTTAACCAAATCTATTGATGTAAGGTCCTTTCTTTTTCTCTTGAAATTCTCGGTTTTCATTGTTGGTATTTTGAAATTGTGTTGCAAAATATTCCGATTTCGTTTGTGATATATCATTCTTTCACTCTCTTGTTTAAATGTCATAATTCTTTTCTGTAGGGTCCTCATTTGGTTGTCCATCAAACAAAGGAGTGCCTCGATAAAATGGGAGAATGGTGTCAAGAACATCATGCAGCTAGCGGTATGTAGCTTTTCAATATTTAACAGAAAATAAAAATGTCACGTTTTTACAGAAACGAGGATTGACCAAATGTTTTTGCCCCTGGCTCTAATATTTAAAGACAGAAGTACATTTTTATTGAATTTACTTTTGTTCGTGCCAGTCACAAAGTTGTATTTGTACTTAGGTCTAACAGAGAAGGTTCTTCAAAGCACGACAAGTGAACAAGAAGCTGAAAATAAGGTAACGGTTTTCCTTGTTACTTTATAGCTATGGCGTTGAGAAAAAAACATGTGCTTGTTTAGGTTACTTTAAAAGAACGAGTACCCTCATTTTGTTTCTCTTCATTTTTTTGGCATTTGATAGTGTGAGTTGTAAAAGGATTTAAGCATCAATCATCGTTTAAAGAAAATATCACGTGGCGAAACTTTAGAACTGTAACAAGCTCCCAAATTCTTTACTTGCAACAAACACAAAATCCAAGTAGCACTTTCGTGCCTCGTAGGCTAAAAAACATTTCTAACCATCTCATAGAGTTGTTCGTTCATCTAGTGTTTGTTTACTTTTTTTTTTTTTATGTAGGTTTTTGTCTTTTAGATAAATCATATACGAGGAACCATTATCAAGTGTTCTGAGATTGATTAGTTAAATCTTTGGTAAATTACGGCCACCCCTGAGGTAGTCAAATTACGAAAAAACCCATAATGTTTGGGTAATTACAACAACCCTCAACTATGAATCTTCTTACACGTCTCTTCTAGAAAGATTCCGTGGAATGTTCTCTAGTTTGTACTAGTTTTGTGCAAAAAGACAGTTTCTGATCCACCACAATATGATATTTACAAGCTAAGAGACACATCGTACGATCATCTTGTTTCAAAATGTGGAGTTGTAATATGGTAAAACAGGTACAACCTGGAGAATATTCCACGTAATCTAGAAGATTCCACTAAGTCTGACACTGCAAGGGTGTAAGTGTAAAAAGATTCATAGTTGAGGGGTGGTTGTAATTACCCAAACATGAGGCGGTTTTTCGTAATTTGACCTTACCTTGAGGGCTGGCCGTAACTTACCCTAAATCTTTTGTTGAAAACGAACTTCTAATATGCTTTAATGCTTTATTAAACGCATTTCTGTGTTTTATCCTCCGAATTTTATGTAGGTTGTTGAATTTGTGAAGAAAAATGTGGGCACATATACGCCTCTTATAGCTGGGAATTCGATCTACACAGATCTTATATTCTTAAGGGTAAGAAAAGCTTCAAATAAGTATTCACATTTGAGTTTATATCAACAGTGAATGCATTTGAATGGCCAAACTAGGAATTAAATAAAGATTAACAAAGGATAGGAAAACGACTGAGTTCTCGTAGAATGCTTCTATTCTAACATGTTGTTATTGGACTTTTTTCATGGCAGAAATACATGCCAGATTTGGCTGCCCTTTTCTCACACGAAATTGTCGATGTAAGCAGTTTAAAGGCCTTATGTATTCGGTGGTATCCAAGAGGTAAAATTTGCTCCTCTTAAGTTCATGCAAGCAAAAAACAACACCCTATATATAATTTAAAAAATAAAAAAAATAAAATTGAAGAAAATATTAGGGGTGGAAATTGTAACTGTGTCCAAATTCCAATTTTTTATTCCGAATTCTGAAAGTTTCCATTTCCGATTTGTTTTTTCAACGGAATTGGAATACATATTTGATTCCAATTTTCCATCCAGTTTTATTTCCGAAGATATTTCCGAAGAATTTCTGATTATATACCGAAAAGTCCACTTACAATATCAACATTATTATATCTTTCATGTTATAGGTGACTAAGAATTTGGAAATTTCTAATTCCGTCGATTCCGATACAAAAATTTCCGATTTTGGAACAAGTTTTTAAATTCCGATTTTTCCAATTTTTTTGCTGGAACTGAATTGGAATTAGTTTTCACTTCCGAGAAAAAAAAAATGGAATTTTTAGAGGAAATGCCAATTCCGATCCGATTTGTCCGATTTCCCCACCCCTTATTGACCAACTTTGATAAATAGAGCAGGGTTTATTTTGCTTCTAATAATAGAGGCATCATTTTATATGAATTTTTATATATATATTTAAAATATTTATATAAATGCATATTTGTATTATGGTAGATAACAGAAGGGCTCCTCGGAAGGGAAACAAACACAGAGCAGTCGACGACATCCACGAAAGTATAGCCGAACTTAAATACTACAGAGACCACATTTTTAAATCCTTCAACTCTAAGAAATGATACTTTTAATTATATTACAGACTGGTGATTTTGAACCGTAGATTTATATAGCCACCCGCTAAGCACACATACATATGGGTGTGTGTTATTATGTGTAGATCAATGGTTCAAGATCACTCGGTGTATTTCACCAGATGTAGCATCTACGAAACCAAGAAAATGACAACCATGCGTGCATTGAATTTTGTTAATTTTCTTTTTAATATATTTCTTATTGCTGAATATTAGATAGAATGAAATGCTATTTACGGTTACAAAATTGCTATTTGCGGTTTTTCACAAAATTCCCCAAAACTTTTCAAAAAAATCAAAAAACCCCCCAAACTGCAAATAGTAAAAAGAAAAAAAAATCGAAAATTCAAAATCAAGCTTGAAGAAGGGTTGGGCTTCGATTTTTTGATGTAATTTCGACTCTTTTATGTGTAATATGCATTGGGTAGGTCGATTACGGAACTAATTTCATGTTAAAAAGCCCTACAAATCGATTTGTAGGACTTTTTTTTTCGCAAAAAAATGTTCGAACGCCCAAGATGTTCTTTCGCAAAAAAAATGTTCGAACATTTTCGCAAAAAAAATGTTCGAACGCCCAAGTTGGGCGCCCATCTTGGGCGTTCGAACATTTAAAAAAAAAAAAAAAAAATTGCACTGGACGCCCAAATGCAGCTTGCACGCCCAACTTGGGCGTGCACTGCATGAATGGGCGCCCAAGTTGGGCTTTTACGCGTTTTGGGGGGATTTTTGGATTTTTTTGGGAAGTTTTGGGGTTTTAGTGAAATAAAATGTTTTTTTTTTGGGTTTTGTTATAAACCGCAAATAGCAATTTTCAAACCACAAATAGCAATTTCCTAGATAGAGAAGACAAATTTCAGTACAAGGTGAATGGTGTGACTTAGTCTGGATTTGGGCAAGCATATTGTAATTGAAATCCACTTGTCTAACTTGTGATAATTGATTTTGATAGTGAATTTTATTTTTATTTTCAACAAAACATTTGTTGTGGGGGTGTGTGCGGTCGGAGATGGGCGTCGGTTGGGTAAATTTGGATAAAGGGAAATTAAGAAAGTATTGTTATAATTAGAATTGTAATTTTTTTTTCTTTTTTTTATATTAACACACTTTTGGAGGGTGTATGTGAGAAATTTCTAAATTGTAGGAGGCGTAATATAATTTCTAAAAAATAAAAGAGTTTTTTCATAAGTAGACTTTATTTCAGGGGCGGTCGCCGGTCGTATTAATTTACATTAATGAATATTATACTATATTGTACATTTGTACTTCTTCTCTTACTGAAAACTAGTAAGCGTGTGTCAATTTTAGAGGAAAAATATATAGAATGACTAAAATATCCATGTTGTTAATATTGTTTCGATTAATTATGTCTCAATTAATGAATAGTAATTATGGCAAAATTGAGAAAATAGTAATTAATGCATCATTAAAATTTGAAAGTGACGTATAATTTGGAACATGAAAAATTCTCAAAAAACGACAGTTAATTTGAAACGGATATAACTACTAATAATGCCAAAGACTAAAAACATTGGAGTCGTTGCTTTTAGAGAAGATTTTTTTGCATGGATCAAGTTTAACGAATCAATTCATCCATTATTATTTAATTAAAAATTGTGACATGCGTTATATATATATATATATATATATATATATATATATATATATAACAAAAAAATGGAAAAAAATAATAATTCAAAATTGAGTGGTTGGGGCCAAATTAATTCATCCGTGATGGTTATTTTGGAACTTCGAATGAATTTTTTCCTGTGTTGATTTTGCAACTTCGAATGTGTATTCGGGATTGCGAACTTATATAGCAGCGTTTTTTTATTATTTGTTGAAATCATCTTCCCCAAATTATTTTTGATATTTTGTACTTTCATGCTCATTTAAATTGCAAAACAAGTTCGTTCGTGATGCTTTATTTGGGATTTCGACTCCGTTTATTCCCTGAATTGATTTTGCAACTTCAAATTTGTTTATGCGCATGAATATTCAGTTGTTTTATGTATTATTTAATTTAAAAAAAAAAAGACATAAAGCAGATATGTATACATGAACTTATGATATGAGATTCCTAACTTTTGCCGACCTGATTTCGAGTGTTTTTCTTGGGAGTATCGTCTCTTCACTAGCAATTTAAGCGACAATGCCAGTGAATATGTGATCCTCTTCTACCAAAGGCATTGTAGAGCTTTTATAAATAGAAACAACTTCAGTTAAACTTTATCCCAAGAGTCATCTCCTTCACATGTAGTGATTATTGTTGTGAAAATTTATAAATGTTATGTGAAATTTTTACAATCTTTTATGTAATTGTAATGAAAATATAAATATTTTTTTACGTAGTCGCAGTGAATGCCAGCTCATGACCTGCATAGCTATTTGAGGTTGTTGAGGGACCATGGATTCAGAACATGAGATTGTGATAAGTTGTTCTTCCACATGACTAGAGCATTTGTTTTTTTCTTGCTGAAGCTGATTGATGCCTTCAAAGGAACAAGAAAGTTAGCAGGAACATATGAATAAATAAAGGTGAAGCTATATGGGATGTGTTCGTGCTAGCTTTGGTCAACGGTACTGCAATATGTATAAATATATATATAATTTGTCTAAATATTTCCTAAAAATAAAACCAGTGTATGAGTGTGACATTTTCTATACTGCCGATAGAGAAAATAAACGCACCAATGAGGAAGAATTCCCATGGTAGTAATGGAATAAATTACTTTCCAGAAAAATTGGTCTAAATGTTTATAATTTGTGTATTTCTTATTTATTAAAGTCTATGTTTTTATACTTCTAACCATTGCGTTCCTTTTTTTTTTTAATCACAATAGCATGTACTTGGAATTAAGAAGTTGTAGATGATTTAATAATTGTAACAGATTTTCTCTTAGACTTGCACAATTCTTCGTATCACAAAAGATCTTATCCGAAATATGTTATGCGTACGAATTTAGAGCAGTTGACTTCTCATGGTGTATTATTGAAAGTGGTGTTGTGTTTAAATTTCAACAATTTTGGATGAACATTTTAAAGAGAAAATATTTTTATGAGTTGTATTTCAATTTCTATTATTTTTTTTGAACAGTTCAAGAGAAAATATTTCTCCAAGTTGTGTTTAAATTTCAATGTTTTTTAATGAGCAGTTTAAGGGAAAATATTTTTTCGAGTTAAGACAATGACTATGTCTCATTCTTTACTTAATGAACTGAGCAGTGTGTTCAAAATTCATTATTTAAAACATATTTTGTATTTTAATGGATAAATAGGGCAATGAACGATTCTTCTTGGTTGTAGGCGGAAACGAACAATTGTTGGTCATATTCAATCAATGACCGTAGCTTGAGGAACCTCTTATTTCTATAAATCTACTTCTATGTTAATTATTAATGGAAGAATATAAATTTTGCCAAAATTAAATTGTGAGACAGTCTTTCTTTGATTCTTCTCAGATCTACTACACTGTTTTGTACAATGTGTCACAACTTCTCCAAATATGAATCTTGACTCTTGAGGATTCTGAAACAACGAAGATTTGACAAGTGACGATATGTTGGACTTCGACAAGCTGTGGAACCTTAGGTTTGATTGTTCAATCGTGTGGCGTTATTTATTCTCAATTATTTAATTTCAATTGTTTTGTAATGGTACCCCGTGCAACGCACGGGTATAGTTACTAGTTTGAATTAAACGGTAATATTAATTTAATGAGAGATTAGTTAGCATAAACAGCGGGGCATGCGTCAATTACAACAGCGTGGTCCATTTCGTGTTCAAACCGTGTCATATAATAATACTCCCTACTTTTAGGTTTTGTTTGTTTTGATTTTATATTTAGGGCTCAACATGGTAATTTAATATTAAATATTTTTCAAATCCTTCCAATAATTGATTTTTTTATTTTATTTTATTTTTTATTATTTTAGTATTTGTGTAGATTTAGTATTGGCATAGTGAACTTTATAACATGCATAGAATCAAAAGAGCTAAGATTTCAACAAATATAAATGATGTTATATTTATTATAATAATCATAATTATTATTATTATTTGAGAGATTTGATAGTTGAGATTAGGGTTGAAAATCAAGTTAAACTACTGAATTTTGAATCGTTCGTTAAGCACTCACTCTGTTAACACTACGAACCAAAACTTAAAGTTATATTTCTGTTTTGTAAACTCTCATACTCAGCTCATACTCGAGTTTGGTTTGAAGAAAATAATAAATTATGGAAAAATAAAAATATATATAAGTCGCCAACAACTCGATTTGTGTTCGATTTAGTTAAAGTATGATATATTTATCAAATTCAAATTCAAACAAATTTGACCGCCCGTTGACTCCCATTTTAGATGTGATATAATTTGTTACAACATTTTGAAATTCATGAGCAATTTAAAGCAAATTAGGTGTTATTTTAATTGCACTTAAACAAATTAAATCCCCACAAATGGAGTAATAAATAACTTAAATTCCCCAAAATACTAAAAAAGTAAAATAAAATAAAGAAACTTAAACTAGTGTATAAATAATTAAATATAACCTTTCAATTCCCTTTCCAATTTCTTTATGCCAAACACACCCTCAATAAGCAATTTAAAGCTAATTAGGTGTTATTTTATTGCACTTAAACAAATTAAATCCCCACAAATAATTTAAATTGCCCAAATATTGGAAAAAATAGAATAGAATAAAACAAAGAAACTAAACTAGTATAAATAAATAAAACCTTTCATTTGCCTTTCTAATATCTTGTGCCAAACACACCCTTAAATTAATGGCTGTATCTGTATGTAGAAAAATATCCAAACTGCTGCATTTATAAGAACATCCGAACAAAAGCTACATTAATTCGACGCTCCAATCTCGCAATTATTCACTCACACTCGCTCATAGATTTTTGGGATTTTATCATTTAAAACTAAATTCCCCGCTTTTGCTTTTTGCCCCCTGTATTATCTACCATCGCCATTGCTGTTTCTGGCTACTAATTATCAGAATTACGCGTTTTTTTTTGTTATAAAAATCGTTTCTTTTTATTGTTCTTCACTTTTTATCTGCCTTTTCGTAGAGGAATAATCTGAAGTGGGGTTTTGATAATTTTCTTGGGGAATTGAAAAAAGGGAATTGAAGGAAAATGAGTGGGGGTGGGGAAGGGGAGGGGACGTCGTTGGAATTCACTCCGACGTGGGTTGTCGCCGCCGTCTGTTGCGTCATCGTCGCCATCTCTCTCGCTGCCGAACGAGGCATTCATTTCACCGGAAAGGTCTCTCTCTCTCTCTCTCTCTCTCTCTCTCTCTCTCTCTCTCTCTCTCTCTATATCTCTATCTCTGATTTCTCACACACGAACACACACGTGTAGAAAGTTGCTTCTGCAAAGGTTTGAGTTGATGACATAAAATTTAAGACACTGAAAAAAAGACCCTAGGATATCGATTTTGAATTTTCCTAGAACCTCAATTTTTCCAAAAAAAAAAAACAAAGTGTGTCTTGGTTTTTTTTTTTTTTTTTGAAATCTGGGTCCATGCTAAAAAAAAACTACAACCACTGTTTGCCAAAAAAATGTGCAGTATTTGAAGAAGAAGAACCAAAAGCCTCTCTTTGAAGCTATACAGAAAGTTAAAGAAGGTTCCATTCATCTATATATGTATATATATATATATATATATATATATATATATATATATATATATATATATATATATATATATATATATATATATATGTATGTATGTATGGATTTGTACAAGAAGAGAATTTTTTATGTTTGATCTGATGGAAAATTATGGGGTTTGACACAGAGTTGATGCTGTTGGGGTTTATATCACTTATGCTGACTGTATTTCAAGGCCGTATAGTCAAGATTTGTGTGCCTGCTAGTACGATGGAGCACCTTCTTCCGTGCTCGTTGTCTGCGGAATCTTCTGGTGGCGAAGAATCTCACGCCGCCCCTGAAGGGAGCGGCCACCGCCGCTTGCTAGCTGAAGAACTCGCCGGAGGTTACTGTGCTGCAAAGGTAATTCTTTTTTGTTTCCGTTCGTTTCTGTTTGAAATGGGAATTTATCGAATTGTTTATTACTCTTGGAAGCATGTATATATGTATGGTCATAGTTCGTGTTCGTTTCTGAATTTTGAAAATCTGTTTGTGCTTAATTGTATAAATAAATCAGATTTACGTTTTTTTTTATTTTCTCATTTTCGGTTTTGGTACGAGACTGTTTGATGGAGACTTTGGGAATCTTGGATTGTTACCGAACATTGTATTATGTTGGCTGTTGATTAATGCTTTATGTGGAATGAATAGTTCGTTAACTGTTTTTACAAATTAAATTCTACTAAATCTTGATGGTGTATGTATCGATAACGGTGGAGCACAATATGTTGAAGAACGTTGGAATAAGAAATGAAAATTGCAAATAGTCAACTTACTTGAAAAATACTCTTACCTCTACTACTGTTATTTATCACATGTTTATGTATTTGTCTAATTTTGTTTCGACGTTTTTGGTGCAGCATAAAGTCCCGATGCTATCGCTCGAAGCACTGCATCATCTACACATCTTTATCTTTGTTCTAGCAATTGTGCATGTGACTTTTTCCGTTCTCACTGTTGTATTTGGAGGCGCAAAGGTACGTACAATTTTATTTATTTTTATTTTTTGTTTATCTATATATGCAAATTAATCGTTTCTGTAAAGCTTTATTTAATTTCGAAAATTTATGCATAGATACGTCAATGGAAGAATTGGGAAGACGCCATTGCAAACGAAACTTACGATGCAGAACAAGGTAATATATTCACCTCGTTTCCAAAAATCGAGGAATGGATTAAATAAATCTATCTATATATTACTATTTAACAAATGGAATGAACTAAATCTAAGGAACAAGATTCTTAGTTGATCATTATTAAATTATTAATAATCATTATTAAAATGTGCAGCTCTGAAAACCAAGGTCACCCATGTTCATAATCACGATTTCATCAAGACTCGATTTTTGGGCTTGGGTAAACAATCTGCCATAATGGGTTGGCTGGTAAGTTGAAGTTTTAGCGTCGAGAGATCTCGTTTTTTCGTACGACTGTTGAATGTTAACTTTTTTTTTTTTTTTGATATATGTATAATTTTCAGCATTCATTTTCTAAGCAATTCTATGGATCTGTTACCAAATCGGATTACGCAGCTCTTCGACTAGGCTTTATTATGGTACGCGACGCACGTGTTTTCTCTCGTTTTTCCTTTAACTACAACTTGTTTTGCTATTTTTATATATATATATATATATATATATATATATATATATATTTATTTTGTGATGTACGTATAATATGAAGTTTGTCTTTTCACACAGACACATTGCAGAGGAAACCCGAAATTTAATTTCCACAAGTACATGATACGTGCTCTTGAAGCTGACTTCAAGAAAGTTGTCGGCATAAGGTAATTAATTGTTGAAATAATTAATTAATAATATTATTTTGAACTACAAACTTTTCGGCCATTAATTTTGATTGATTATAATATCTGCTTTTTTTATTTATTGCAGTTGGTATTTGTGGGTTTTTGTCGTCCTCTTCTTGTTGTTGAACATTAATGGTACGTCAGTCTAATTACCTCTTCGTTTTGCACTATATGCAATTTTTATCGCTACATTTTAGCGAGCTTTCTTTTCTATTGAATCGAACAATAATTTTTCTCTAGGTACGATGTTATCTGTTAATGCAATACAATTATTATTATTTTTTTCCGTTTTTTGCAGGCTGGCATACGTACTTCTGGATCGCATTTTTCCCTTTCGTTGTGAGTATCACTATTATTTTGCATATTTTTATAAGCGTAAGTTTTTATTTATTGTGTTACGATGATTCATTATTATTATTATTTTTTGCAGCTTCTGCTTGCTGTCGGGGCAAAGCTGGAGCATATAATAAGCCAGCTAGCGCATGAGGTAGCTGAGAAGCACATAGCAATTGAAGGCGAATTAGTGGTGCAGCCTTCGGACGACCACTTTTGGTTCCGTAGGCCCCGCATTGTCCTTATCTTGATTCATTTTATCCTCTTCCAAAATGCCTTCGAAATCGCCTTCTTCTTTTGGATATGGGTAAGTTGGTAATTTTCACCACTTTTAGCCTTAAAAAAAGTTTTTAAAACCGAACCGTATGTAATATTATATTGTCATTCCTCGTAGGTTCAATATGGCTTCAACTCGTGCATAATGGGAAAAGTCCGATATATCGTCCCGAGACTAATCATAGGGTGAATACTAATTTACTTGCACCTTTCGTCGTCCGTTTTTTGAAGTGTGTGCTAACTCCGCTTTTTCGTTGTTGATTTCAGTGTATTTATTCAGGTACTCTGCAGCTACAGTACTTTACCGCTGTACGCTCTCGTCACACAGGTAAAACCTTGCTAACCATTTTCTTCAATACGATTAAAAAAATAGTAACAAATTATTGACGAAACCCTTTTTTTTTCCGTAATTTTGCTGGTTATAATTATAAAGATGGGAACCCATTTCAAGAAATCGATATTTGAGGAGCACGTTCAAGTTGGGTTAGTCGGTTGGGCACAGAAGGTGAAGAAGAAGCAAGGCTTGAAAGCTGCTCTCGGTGGGTCCACCCAAGCAGGGTCCACCCAAGGGGGGTCTACCCAAGCGGGGTCCACCGGGGGTTCGTCTTTAGGAATTCAAATGGCCGGCATTGCACGTAGGGAAACTAAGCCACAGTCCGAGGTTCAACCAGCCAATGGTTCCTAGGAGTTTCTTTTTGACCATTTTATTTATAGGAAGTGAATTTAAGCTAAATTAGTCGAACGAATGAAAGCTCATTGAGTCGAGCAAATTTGCTTCGGATTTTCTTGAACTGAACTGAAGCATGTGCTAATTAATGTATGACCAGAGCAAAGGATGTGTGTTATTATTATGTTTATAATAATCTTGAATCTTGATTATAAACGCTAAATAACCACCCACCAATCACACATACACACATGCGTGTGTGCGATTATGTGTAGATCTACGGTTAACAAGCACCTGGTGTAAATAATCAGGTGCAACATCGAAATTTCCCGAAAGTGTATTTTCCACGTAACATAGTGTCTGCAACGACGACCAAATTGATATCTTATCTTCAACGGTTATCAACTTCTTCCAAGAATTATTGTCTATGACGTTCCCCCTTGTCCAAAATCTGAACCGTGTTCTCGTATGAGCCATATAAATCGGAATACATGCACAATCGCTATAATCCTTTGCGTTTTCTGGCTTCTGCAGAATCTTGAACTTGTCATCTCTCGGAGCATAATACATTATCTGCTTAGCGCCCTCGAAACGTCAAACCCAACTGCTTGCCCCGTCAACACAGACTCCTTTCCGATTTCTGTTCATCGGACCTAAACCAGTATGTTCAATTTTGTATCCTTTTTTTGGTTTGTTCTTACAAGAATAAAACCCGAGTAGTAGCACCAATCCGCAACAACACAACAACCTTAAAATCGTCGCTGTTTGGATCACGACAAAGCTGCATTACTGCAACAACAGTGTGTTCAATCTCAAAACAACTTTCGTTTTGTATTAGTTCTTAAAAATATTAAGAAAACGAATAAATATAAAATATTTTAAGAAAATACAGAATGTTGCTAATCAATGTATCATTAGAATTTTAAAGTGTTACAATTCAAGTTTTCAAAATGGATAATCAATCGGAAACATATAGATCACATGATAGGCGAAAATTACAGTTTTCATCCCTAAACTTTGCACTGATTTCACATTTGGTCTCACATGTTCACAAAAAACACATTTGGTCCCTCATGTTCTAATAACTTAACACCTTTCGTCATTTTCGTCAATTTACCGTTAGTCCGTTAGTTAAGGAAATGATGGCACACGCTTGATTCCGTTAGTTTTTACGGAAAATTGGCGGAAGGGACTAAACATGTTGAATTTTTGAAACATAAGGAATCAAATGTGTTGTTTGTGAACCCTATGGCCAAATGTGAAATTAGTGCAAACTTGAGGGATGAAAACTATATTTTTCCTCAAATGAAATATTACATACATTTAAACCTGGAACTAATAATTTAGTAGGTTTTTATCGAATCGAAACCGGAAGAAACTATTATTTAAGTGATGTTATTAATTTATCGAGATTCTATTGTATTAAAATTTAAAACTCGTCAAACCCGAGCCATTTTCAGTGTGCTCATTTTTAAGACGGGTCGGGTCAAACCGAGGGTGTGCGGGCGGGTCGGTTAGGGGTTTTTGTAATTTAGGGGAAAAGGGTTTTTCTGGGTAGAGTTTCCATATATAATAGCCGCTCCCCATTTCTCTCTCTCCTCTCTCTTTCTCTCTCTAGAAGAAGAATCTAATTGTTCACTCTTCTTCTTCTTCTTCTTAATTTTTATTTAATTTAGGTTTAGAAAAACAAAATTCAGTGTGATTCAGATAACGAAGAGAAAATAGTCGGCTATGGCAACCCTTATTCCTCCCTCACCCGCGACGGCGACGACTCATCCAGCTGCCGGTCCAACAAATCCGACCGCCACCGAGCAGCCGAAAGTGGATTACTTAAATCTCCCTTGCCCCATTCCGTATGAAGAAATTCACCGCGAAGCTCTTAGTTAGTACTCTTCCTTTTTCTTTTTGGCGGTGGTGGTGGTTGTTGTTTTGTATTGTGGCTGCTTCTGCATTGTGATGCGAACACTTCATTTTTGTTCTGTGATAAATCCTGCTTAAAAAAAATGAGATATTCAGTTGGTGCATTTCGGTTCTATTGGACTCCGTAATCGGAGATCAAAAGTCCGCATTTGCGGGAGCACGAGATTGAATACTGTGAATCGTATTTGTTTTTGTTATTTGCTGCGTTGTTAGGTATCGTTTAGTGATTTCATTACCTGTGGAAACCAAAATTGCTTGTTTGAGTGATGTTAAGTAAAATGTAGAGTTTTTTGGATGTTTTTGCGAGTAGCGTATAAAAAAGTTTAGGTGCAATTGCAGTATCTGGGAGATAGCACCAAATTCGGTCGCTAATTATTTCATCTATGCAAAGGATGCATTTCACCCGATTCACCCGCTATTTGAATTTTAGTTATGGTTATAAAAGGAAATTAGGTACCGATCCAGAAAGTTTTTGTAGGATTAATTTTTGCTAGTTTGTTATTGCTCAAAGTTCATGAGATATTTCAGTTGTAACTTACTCTAATTACAGTACTAATTTTAATGGTTATTGTTGGCAGTGTCCTTGAAGCCAGAGCTCTTTGAGGGATTGCGCTTTGATTTTACGAAAGGGCTCAATCAAAAGTTTTCTCTGAGCCATAGGTGCCTTTATAATTCCTTTTAATAGATTACTTTAATCTTGTATTTTCATTTTCCATCTTTTTATCCCGTGTTTCTTTTAAATCCAGATTGAGATGTTTGACCACTAAATTGATTTATGTTCTAATTTTCATCAGCGTTATGATGGGACCTACTGAAGTTCCTTCTCAGTCAACCGAAACGATTAAAATTCCCACCGCTAACTATGAATTTGGCGCTAACTTTATAGACCCAAAGGTGTGCTGCCATTTACCTATCAATTTGTGATTGAAGCACGATTACTTGATTTAACCATTGGAGCTTTACTTTCTCTGGCAGTTGATGCTTTTCGGGAGGGTAATGACAGATGGGAGATTAAATGCAAGACTGAAGTGTGATTTGACTGAGAATCTTACTCTCAAGGGCAATGCTCAAGTATGTATACTATGTCTATCCACCTGCCGCAGAAGTTTTAGAACTGGCAACTATCCTAGAGCTGTTATCATATTTCTCCGTTCATCCGTTTAAGTAAATTAACAGACTTTCTTTCTTCTTTGTAGCTTACGAATGAGCCACATATGTCACATGGCATGTTCAATTTCGATTATAAGGTAATTTTATATAAATGTATGCAGGTAGCTTTAAAGTGCATCTATTCGGCGTCTGTTTAAAATGAATGTTGGTTTTCTAGATGCATGTTTTGAACTACTGAATTAAAATATTGGTTTGCCTAGATCAAATGAATCTACTTCAAAACATTGATGACAATTTCAAGTTGGATTGATGTAAAATGTGGCTAATAGCATGTGCTTTACAAATATTTACAGGGATCAGACTATAGAACTCAGTTTCAACTGGGGAATGGAGCCTTATTTGGTGCAAGTTACATCCAGGTGAATTGCTTGATATTTGATTTAAAAATATATGTTTTAAAGAATTGGCGTTACTATGTAAACTGGAAATCATTTGTATGAAACAATTTCCAATTTTGGACATCTATGAGAAATATTTTGTCGCTTGTCGGCATTGGTATGCAATTCTAATGATACATAACTCTTGACGATTAGGTGAATCATGGTTCTACAATTATTGCCTTTTATTGTCTACTTCAGGTCTATTACTTGGATAGCATTATTATATTAGTAATAATTGAATCCAAATGTAGAATTTTGGGAAGAAGTAGCAGTGCCCTGGTTTTTTTTGGTTAATATTTACTCTAATTTTAACTCGCGAAGATAGCTATTTTGCTCTACTAATTGATAAATAGATGAAGAGAGTGTACGATTGAACTCCAATTCATTACCTTTTTACCTTTAAACAATGACACTAAATATAGAATATACATGTGTTGTTAAGAGGGTTCTCTGCTACAAATGCTATTGTCTCTAGCAACAAACTTGGAAGGACTACTGATTCAGCTCGTTTTATGCTGTTCAAACCATGCAGTTCAATATTTTTTTGTTTCGTACTATCTATTACCCTGTAATGAGGGAAAAACAGCAAAAAATCTAGGAATAAGTAGTACCTCCATAAGTTAGGATTGAATTTTTCTATATCTCAAGACATATAGTTCTACAAAAAAACAAAAGAAAGGAGAATGTTTCACCAATCCTATAGCGATGGAACAAATATTGATGCTTGAACAAGTCATCAATATTTTTAGAGGTCATGCTTGTGTGAAACATTTTTCTTCACGGTACGCCTGTCACTGTTTGCTGGTTTCCTTTTTATTTTTGGAACTGTGAACCATGTTAATGTCATTACCTAGAAGAAACCTTATTTTTTAAATAAGCAAATTGAAACGAGACAATGAGGACCCAATTGATTATGCAAGGCGAGAGAAGAAATGTTTTGCTTTAGATAGTACCAAGTCATAGTAGTTCAATCTTTTTGAATGAGAGAATCAAAGGAGAATATCATATTGGGGACATCGACCATATAAGTTGCCTCTCTTGCCATTCAGTCCAAAAAGCATTGACTATGAAAATATATATTCTTGTAAACAATAGAATTGGAACATCACAAGATATTACTTTGACCAAGTTTGTTTGGTTCATTTTGAAAAGTCAGACAAAAGGTTGATCTGGTACAGTTTCATCTTTATTTTTTAGTTTTTAAAACTTAAATCAGATATCAACATGTTTCTGTTTCAGTTCAGTCATACAAAATAACTTCTGGAAAGGCCAATAAAGGTTTAGATATTCTGTGTTTTACTGTTTGATGATTAGTCTTTGAAGGTCAAATCTGTCATTCACGATACAAAGGATGTAATATGCTTCCCACCAACAAATATCTCTGTTTCTGGTAGTTAGATGTGATGGTGATTATTTGAGATAGAGCAAATCCAAAGATGGCTTGCACTTTGCAGTTATACAGTTATACTAATGATTTTCATGTGTACCTTTGCAGAGTGTGAGTCCTCATTTATCCTTGGGTGGTGAAGTATTCTGGGCTGGTCAACACAGGAAATCTGGCATTGGTTATGCTGCGCGTTACAACACTGACAAGATGGTACTATTACTTCTGATTTTTTTGCTTGATTTAAGTTTAGTATTTCAAACCCAATTGCAATTTAATGCAACTGTGTCTTTGAGTTGATCGTAACAAGGGATGTTAGTTTCTATATTTCTATTTAATCGCAAACTTACATTTGTCTTTCAGTTTTGCATTTAAAAGCCATATAAGATACCTGGTTGTGGATTTTAATTGAATTAAATCCTGGTGAATATTCGTCCACTACATTAAGATTATGTGTACATAGAACGCAGGTAAAATAAAATAGTGAACAGGACATTAATATTGTGGTTTGCATATTGATAAACTTGAGTTCATCAGTGGAAAAAAGCCTGTGTGTGGCTGAGCTCATCAAATTGAGAAGTAGTCTGTATATCACTGGGCAATATGCTTCCCTTTATTGTGCTGTGAAGGGATGCGACTATATTCGAATGTATTAACTGTTCCTGACTAGGCATGTTTCTTCGTTTTCCTTTTGGATTCTGGATAAATTTTAACTGTATACTTCACTTATTTGATTAAATGTAGTTTACTGGACAAAGGTATACCTGGGGTAAAAAAATATATGGCAAGGGGCTTTGCTGCAAGTGATAATGGTAGATATACCTCAGTTAGGTGATTTAAAAAAGTTGATAAAGATCAAATAAAGGAAGATATTTATATGAATATAAATCTTGAGATTATTTATATGCTTTTGAACGGTCAATACAAACCAAGTAACAACTGTTTTCTTCTCTTTCTTTCTCTATTGTTGATATGTTTTAGTGGAGTGAAGTTGTTCTTCTCCATATTTTAACATGCAGATTCAATAATTTAAGTTACAAGCATTCGTTGAGTCAATTCCAAATATATAAGTACTGGTTACTGCTCCTCATGCAGGTCACAACCGGACAAGTTGCTAGTACTGGTATGGTTGCTCTAAGCTATGTTCAGAAAGTATCTGAAAAGGTGAACTAGTTTCTAGTACATGACAAGTGCTTTAATTTTTTACATCTAAAATTTTTATGTTTCTTTATTGCTCGTTCTGTCAGAACTAACTTGTTCTTACCATGTAGGTTTCTTTAGCATCAGACTTCATGTACAACTATATGTCTCGGGATGTTACTGCCAGCTTCGGATATGATTACATCCTCCGGCAGGTAAATTTCTGTTACTACTGCTTGGTTTCTCGAGTTTGGTACCATGTTTTGTGATGGTCTAGTTAGAATTATAGTTGTTCAGAAGTTAGATTTACTCTATAGAAGGGCCTGTTAAACTTGATAATGTTGTGCACATGTCGAGTTTATCTGTATAATTAACCACACACGGCGCATCGTTTTTGGAGAACTGCTGATGTATTAACAGTGGTTAAATCTTACTAATGCCGTGTGATGAGTATGTATCTTACTTCTGATAGGCTACTTCTCTTCAGTTGATATAATTTACATGTTAGATGCTTATTTTGTGTTAGGTAGTAAATAAAGTGTCGATTCTATCTTAAGAGTGTAATCCAACTTACGATAGAGCCAAACTGGAAACTGAAATCTCTATTTCAACTTAGGTAGTCTAAGCATCTGAGGACGAGTAAAACCTTTCATCCCGTAGAATAGGTTCTGTACAATAGCTCAGAACGGAATTTCAACTGCTTTATTGCCTTAGGATAGCAGCACCTAACTACACATACTGCTGATTTAGCCTCCATGTCAGTAAGAGGCCAAAATCGAAATTTGGACTGTCCAATTAATTTTAGAAATTGTTTCCCTCATCTAGTTGTGTTTTGGCATCTTTTCTGTTAATAGAATTATGAATTTGAGATTCACACAGTTGGAGGTCCACTATATTGGTGTATGGAATTTCAAGAATCGATTCTTTATTTTTTTCTTCTTCTTGAAATGTGACTTCCCAATATCTATACATCTAATTGTACTTATTTGTCCTGATGGCAGTGTCGTTTAAGAGGCAAGATTGATTCTAACGGTGTCGTTGCTGCTTTCTTGGAAGAGCGGTTTAATATGGGTCTTAACTTTCTTCTCTCTGCTGAGGTGAGGAGGATTCCTCGTATTTTCTAATACAGTAGAACCTCGATAAATTAGTAACATCGCTTAAATAATAATTTCTTACGGTCCCTACTCAGTAAAAACGTACTAAATTATTAGCTCGATAATTTAATATTTCGTTAAATTAATAGAATTTTGTCGGTCCCAACTCTATTAATTTATAGAGGTTTACCTGTAGCAGGTTCTCCTTTTCTTTTCTTTTCTTTTCTTTTTTTCTTTTTTTTTTCCTCTCAAATTTATTTATTTGGTCTTGCAGATAGATCATAAGAAGAAAGACTACAAGTTCGGGTTCGGATTGACAGTGGGAGAATAGAATAGAAACGAAACACGAAAGGCATATTCACTCTGTTTCAATTTAAGATGTTTGTTGCAAGTATGAGAGGATGGATGGGGAGATTTTTCTCCAGATAAGAATCAAAGAATCGATTTTGTTTTTTTTCTCTGAGTTGAATTATCATTTACTCGTTGCAACAGAATCACTTGTAGTTGATTTTGCAGGTTGGAGATAATATTATTATTGATTCCCCAAAGATACTTTTTATTGTTATGCATACTTGGTGAAATAGTGATACACTTAATTGTGTGCTTGCACTAATAATATCTTACAATTTTTTTTTTTAAATATTTTGCTGCATGTGCTAATATGTAATAATATATTTTTTCTTTTCTACTATTGCCTATTTGCAAATTACCCAAAGTAGCCCTAGTATTTAACTTTGTTGGTGTTGTCTTATGAAATAACAAGGTCAAGTACATTCATTTTCCTTGTAAGTGTTGGAATTTTGACATGTTTGCTTATTATTTCTAGGACAAATTACGGCCACACTCTGATGAAGGTTAAATTACAAAAAAACCCTTGATGTTTAAATAATTGCGACTATTTCTCTAACTATGTATTTTCTTATGAAAAAATCGTAGGTAAATTGTGAATTTGACATACATCGATATGTAAAAGAATTGGTAACCATATCTGCTTTCATATTATTACAATTTGCTATTTTAACACTTGTGACAAAAAATAATGAAATTAAAATAAAATAAAATTGAATTGTAATGGAACAAAGACAGGATGGATGCTTGAGCACTAGTTGACAAATTGTTTAGTACTGTGTTTGGATCGTGTGGAATCATACTTTAAGTTCAGTGAATGGATATGTTCCAAGTGGATGATGACTCATTGCACAAACAAAATAAATAATAATATATTTATTTTATTGGTCCCCACAACCTCAAATCTCGTACCCTTATCCGAAGTTGTTCCCTCCACCTTAAAAAATACCACACTTATAAATGAACCTTATCTATTTCATTATGGATGATTGATGTAATATTAAATACTTCAATTTAAGGTGATATGATAATCAACATGTATATATTCCTTTGTTACAAGAAAAAAAAAGTTTTGATTATAAAAAATAATTTGAACATCTCAATTTATTTTGTATTATAGATGAATAAATAAAAGAATTTTCCGTTGCGGTCGTATCCGATTTGAAAACTTCCAATTTCAGCACAAGTCTTTTAATTTCGATTTCGGAATGGTTTTTTCCTAACAAAATTGGAATTATTTTTTTAATTCCTTAAAAAGAATTATTCCGAAAGTACTAATTCGATCCGATTCACATCTAATTAGTTCTAACATAACATTTCGTAATTACCATATAATATTGACATACCATTTATCAAAAGATTCTTTATATTCAGAAACTCGTGTGATAGTTTACCATACATTGAAATGTATTATATGTGACCCCGCAGGGATGATCTAACAGTTGAAACAAGTTAACTTATGTCAATTGAACTAAGTTTGGACAATCTAGTCAACGGTCGCTAAGTTGAATTTGTTGCATATTGTTAGTCTAGTGTAATTTACGTCTCTTATATAATTTACATGCTATTATATATCGAGAGTATATTATTGAATCTTATGATAAATCAAGAAATCATATATCACCATATTTATTTGCCTTTAATTTTTCAGATTGTATAAGAAAAAGAATCTTAAAAATAGAAGAATATTGCAAAAAAAACAAAAGTATACACACATGGACGGACAGTTGTAGGGTCAGGATCATTTTGCAAGAACTAAAGATGGTGGCTTTCATCTTTTTTATTGAACCTAAATATATATATGTATGATGTATCTATATATTGTTTTTGTGTGTATAAAGTAGTGTAAACCGGAAGCTGGTGTTAATTGTATCCAAAAGGGTTCAAGTTTCTTGTGACTTTTGCTTCCACCTAATTCTTACTTCAGGTAACCCCTAAACTTGATCTCTTCTTTAAACAAACTCTTGTATGTGTGTTTGTGTGTATTTTTGTGTGTTTTTGTGTGTGTGTCTGTGTTTGTGGAAGAGGGGAATGGTTATATTTTTTTTTGGTAGAATTCTTCATTCTTGTGTGTGTGTGTGTTTTTTCAAGAAAATCATGCTTTGATAGTTTGGAGAAGGATTTAAATAAAATTGGATGATAATTAGAAAATATGGTTGAGTTATTGAATCTTGTTAGTTTTTTATTGGTTTGTCCCTTCTTGTTTTACTTTTAGGCACAAAACAAAAGATGCAAGGAGGGGTTCAAGCAATCTTCTCACATGGGAATGTGTTCAAGAATGCTGTCCTTCGCCACATCCGTGTGGGCCCCACAGCCGTTGGATCTCTAATGTTCGCACGCCGGGAGTCCACGTCGGCAGCTAGGATCGAAGAGCACGGTTTCGAGAGCACCACTATTTCCGATGTTCTCACAGCCAAAGGCAAGAAACAAGACGGCTCGTGGCTTTGGTGCACCACTGACGACTCTGTTTACGATGCCGTGAAATCGGTATATAAATTATACACATCTTTAGTGTTTAATTTTGCTTGTAAATTTTTTCAACCTTAATTAGCAAATACGAAACCGAGTTTTCCACTTGCAGATGACTCAGCACAATGTCGGAGCTCTTGTGGTCGTTAAACCAGGGGAGCATAAGTCCGTCGCGGGAATTATCACAGAAAGAGGTATACTTTTTTCTTCTTCTTTTCAGGCCATGTTGCATACAATAGATGATAATCAAGAATTGGAATTCGTTGAGCTCTTTTATTTTAATTATAGATTTCGTTTAATATTTTTTTTTCTTCATATAATTGCGTGTCATCTATTGAGTAGTATTGGTGCTAATACTGGTGTTAATGGTGATGTAGATTATCTCAGGAAAATCATTGTCCAGGGAAGGTCGTCCAAGTCGACCAAGGTTGGCGATATCATGACTGAAGAGGTAAACATATTTATTTTCGTTCGTTTCCATTTAGGCAAGGTTGCCGGAGTTAGCTTAGTTTTATGCATTGGTATTTGAATCTTGAAAAAATGAGGATGACTAAGAAACAAAATTGTTCTTCTAACTAATCAGAAATCCAAATCCCCGAGTCTATTCAAAACTGTTGGCTTAAGAAGTCGCGTTTAGGAAAACCGGGAGTATCCAAAATCCTGAACTTGTCCTAATAAATGTTATTGTTTAGAAATTAGCAATGTAGTAGATGTTGTTTAGAAATTATTATGGAACTTACATTGTAAAATATTTCTAGACAGTCATTTTCAGTTGTAGAATCAAACGATTACGGTCGAATGAAAGAGTACAAATGGATAGTAAAGCAGTATAAATAGAAAGTTGGATTCATTTGTAACAAGATTAATTGTATCAAGATGACATTTCAAAAGGTCAAAAATATGTAAATACGATAATAACAAACAACAAGTTGATTTGAACCTGATTGACTCCGAAGATGAGATAATCGGATCCCATTCAAAAAATGACACGTGGATATAGCAAGGAAAAAAGTGGAGGTTAATTAGACGTGAAGGTTAATTAGACCTATTCGATAGGTTGTTTAAATATACAAAACTCCTTTAACCACTCTAGTTAAGCTTTTGGATTGCCTTGGCCAATAATATTTTTTTTTTTCTTTCTTTTTCCATTAAATAATCATATGAGCATCACAACCTGCAAAACTCAGCATTAAAAAAAAAAGAAAGAAATAATTTGATTGCCTATATGCTCTTCTTTTGTTTGTTTTTTCTATCCTTGCCTAAATCTATTAATGCTGAAATTAAAGCATGGTTCATAATGAATGAGGTTCTGAACTGGTACAATAATCAATAATGTTCTTATTGCAGAACAAACTTATCACAGTAACACCGGAGACTAAAGTTTTGAAGGCAATGCAACTCATGACAGGTACCTCCTAATTTCCCACTTTTCATTATCAATAACAACATTGCAAAGTTCTATTTCTCAAATCGAACTTCATAAAGTTAATTCTACTTAAAAATAAACTTTTGATCGATTATTGAAATGTCAGATAATCGCATTAGGCATATTCCGGTGATTAACGATAGCGGAATGATCGGTATGGTGTCCATCGGAGATGTGGTTCGTGCAGTGGTGAGCGAGCACCGTGAGGAATTGAACCGCTTAAATGCCTTCATACAAGGAGGTTACTAGATGATGACGATAAAATGAACGGCTGAGATTTCACCTCGGAGTTTGTATATATTTTGGTTTTTATGCAAACTTCTAGAAGATCTTTTGAGATATTATGTTCCGTTCAGATTTAATAATACCCAGAAACTGCCTTTGTGCTTTTGCTCGTCTCTTTATTTGTGACTCCAAACAGAGCTCTTTCTCTACAAGTGTTGGACTTGTGAATGGTTGGACTTGTAAATGGTTTTGTTTTTATTGTTCTAGTTCATATGTTTTTTTTTTTCTGCTGCCGATTCTTTTTCTTGCTTAACAATTTATATAATGGGATCAGTGCTATGTGATTTTAACAAATTTGGGATACATGCAAACATATATGAAACAAACAATTATCTAAGATGTAAGTGGCGCTTGCATCTAGGGGTTTAAATGAATCGAATCAAGCTGGATGTATATTTGTTCAAATTTGTTAAAAATCTATCCATCTAAATTTGTGTTTGAATTTGATTTGATAAGCAATTAAGTCAAGGTTGAATAGGTTTTAGTTGAGCCGACAACGAATGAAGTTCGAGTAGTTTGAGTTTGTATGCATTTACTAGTTTGACTAGTTTGAGTTTGTATGCATATTTAAATATTTTATCACTTCTTTCAATCGAACTTAAAACAATCAAATGAAAATATGTGTTCAAACTTTAAATAAAATGATCCAGTATCACGTATCGAGTAATTTAGTTTGGTTTTTAAGTCGTATTTGCATTAACATTGCAAAATATGAGATTTGTATTTGTAAATAAATATTATTTGAAATGATTAAAAAAGTTGGAGTTGAAGGCGAGCTCGCAGCATATTCACAAGTTATAAGTATTAACTATCGGTGTACATCGGACGTATTGAAATGAAATTAGGACGAAAGTGAAATACAAATTCCAATTGCATTCCAGAAAATAGAAAAAATAAAAAACCGAAATTTTGTGAATTGAAATGAAAAAAATAGTTCAAAATTGAAAAATTTTGGATCAAAATCGACGGATTTCATAAAGTTTCAATTATGTGGCACCTAAAATATAAAATGCATAATAATAATGATACTACTTTCGGAAAAAATCGGAATTATCAAAATTATTTTCAAAAATTATAATCCGATCAGAAATCGAAATCTCATATATTTTTCAATTCCTATCCAAAAAATTCGGAATTCCATATGAATAATAATAATATTGTTCCAAAACTCACAAATTTCGGATTCAAATATAAGCTATCAACCCCACACCGCCGCCCTAATTTGTAAATAAAGCCCTAAATTAGAAAGAAAGGGGCCCCTTTTGAATATCTGAAATTTGTCGGAACGCCCGATCAACACCTGTCTCCGAGGTTTTATTTGATGATCACTTGAAACCTCTTCTTCTTCTTCTTCGCGATGCTTTTTTCAATTCATTTCTTCTGAAAACTCTTAATTTGACTTCTCACCCACCTTCGATTTTCTCCAAATTTAATTTTTAAAATTGCGTAGCTAATAGCAACTCATCATCGACTTGTTTTTCAATCAACCCAATTAGGTAAATTATCTGAACCAACAGCTCAAATTTCATGTAAAGATAGCATCTTTTCTCCGTTACAATTACGGTGTGATTGATCTCCGTTATTCATTATCGAATTGGGGTAAAGACAAAGAAAACCCCGTTTGGTAATTTTCCTGAACCACTCCACTGATTTTTGATCAGTTGGTTAATTTTTCATAATTCGACATGAAAATAAAGCTTATTCGAGCTTGAAAAGTAAGGCGATAATGGCATTGGATATGGGGGGTGGTGGTGGTGATGAAGCGGAGCGGATTTCACCGGAGATGTTAAAGAACACGCCGTCGAATATACGAAAATTGGCCGATGAGATCGAGCAGTTTGAGGGCAGACAGAAGTACCTTGCCCGAACGAGGAGCCCCTCGGATGGTGGCGATGTTCGGTGGTACTTCTGCAAGGTTCCTTTGTCAGTAAATGGTTAGTGCCGAATAATTTCAAAATTATGTTATGTTTTTAATTTTCATAAGGTTTCGTGATATGATTGGAGAAAGTTGAATAGTGCTGATTTGTGGCTATCGATTATACGGTTGGAACTAGAACTAGAACTAGAACGATTAATCGGCATTTGTTGTTTTGGTTGGTTTCTTCTGTAATGGGAATGACAAAATGTGAAATAGTTGAACTGCTTGTGCTTTGATTCTTGACCGTGTTAATTGATTTAAATCGATTATATGTATGTGCTTATTGTGATCCTTCGTTCTTTTGTGTCATCCTAATGTATTGTTTAGCGACAAGCTCTCTGATTTCAGAGATGTGTGTGGTTTTCCTTTTACTCTAGTGAAAGATGAGTACATGCAAAAATGTATGATATATTATTTGAGGGAAGACGAACTATTAATCGAATAGAGGAACAAATGAAAATGAACAGCCAAGTAAAGAAGACGGAATCACGGTCAAATGTGCAATTAAGTCTACAACTTGAAAAACGAAAGTGAAGGGGAAATCAAGAAACATTAACTCTCTTAAGTTCAAAAATCCAAAAGTGTCTGAGATAGTTCAGCATATACTATTGAATTGGTGCAAGGGAATCATATGATTCAGTGTCCGGTGTATCACATGGTCTTTATCTCCAATCTCAAGGTGAAAACAGTTCGGTTCCACTTCTGAAGCAGGTCAAGTCGTGTATTTGAAAAGTAAAGGCAATTTTATGTGTTTTTCAATTCGAGTACTCGACAAACACGTTGTTCATCATACTGATGATTTTTTTTCTTTATAAGTAGTTCTAGAGCAAAGTCCACGAGACTATTATAAGTAAACGGGCTTTCTATTGCAACACAAATTTTTTGCCTTATGTATTTTGTTGAAAAAACTGATCATATAAAATTGCTGACCTGAGTGATAACTTTCGTTTGTGAAATTGATCGATGTTGTCAAAATTTGTTTTTGGCAGAGCTAGCAGCATCGGTGCCCAAGACAGAAATAGTTGGCAAAGGTGATTATTTTCGATTCGGTATGAGGGATTCTCTGGCAATTGAGGCATCTTTCTTGCAGGTCGTGGAATTTTCCCTTTCCCGCATTTGTTTATCTTCTTAATTTCTGTTTTGTTTGATCGTCTCACTTTGGGTAAATCGAGGGTTACTCTTTATCTACAAAGTATTGCGCTGAGACATATCTGCTATATATATTCACAGAGAGAGGATGAGTTGCTCTCTAGTTGGTGGAAAGAGTACGCAGAGTGCAGTGACGGTCCTAAAGGGCAGCCTAGTATTACTTCCAGGTCGAGCGAGCAATTCTCTTCAGTGGGTCCCGAATCCTACGAGCTATTCACTACTGAAGAAGAGAGAGTTGGTGTACCTGTAAAGGGTGGGTTGTACGAGGTAGTCTTTTCGACTCTAGTCCTCTTATAAACATACGGTTTCTTTGTTAAGTGATAATTTCTCGAGGAACATTCGATTTTTAGCAATGTTTGAGAGATAATGGACTAATGCGCACAATCTTGATTTTAGTCCAATAATATAAAAAATAATAAAACCAAGTCTATTTCTCAGACTTGATATTTTATACCGATTTTTTATTTATTTATTTTTGATTACGGAAATATTGATAATGAAAACTTTCTAGATGTCGATGCCAGACATTATCTTGTTTCTAAATTTTTCAATATTGTCGTCGTGTAGGTAGATTTGGTGAACAGACATTGTTTTCCCGTTTACTGGAACGGAGAGAATCGACGTGTGTTACGAGGTCATTGGTTTGCTCGTAAAGGTGGTCTCGATTGGCTTCCACTGCGTGAGGATGTTTCCGAGCAGTTGGAGTATGCCTACCGAAGTCAGGTTCTCTTTGAATTCTTACTTGTCGTTTTAGTTGGTTTTGTAGAGAAAAATGTATCTTGATCGAACGCTTCTCCGTGTTTTCTCAGCATCATTTGCAATAAAGAGAACTTAAATACTTTTCATTATGCGAGTCTTCGTTTATGTTTCCTCTTTCAGAAGCCAATTTAATAGGCTTTTCATCAATTATTAGCCGACTATTACGACAGTTTTCTTTCTCATTCGGGTTTGGGGATCTCTTGCTTTCAGGTTTGGCATCGACGGACCTTTCAACCGTCAGGTCTCTTTGCCGCTCGAGTTGATTTACAAGGCTCAATCTCAGTATGGCCTCCGTTTTTTTTTAAATTTATTTATTTATTATCATATATATATATATATATATATATATATATATATATATTTTTTTTTTTTTTTTATTAATTTGTTTTATTTCCTAGTTGCAGGGATTGCATGCCCTTTTCACAGGGGAAGACGATACGTGGGAAGCTTGGCTAAGTGTTGATGCTTCCGGGGTTTATAGTGTTATATCCCTTCGAAGGAATGGCATTAAATTAAGGCGCGGTTACGCTTCTTCTCAGTCGCAGAAACCAACACAGGTATTTCTTTTCACATATAACTCCCATTTAATTACCCTAAGTAGCACACCCATTTTCTCCGTATTTGTGTTATAGGGTTATCGCCCACATCTTTAGAGTTTTGCTTCTGAAATTAAAAAACCGTAAAAACTAATTTGAAAAAGAATATCTATTTCTCGTAGCAAGATAATATCTAAGTGAAGCGGTGGTTTGTTTCACAGCCGATACGTAAAAAAGTTTTACGAATTCATATGGTAACATTTTGATTGTTGTCATAGCCAAATAAGGCGAGGCCACATGCATTATCTTCTTATTTATTTTCAGGATGAACAACGGCAGCAGAAGGAGGAGGAGATGGATGATTACTGTTCGCAGGTACGCTAAGTAATATTTTTCGTCTGGTCTAAAATACAAAACAACGAAACCATTATCTTTTCGTTTATGGCGGTGTTACCGTAATTCTTCTCACGATTGTTTCTGAATAATAAAGATTTCATAATTTTAATACTTTAAAATGGTTTTTTTTTAAAACTTAATTTCGGAATCGCGTCGGCTTAAAATTGATGTTTTGCTTATTGATTTCATAAATATATGTCTGTGTTGAAACAAGTGTAGGTCCCAGTTCGGCATTTAGTATTCATGGTTCATGGGATTGGTCAAAGGTTGGAGAAGTCTAATTTGGTCGATGATGTTGGAACTTTTCGCCATGTCACCGCAACCGTTGCAGAAAGGCACCTCACTTCACACCAACTTGGCACCCAAAGAGTCCTTTACATTCCTTGCCAGGTATAATTTATTTATTTATTGAGTATCTTTTATGTAAATTCTTATGTGAATTTAATACCCTCGTGGTTACTTTCATTGCCTTTGTCAGTGGAGGAAGGGATTGACACTCAGCGGCGAAGCTGCAGTGGAAAAAATCACACTAGATGGTGTGCGAGGGCTGCGTACGATGTTGAGTGCAACAGTACACGATGTCTTATACTATATGAGCCCTATCCATTGTCAGGACATCATTGATTCGGTAAACCCCTATCTTATTGCTTTCTTCTTCTTTTTTTTCGTTCAAATAAATTATGGATGCCTCATAGTGATTAATCTGATATTAGTTTAAGCACTCAAATGCGTTCGATTTGCGTACAACTATAATCATAATATATAAGAAGCTCATTGATCAAGAAAAGGAAGTTATGATTTCATTGGTATACACTATACATGAATAGGAATATAATAAATTGTTATCATGTACCTTTGTTTTTTTTAGCAAAGTGATATCAAATAACGTAACGAATGCAATAGATATCACCTATTTCCTTGAAATCTTTCACTAAGTTTTAAGGGGTCGAGCTCACTTGTCTTGATAATTTGTGTTTCATGTTATATATCAAATAAATGTATCATATTTTCGATATTTCTTACAATATGCAAAACGTTTTGCATCAATACTTTGATGTATTTTAAATGTGGTGTTATTTTAATAGATTTAATAAACGTTTGTAAAAAAATATATTTAATATAATAAGAAGAGACCGAAGTGTCACGGTATTTGAGCAAAAAATAAAAAAGGTTTACACTGGACCAAGAAACTCAGCCAAAAAAATCAACTCATAAATTCATAGCCCAAGGGGATAATTAGTAGAAGGGAACTTTCTAGAAAAATGTAGAAATAGTCACTAATGTGTAGAAATTCCTAAAACCCCTAAAAATCACTCTATTCTACTTGCTCAAAACTGTAGGATAAAATCAACACCCACCATTATTTTGGGAGTGAAGTAGGATAAATAGGAGCCCATACATTCTAAGGCAACTACAAATCCGTGGCCGACAGCCACATTTATAACAACATTGAGTGCTAAAATTAAGCATTGAATTCTGGTAGTCGATCCTTAATTAAAAAAATGTGTGATTGTTCTAGAATAAATAATATGGCAGAGCTAGGCCAATATAATATGATGTTTGTCCAGTGTTGGATGCAGCCGGAAAAATGAATTCTGGAAAGGGTACATGTCATTTTATCCAAAGAATAGTCAACAATAATCTTTATACAATTAAGAGAAATATAAATATTAGAAAATTCTCGGTTGGAACAAGATAATACAGTTCGATACCAGAGGGTACGGAACTATATTTCCAAATTAGCTATACCGCCGTAAGAATTTGCAAATTAACTATCCAGTCGTAAGAATCTCAATTGTGAAGCACAAGAGGAAACATACAGTATTGAAAACATCCACTATTGAAAGTACCATACATGGAGACTATGGTATATTCAAAGAAATCGTAACAGAAAATGTAAATTTTTTATTAATGCTAAGTATGTTAATTTTGTATCATAATCATATGAATTACGAAGTCTTCTAGTACGTGAACATCTAGAATATTCCATAAATGATGGCCGAAAAATCTTAAAAATGGACAAACGAAAATTCCAACAATGTAGAGCTCTTTATGTAACTTTGGTCGCCGTCGTCGCCGACCAACTATTTTATAACATGAAGATGTTCACGGAAAGTAAGGAAGTTGATCAAACATAAAGAAGATATCAGGATCCCTTGTGGGAACAACAAAAAAAAATCTTTCAAAATATCGTATAATCTTTTGTCCGAAGAATGTTCATTCGGAGTGTGTTTTTGTTGGAATTACTAATATGTCATTATCCTTTTAGGGCGGTATTTTAAATACAAACATGTCTAAATTTAATGTTTTCTTTATGAATCTTGACTAAGAATGGAGTATATTGAACTTGACTAAGAATGGAATATATTGAACTCTTTTTTAGGGACGAATGGATCAGATGGTAGAAAGAAGTAATCAATAAAAAACGAGACCTTGCAGATATGAAACTTAATTGATTTAACCTTTTCATGATATAATGCATACAATTTTAATTTGATCTGAAGGTTTAGTCTAGAGGGCCCAAACCGGCAAAAAAAAAAAAAAAGAAAAAAACTTCTCGTGGATGAGTTATGTTGTCATGAACATATTGATTGTGATTTGTGTTAATGGATACAGTAAATTCTATATGATTTAAAGATTCTTCGAATAATAACTGTATGTTTAATTCTTGATCTGATTTTTCTTCCGGCACAAATTTTATTGATGTTAGTTGATTCGTATTAATTAAACTTGCAAAATCATTAACCACAAGCCACTAGTCTTGTATGTTTCTCTTACCATATATATATATATATATATATATATATATATATATATATATATATATATTTGTTTGTTCCTTGTTCTCACATCTTAATTTCATTCTCACCAGTCGTTTATTTTCAGATTGATCTGCTAAAAGCTAGAATCAAAGAATTTGAAGTTGAATACGCTGACAAAGGTACCGTTTGTGTGAATTTCAAGATGGTCTTACATAGTCGTTGAATTTTGAAATATTGAAGTTTTATTAAGTTGAGTGTCGTCATGTATTTGATGTCTTACTATTATTAGTGAATGCGAGGAAGAGTTCACCGATAGTAAATCAATCTGATCCAGAGAGTGTTCAACTTGGGACGAGAGATTCATTGAAGAATTATACCCCACAAATAAGATATACAAAATTAGAATTCAAGGTAATTTTCTTTCGTTTCGTCCACGCGCTAATGTTTATTAACTGTATGCTTCAGTACTTGCCCTCTACTTAAATATCCCGATGTCGTTTAATGTCAGGTTGACACATTCTTTGCTGTGGGGTCTCCGCTTGGAGTATTTCTCTCCCTTCGCAATGTTCGTCTTGGAATTGGTAATGGCTCGAGCTTTGATACATTCTTTTATTTTTTTACTTTTCGTTTTTCCTTCTTCGGAAGTTTGTTGGGTATCCTTCAGAATATTACTTCCCAACTTGGACGAACGTTTCTTTTTAATATTATATGCTTCTTATCCGGTTCTTATAACAATCATAGCCGCCTCTGCTTTTCGCTGTTGATGAAATAAAACGCCTTGCCTTGTCTGCATGTCGGATTTATCTTGCTCGATTCGACTTTTGAATTTGGATGGATTCTTCACTTAAAATATTTCTGCTGTCTTGTTTGTTAGGCAAAGGGAAAGAATATTGGGAAGAGGATAATATAAATGAAGAAATGCCAGCGTGTCGACAGATGTTTAACATATTTCATCCTTTTGATCCTGTGGCATATAGGTTTGTTTTTATACTTTTAAGCGTAAATTACGGCCACTCTCATGAGGTAAGGTCAAATTACGAAAAAATCTCTCCTGTTTGAGTAATTACAACCACCCCTCAACTATGAATCTTCTTACACGTGTCAAATTCAACATAATCTTTTACATTCAGTGGAATGTTCTCTAGTTTGGTACTCGTTTTGTGCAAAAATGTAGTTTCTGATGCACCTCAATCTCAATCTGATATAACAAGCCAAGAGACACATCTTATGATCATCTTGTTTCAAAATTTGGAGCTCGAATGGAGTAAAACGGGTACAAACAAGATAATATTCCATGTAATCTAGAAAATTTCATTAAATTTGACACCGCAAGGGTGGACGTGTAAGAAATTTCATAGTTGAGGGGTGGTTGTAATTACCCAAACAAAGGGGTTTTTTCGTAAATTGACCTTACCTCAAGGGCGGCCGTAATTTACCCTACTTTTAATGATAATTGTTTGAACTTTGAAGTTCTTTTTTTTTTTTTTTTTTTTTTTCTCTTCCCCCACAGAATAGAACCCCTTGTATGTAAAGAATATATGCACATGCGTCCTGTTATTATTCCTTACCACCGAGGTGGGAAACGACTCTACGTTGGGTTTCAGGTAATTATATTAAAAATATTAACGTTGTGCTTTGTGCTTCATCCTCTTACCCTATGTGCTCGACTTTGTTGTACAGGAATTTAGAGAAGGATTTGCTTCACGTTCTCAAGCTTTTGTCGATCACTTGAGCTCAGTAAAGGTTGGTATAATTCGTTTTTGTTACCTTAAGTTCGAAGAATTCTCAGTTTGTTGTATTTTGACAAGTTACTTTAATTTACGGCATTTTTAAAAGAATTAATCGGTTAGCGGATTCAGTCAATTGATGAATTTACGAGTCTTACTGTGAGCCCTTTGAATATAGGTTAAAGTGCTCACAATTTGCGAATCGAGATCCAACGATGAACAAGCTGGTAAACATTCTCTCTTCATTTTATTTACTTCTTCGAAAACTATTCCATGTTGGGGCTATTGTTATATTACACGACATAAATGAAAAGCTTTTCCGCAACAAGAACAATATATTTAATTTTTCCAAAATATTCGCCTCATCTCTTTACAGAAGAATCCGGAAACACCCAAGAAAGAACTGAGAGATCATATGGTTCAGTTATGATAGAGAGATTAACAGGAACCGAAAATGGTCGAATCGATCATGTACTACAAGTACGTATTCTTTCCGCTGTAGCCTCGTAAATAATAACGAAAACCCCCCTATGAGACATTTTTTAGCACACCCCCTAAATGGTGAGTTGTAGGGGGTATAGTTTGCATAAAAAATGCATCGTAGGGGTGTTTCTGCTAATATTTTCAACACAAGGAGTTATTTGGCAATTCGACATAATACAGGGACGCTGAGTGCAATAAACCCTTATTTATCTCTTGACGTTTTTGCCATTGCAGGATAAAACTTTTAGACATCCGTACTTATCAGCTATCGGTTCACATACGTAAGTTCATGATTTTGAACGTTGTTTCTTCGGATGTTGTAATAACAACAAAATGATTTTCTTTTTGACGATTTTATCCCTCTGCACAGAAATTACTGGAGAGATTCCGATACAGCTCTTTTCATACTGAAGCACTTGTATAGGGATATACCAGACGAACCTATCTCTTGCAATGACCAACAATTAAACGACAGCTCAAATGATGATAAAAGCTTGACGACAAAATGGTCCGATCCTAGAGAAATTGCCGACGAAGAACTTCCTTTGACTTTTGCTGATAGTGTCTCTATCAGGAATTTCTCACAAAGAGCCAAGAAAACGATGAAGAGCTGATAACGAAGACATGAGGGGGTAAAAACGACTTTTTGAACTCCGAAGTGGCTGAAGTTGTGAATTAATTGCACAACCACCACAAAAATTGGCAAAGTGCAGCATGTGGAGAAAGAAACTGTATACAGGGAAAGATTAACTTAGTGTATATATAGTTGTATATAGGAAGTATAGACATGAATTCATGTTAGGCATTGTCCTGTGATTTATGGGGCTTTTATATGTGTGTGTGTGTGTGTGTATATATATATATATTTTTTTTTTTTTTTCCTATGTAAAAGATATATATTTGATTGAACTTTTAGAGCCTTTATATATAGATAGGGCAAATTACGGCGACCCCTTGAGGTATGGTCAAGTTATGAAAAAATCCCTCTTGTTTAGGTAATTGCACAGTCAATCCCCTCCTTTTAAATATTTTTAGGGTTAATAGTATTTCGCCACCTGAACTTTAAACATTTTTGCACTTTGCCATCTTAACTAATAAAAGTTGTAAATGCGCACCCAAACTCAGTTTTTTGACGCACATAACCACCTAAGGGGAATATTCCGGCGAATCTTCTAATATTCCATCGCACGCGCGATGCACATGCGAAAGTACAAGTACTTTTTCGTCTGTTTACCTGAAAATATCATAAGGAGGTGAAATTGAAAGTTCCAGGGACTCAATTGAACTTAATTTAAAACTTTCACAAATTCGAAATTAATTGAAGCATTGTGGCTCCATCTTCCATGGGATCAAAACACTCACCGTCCGGGCCCGGTGAACAAAGGGGCGCTGCCGTTGGAGAATTTCGGCGGGAACGGGGGGGCGTTGGAGAATTCCTCAAACGCCTTATTGTTGATGAGCAGAAGTGCCAACAAAAAGACAACATATGAGAATTACTGGAGCACCGTGTCACGGACTTGTTCCCTTAACAAAGAACCGTGCGGCCTTAGCTCCTTCTCGCCCCTCGCGATAGCGAAGTCAGTCTCTCCCGAATTGTGTTGTGAATGCTTAAGTGATGGAAACGAAGAAAGAAAGTAGAAGACAAGAGAGTTGGTAGAAGAGTACTTTATTGTTGGATTTCTTGAATGATTACAAATGAGGATCCTACCTCTATTTATACAAGTCCACCTCCTCAATGGACGGTGGAGATCGATATGATCTAATGGTTGGGAGTGAAACAATCCCTTAAATGTCTCTACCTACCACCACCTACCTCTACCTACGAAAGAATCCCTACCTACCACTATACAATTGGGCCAACTTGGGCCTAACCCTATTTGGGCTACATCTTGGACTCTTTAACCTCCCCAACCCAAGGGAAATCGGCAAGGGGTTGTGCAAAACTCGCGGGCCGTGACATCCTTCCCCGCCTAATCCGGCGACGTCCTCGTTGCCTCGAACAAGGGGAGACGATCTTGAAATTGCCACAAGTCTCCTTCGTCTCCCACGTTGCCTCGGACTCGGGTAATCCCTTCCATTTGGTGAGGTATTGAATACTCGGTGGAACTCCCCTAGGTCGCTTCAATTGTCGGCCGAGCACTTCCTCGATCTCCTTATCGTATGACTTAGTCATGATGGGTGGTGCTCGGTGCGACCCTCCTCGGCTCGGGTCTTCCTTGTCTTGTTGGCACACAAGGCAAGTCTTCACATATGCGTCGTCACTGTCCCGCATGTGAGGCCAAAAGTAGGCCGTCTTGAGCAACGCCATTGTCCGCCTTTGGCCCGGACGCTCCGCCCACTTGGTGTCGTGGCATTCCCTTATGAGGTCATTCCTCAAGTTGCCCCACTTCGGAACGAAGAGTCGTTGTCCCTTCGTGTAGAGTAGGCCGTCCTCTACCCAAAATTGCCTCGTCTTGCCCTCCTTGACGAGTCGAATTAGCTCATTGGCCATTGGATCATGTTCGAGCCCTCCCCGGATCATGTCGGCCAAGTTCCCCCTTGTCGAGCTAATGGCTGCGAGTTCGGCTTTTCTACTCAAAGCATCGGCTACAACGTTTGCCTTCGATGGTCGGGTCTTCCCCGTCTCGACCAACTCATTAAGTTGCTTCCGGAGTTCCTCGGGCTCCGGCGGTGACATGCGATAGGGAGCCATGGCGGGTGGCTTGGCTCCCGGCTCCAACTCGATGGCATGATCCACCTCCCTCCTAGGTGGAAGTTTGTTGGATAAATTTGGTGGCATCACGTCTTGGTTGGACTCCAAGACGGTTTGGATGATCGGTGATACGTCCTCCTCTTTGTTGACGGGCGGGTTGTCCTCTTTTAAAGCGGCTAAGAATGTTGGCTCGCCCCGTCGAACTCCCTTGGCAACTTGCATGGCCGACAGTTGCCTTGGTTGTGTGCTTCCTTCCTTAGTGGTGCCGTTGATGGCCGGCACCATGCAAGGTGTCCCCTTCTTTAAAATGCAAACCGAATTGAAACAAGGCATCGGGATAGCCATTACCGTGCGGAAGAAGTCCATTAGCACCACCTTGAAGTCATCCATCGGTGCTACCGAAAAATCCGCTTGGCCCTTCCAAGTGCCTAAGTGTAGCTCCGCGTCTCGTGCTACACCGTTGACCGGTTGTACCTTAGCGTTAACGGCCTTGAGCCAACCGTCTCGTCTGGTCCACCGTAGGCCAACCCTCTTGGCCTCGTCCTCGGTGATAAAGTTGTGGGTTGCTCCCGTGTCCACCATCACCTTTGCTGGGGTATCGTTGATGCGGGCCTCCACGTACATCAGCCCCTTGCTTGATGTTGCCGGCATCGGATTAGCCTTTAACGAGTTCAGAAGTTGGAGCGATCCCATGTTGCCTAGCTCCTCGTTTGTGTCTTGCTCGGCCTCTTGTTGTAAGAGTGCCGACAATGATCCCATCTTTGGACATTGACTCATCGCGTGCGGCCCCTTGCACACGAAACATCCTCCCTTAGGCACAAACGACCTCTTCTTCTCTTCAAGTTGTTGGTGTGAGGATGGTTTGTCTCCTCCCCTCGAGGTTGACGGTCGCCGTGGGTCTCGGTTATCTCGATGGTCCCTACCTTGATCATCCCGTCTCTCTCCTCCGCCTTTAGTCGGGTTCCACTTATCTTTTCGCAACGGCTCTCTCGGTTGATACTCGGTTAAAGACTCGGCGGCGGCAATAGCTTCATCGACGGATTTGATGTCTCGTCGGTGGAGTTCTTGCTTGGCCCAGACTTGTAACCCATCGGTGAAGTGGAAAAGAAGGTCCTCCTCGGAGAGGTTGGGAATTTGAAGGGTGAGGGCGGTGAACTCCTTCACGTACTCGCGGATTGAACTTCGTTGCTTGAGTTCCCTCAACTTCCTTCGAGCCTCATAGACGACATTCTCCGGGTAGAAGTGTCGCTTGAGTTCCCTCTTGAACTCTTCCCAAGTATCGATTCGGCAAATGCCTTTCTCGATATCGGTGTGCTTTCTACGCCACCACAACATTGCCGTATCGGAAAGATAAAGGGAAGAAGTTCTTACATTGATCGTCTCGTCGACTAGACCGATACCCTCGAAGTATTGCTCCATCCTCCATAGGAAGTTCTCAACTTCCTTGGCGTCCCTTACGCCGTTGAATCCCGTTGGCTTCGGGCAGTCCACCCTTGGACTCGAAGTAGCACCAACGCTACCGTTAGCGGCGGCCTTTTTGCACAAGGCCAAGTCGTCGCGCATCCCCTCGATGCTCTCTTGGAGGGATTGGATGATGGCCTCAAATCGATCCAACCGTTCCTCCCGCAACGTCTCATTGTCCCTAAACAAGTCGAGTTGCTCGGCGACGTGATTCTCCAACACCTCCGTATCGTGCTCGAGCTTCTCGAATCGTTCGCTAAGTTCCGCTATGGCGACGTTATTCTCGAGCCTCTCGAGTCTTTCGCCATGATCCGTTAGCACGGCCTCATTACCGGTACTCTCCCCACGAGCCTTGTTGTGGTCTCTCTTCTTCTTGTTGTTTACGTGGGCCTCCCTGCCACGTCCCTCGGTTATGTACGAAATGTCTTCAACGTTCGCCATCGTTGAGAATTCGATCAACACAAAGCCCTTAGCCGGGCTCTGATACCACTTGTCACGGACTTGTTCCCTTAACAAAGAACCGTGCGGCCTTAGCTCATTCTCGCCCCTCGCGATAGCTAAGTCAGCCTCTCCCGAATTGTGTTGTGAATGCTTAAGTGATGGAAACGAAGAAAAAAAGTAGAAGACAAGAGAGTTGGTAGAAGAGTATTTTATTGTTGGATTTCTTGAATGATTACAAATGAGGACCCTACCTCTATTTATACAAGTCCACCTCCTCAATGGATGGTGGAGATCGATATGATCTAATGGTTGGGAGTGAAACAATCCCTTAAATGTCTCTACCTACCACCACCTACCTCTACCTACGAAAGAATCCCTACCTACCACTATACAATTGGGCCAACTTGGGCCTAACCCTATTTGGGCTACATCTTGGACTCTTTAACCTCACCAACCCAAGGGAAATCGGCAAGGGGTTGGGTCAAAACTCGCGGGCCGTGACAAGCGGGTCACTTCCCAATTCAAGTATCCACGCACACGCCCACTTCAATTCCACCACTTCCTTCAAATTTGTCGCTCTCTGAGGGTTTAATCTTAGATTTGGGCCCCGACAATTCTTGGGAAAACGTCAAAAAGGTACATGCGGTACCACAGGCTATCAGGCGAGAATCCGAAATTCGATTCAATCGTTTCTGGAGTTGGGTTCTTCGTCTCTGTCATCCATGACGAATTTCAGCAGATTGATGTCGTTGTTCTTCTTCATCTTTTTATTGGAGTTTTTTTGCACCATTTTGAAACAGGCGTGCGGCGGTGGGTGTTTTGATCCCATGGAAGATGAAGCTACAAAGCTTCAATTAATTTCGAATTTGTGAAAGTTTCAAATTAAGTTCAATTGAGTCCCTAGACTTTTAGTTTCACCCCCTTATGATATTTCAGGTAAAAAGACAAAAAAACCCTTGTACTTTCACATGTGCATCGCGCGTGCGTTGAAAAATGAAAAAGATTCACTGGAATATTCCCCTTAGGTGGTTATGTGCGTCAAAAAATTGAGTTTGGGTGTGCGCTTGCAACTTTTTTTAGTTAAGGTTGCAAAGTGCAAAAACGGGCAAAGTCCGGGTGGTGAAATGCTATTAACCCATATTTTTACATAAAATTTATGTAATTCGGTTATTTAACAAACATAATTATATATTTAGTTGGTATAAAATGTTGGCGTACTGAAATTTCAGTTCGGTTTTACCGAATTTATCATCCCTAAATTTACCCCCATAGAGGTCTTTTCGTAAGATAATACATAGTTGAGGGTGACTGTAATTACCCAAATAGGAGGGTGGTTTTCGTAATTTAATCATAATTCAAGGTTGGACGTAATAAGGTGTGTTGGAAATAGCATGTTCTATTGTAGTAATTCATGTATGGGATGTGATCAATGTCGTTCGAGCTTTAATAATACCGTTTCCACTTCAAACGTGATTTTGATTATTTTTAATTCCAAATTTTTTAAAACCCGAAAAATAGAATTTGTAGTATTCTGAGTTAGTTTTCTAATACAATTTGAATCACCAAAATGGGATGTGAGACGAGAAAAATATACATGAATCAATGGATACTGCCCACAATTTTGATGTATTGTGGTATCTAAAATTCAAAATATGACTCATTCATACATAACTTTTTCACACAACATCCAATCTAGCGGATTTAAGTTGGATTAGAAAGCTAACCGAAAAGACTACAATTTTCGTGTTTCGAATTTTGCCAACAAATAGATATATGTCAAAATCAGGTTCGAAGTCAAAATGACATTAGTAAAATTGAAAGACATTTAACATTTCAGTTCATGTATTCATGTATTTTTTGCTGTCATCATTAATTGTTAAGTCAACAACTAGATGTTGTTAAGACTAGGTTTAATTAAGTGTTTAAAAAGTGTCGAAAAAGGGTTTGAACCGAGTCAATTAGGTCACATTTGTTCTTATGAATTTTGTAACAAATATATAGTTGTTTATCGAATGTTACTAAACATATATATTTTTTATGTTTTATGTTAGTGTCATTGAAGATAGAAAAAAAATGGTATTTGTTTTAGCCGCTTCCTTGGTAAAGCGTCGGCTAATTATGTGTGACAAACTCCACATAGCTATCGTTGGTAATGAGATTCGATTATGGGTCAATAGACACAAATTCACTTGCTCTAACCGCTAGACTATTCCTTGCGGGACAAATTCTTTTTAAACTTGAATGAGTCTTATATAGTTCACCCTTAATATATTCTACCACTTCTCTTAAAGAAATTAAAAAATTTAAAAAATGTCCACGTCATCATAGTCAACCTTATTATCATAAACATAGCTTTGTTGCTACTTATACTTTAATGTTATAACCTAATATTATGCTTTGGTGTGTATTATTGCACAAATATTCTCTTACTTAAACTATTTATATGTAACCTACTATGTTTAGGTACGTATAAAATTGCACAAATATTCTTCTACTTGACCATGTTCTATGAAGACATCATCCGACCATTAGCCTTTATCTACTATCAAAGAGTAATATTGCCAAAAATATCCACAATTTTATTTTTATCTAATTTTAACCTAATTTACTTTCACACCCAGAAATAGGCGAGTAGATTGGATAAATTTTATGATTTTTGCCCGATATCGGTCACAAAAATTCTGATTTTAGAACAATATTTTCCTCTTGAATTCTAAAAGTTACGATTTTATTTTTATTTTTTTCCAATTTTTTTCAAACATCATTGAAATACATATAGAATTCGATTTGACGAACGAAATCTATTTTCAAATAAATATTTAAAAGAATCGATTCCCCTCCGATTTTTTTTTTACGCTTGCCCTACCAATATTGTTTGGGTAAATTATGGCCATCCCCTGAGATAAGGTCAATTTACGAAAAAATCCCTATGTTTGGGTAATTACAACCACCCCATCAACTATGAATCTTTTTATATGTCCATCTTTGTAGTGTCAAATTTAGTGGAATCTTCTAGATTATGAGAAATATTCTCCAACTTGTATCCGTTTTATTTCATTCCTCCACCATATTTTGAAATAAGATGATCATAAGATGTGTGTCTTACTTGTAAATATCAGATTGAGGTACATTTGAAACTGCCTTATTGCACAAAAGAGTACAAACTAGAGAACATTTCACGAAATTTAGGAAATTCTATTGAATTTGACATAATAAAAGTGGACGTGTAAAAAATTCATAGTTAAAGGAAGTTGTTGTAATTACCCAAATATGAGAGTTTTTTTTTTTTTGGGTAATTTGACCTTATCTTTTACTCATATTATTATGTATTCATATTATAGACGCGTAGACAAATGAAAAATCCGAATTCCGCACATTTAAATACAATTTTTTTTTTCTGGAACAACATTTTGGTTAGGGATGGCAACGGCTCGGTTCTGGGCCGGGTTTGTCTAAACCCAAGACCCGACCCACGAAAAATATTAAAACCCAAGACCCGCTCCAACCCGTTTTAGCTTAGACCCAGACCCGCCCCAACCCAGACCCTAACTAAACGGTTCTGACCCGCGAGACCCGCTAGACCCGTTAACATTCAAAAAGTTTAATATTTTTTGATTTTCATAACATTTTGCTTGTATATTTTTACCAAATAATCTCAATACTAAAATACAATATATTAAAAAATCTCTACAAGTTATATAACATGAACAATAAAATTACAATTAATTATATTTAACTTCGATAATAAGTAAAATTCAAAATGCAAGACAATTAGCGGTGGTCGACAAATGATAAATATTAATAGGTTGATGAAAATAAAATATTACAAGAAATGAGAGTCGAAAAATAACACAGTGACAATAGGTAAATGAGAATAGACAAGATGAAAATTAATAGTTTGATAAATGAAATCCGAAATTATATATATATATATATATATATATATATATATATATATATATATATATATACGGGTCGGTTCTGGGTCGGTTCCAATAAAACCCGTAACCCGCCCGAGAACCATCCGGTTCTAGAAACTTAAACCCATTACCCGACCCAGAACCATTTAGCTGACCCAGACCCGCCCCATACGGGTCGATTCCGGGTCCAAGACCCGCCAAACCCGTACCCATTGCCATCCCTAATTTTGGTTCCAATTTTCTCTCTCTCTCCCTCTCTCTCTCTCTAATGGAGTTGGAATTAGATTTTTAATTCCAAAAAAAAAAAAATCAAAATTTCTAAAAGTATTAATTAAAATCTGATCCATCTAATTTATATTCCTGGTGCTACAGTTTACGTGCATGAGCTAATCGAGTGAATTTTTTTTCGGGTGATGTAGTATCATATAAAGTAAGGTAAATTACACTTACCTTCTTTAGATATGGTAAAATAATTTTAAGGTTTCTGTGGTATTGGTAATTACAACCACACTCCTCAAACAATTATTGAAGCCAAAATTTTGTGTCCTAGGGACCGGTATGCACTATATTTGTTTCCAGCGGGGCCGTTAATGCTACCATAGACAAAAAAATATTAATCTTATATAAAATAACAAAAAATTAAGAAATGTTATGAGAGTCATGTCACCGCTTAGCTCTATATTGTCTGTACAACTGCCTAAAACTAATAGTTCGTTAGAACACTAATGAAATAACTTATCAAATGCATGATACCGTTAGGTTTTCAAACAATGTTTCAGAGAGGTGATTGTAACTACGTATACTGGAGAGATCTTAAAGTCATTTTAGTATAAGTCAGGGATGTATTTGTCATTTTATAACCACATTTTGTCAAGATAAATAACATAGATTAATAAAAATAAGAAAAATAAGAAAAAGTATTAATAATAATAATAATAATAATAATAATAATAATAATAATAATAATAATAATAATAATAATAATAATAATAATAATAATAATAATAATAATAAGTGCGTTTTATAATGATTAATAAGTAATAACTTCCCCCAAAAGGCATCATCAATTCATCTCCAACAAATCCCCCTTCAATCACCGTTCTCTGGTAATTTCTCAATTTCCAGAATATTCCAAACACTTGTTTTAATATTTTACTCCCTGCCTTTTCTTCTGCAATATATATTTGTATAATATATACACGCACACACACACACATTCAAATATATCTGATTCAGTCACATGTTGATTCGTCGTCGTCGTCTTGCTTGGTGAACGGAAAAAAAAAAAGGTGTTGATTACGGATTGTATGATTTCAAATATGCGATGGATTGTTTCGGTTTTTTGAACTTTTAATTAATAATTTTATTTTATTTTGAAGGAAAAATGATGTGGGAAACGGGTTTTGGAATCGGGTTGATGAATATTTTATCGGGTCGTGATACTCCACCCAAAGAACTGCTCTGGTTATCCTCTGTTTTTGCTGGGATTTTTATGTGCAAGATTGTGAGTTCTCTCCCTTTCCTTCTAATTTTGATGCCCTTTTTGTTTTTTCTAATATTAATTTGCTTGTATTGCATTTTATTTTACTGGGGTTACTTTTCATATTTTAAATTATATGGGAGTTGAATTTAGTAGTCTTGTAAGAATATTTTGGATGAGGGAAGGCATTTGTCAACTGCATTAATGGTGGGTGTGGCTTTCTTTTCCGTGTGTCTGTGTGTGTGTGTGTGTGTGTGTGTGTGTGTGTGTGTGTGAAGTTTGACAGACGATTCTTGTTTTTGCCACGAGTGTGTGTGTGTGTATGAAGTTTGATACACGATTCTTGTTTTTGCCACGTGTGTGTGTGTATGAAGTTTGATACACGATTCTTGTTTTTGCCACGAGTGTGTGTGTGTGTGTGTGTGTGTGTGTGTGTGTGTGTGTGTGTAT
>NW_012193241.1:99436-135508 GCF_000504015.1 Erythranthe guttata
GTTTCGGATCTTTTCGTTATACTCAAGATGGATTGTTTGTCAGCAAAACCTCAACTTTATCCGATACACTTTTGGGGGTATGTTAACTCCGTTTTTATTGCGTTCGAGAGAGATCATTTCCATTATGTCTTTATGTCATTCGGATATATATAATCTTGTTAGTTGCCTTCGGTTTGTCGAACAGTTCTGTTTCAGCGAATGGTTTAGATATTTATCAAAGCTCGATCGAGAAAAAAAAAAAAAAAAGAAAGAAATCTTCCAGATTTGACCCAACTTTTATCGAAACTAACTATCTTCTCTCATATTTATGTCAACTTTGTCGATATAATTTGAGGCTATAATTTCTAAAATTTGATTTCTATTGTTATTATATATTGCAGGTTTCGATTGGGTACTTTCTGTCTGACCTGGCAATGATTTTTTATTACTATCCCGCTTTAGGTGGGATGGAGTATGTAAGTTTACGAACCTTCCGAATTCACCGGAATTGGAGTATGTTTCTTGTTATATAAGTTGCTCGAATATTAGTTCATTTATCTAATATGTCGAGATATGAATTTATAATCGAACGGCCTTATCAAATCTTGAGTACCCTTTTGTTTTCTGGAAACGGTGATTATTAATTCGAGCTCGTCTGTTTTGCCAGGTCATACATCACGGGCTCTCTATGTATTCAATCACTATGGCTCTATTGAGCGGTCAAGCACAATTCTATATACTAATGGTTCTCTTCACGGAAATCACGACCCCGTTTGTCAATCTGAGATGGTATGTTTGTTCGGGTAGCAAATTATGCCAATTAATTCCGTCTTTAATTTCGAAGTCGATTTCATTCTTTTTGAGTCTCGTTTAGGCGTCTTGACATTGCTGGCATGAAGAATTCAAGAATCTACATTTACAATGGCGTCGCGTTGTTTTTCGGATGGCTGGTATCGTCTACTAACCTTTTCGATTCTCGATTTTTTCTTTTTTCTATAACACAGAAGTTCATTATGTGTAACTTTCGATTGTCGTATTACGTAAACTAATGGTTAAGTAATGATTTTCAGGTTGCGAGGATTGTTTTGTTTATGTTCTTCTTCTATCACATGTTTATCCATTTTGACCAGGTGCGTGCGTGCATGTTTACCAAATAATATTAATCATTTGTATTATTACAAGTGATTTATATTCTATATTGGCGTTTTATAGCGCATGTATTAGAAATCGTGATTATTTTTTTTTTGGTTTTCCAAATTTATCGATGCATAATAATTTAAGTTGATACCGTATTAGGCTTTTGTGGCATTGATTAGTAATATATATCAAACCTATCGAACGAGTGCTGCCTAATATTTGTATTCTTATTCTGCGTTTTTGCTCGTTTTTTTTTTATATTTTTATTTTTATTTTTTATTTTACAGGTGAAGGAAATATTCCCGTTGGGGTTTTACAGCTTGATTTCGGTACCGCCGGTGATATCGGTGATGAACATATTCTGGTTCTGGAAAATCGCAAGAGGTATGGTGAAGACACTAAGAAAGGCTAAGCACAGCCAATAGTGTGTTTTTTTCTCGAGTCGTCGAGATTTCTTAGTAGCATGTACATGATATTATTTCAAAGTTTTTGAAACCGTATTGCATTTAAACGAAAGCAGCTGTGAAAATTTGTTTGCTCGACTCGAAACTAGTTTAGCACGAAATCTAAGCAACAGCCAAACCGAGTCGAGAAGATCTCTCTGTACATAAATCGATATTGGGGAGCTTTTGTTATTAGTAGATGCGAATTCTAATGCCAAATTGATTAAGCTTGTGAATATGAATAATAATCCATATGATTTCTTTGATTTTGATATTGAATATTAGAATTTTGAAAAGGATCCTTGAATGTTGCGGGTCGATTCCTATAAGATCCGTTATCCGACTTGGAACCGTTTAGCTTACATAAATTTGCTCTGAAAATTGAACAATTTCTTACACTAATTGATTTATCTAATACATGCAAATGAAATAAGATAAATCACTTGAGATAATGCTAAATTATATATATATATATATATATATATATATATATATATATATATATATATATATATATATTTGTCCTTGTAACTCTTGTAACTATCGTCTATTAGGTGTCCAGTTGTATGTTTTATTTATTTATTATGGTTGACTGCAATATGCAATATGTTTTGTTAAATAAATATAATCAATGTATAATGTCTTCTATCATCTATCAGTTTTTAAAATTTTAGATTATACTTTAAGTTTGAAAAAAATATAATTAAATTCTTATTGGCTAAAAAAAGAAGGGGTAATAGCAAATAGGCCCATGACAAGGGCACTTAATTAAAAGAGGGACATTCAATTTTTTTGTTTATCAAATAAATCGAACCTATTCAAACTTATTTGCAAATAAGGAAAATCCTTTCATATATACCAAAATTACCCCCAATTCATTGAAACTCAATTCAACTCCAATTTCATGATTTACACACCAATTTAGCCCAATTTCATCAATTAACCAATTTTAACCCTAATTTCAATTTTGATCCCAATTTTAACCCTAATTCTTATCAATTCCACCCATTATGCTCTAACTTCCTTAATATTACACATTGACCCCGGATTTAAACAAATATATCACATTTACCCCCAAAACCTTTTTTTTGCAGAAAATAATTTTTTTTCTGAAATATTTTTTTTCTGGCCAAATTCCGGCGTTGACCGCCGGTCTCCGGCGTTGACTTTTTTTTTTATAATTTTGTTTTTTCTTAAAAAAAATATTTTAATTAATTTTACTGTCTTGGCTGCTAAATTACTGTCTCCGGCAGCTATTTAACTGTCGGAGACAATAATTTAACTGTTAATTGACTTTTTTTTTTCTTCAATTTTTTTTAATTAATATTACTGTATTCGTTGCTAAATTACTGTCTCCAGCAGTTATTTAACATTCGGAGACAGTAATTTAACAGTTAATTGACTTTTTTATTCTTAAAAAAAATATTTTAATTAATATTACTGTATTCGTTGCTAAATTACTGTCTCCGGCAGTTATTTAACTGTCGGAGACAGTGATTTAACTGTTAATTGGCTTTTTTATTCTTAAAAAAAATATTTTTAATTAATATTACTGTATTCGTTTGCTAAATTACTGTCTCCAGCAGTTATTTAACTGTCGGAGACAGTAATTTAACTGTTAATTGGTTTTTTTTCATTTTTTTTCTTAAAAAAAAAATATTTTAATTAATAGTACTGCCTTAGATGTTAAATTACTGTCTTCAACAGTAATTTAACTGTCTTAGACAATAATATTAATAATACTACTGTTCGGAAAAAAAATATTCATAATATTACTGTTCGGAAAAAATAATATTCATAATGTTACTGTACCAAACAGTAATATTACTGTCTGAGACAGTAACTTAGTAGCTAAAACAGTAATATTAATTAAAATATTTTTTTTCTAAGAAAAACAATTCAAAAAAAAAAAAAAAAAAGTCAACGCCGGAGACCGGTCAACGGTGGTTGACTGGCCGGAAAAAAAATTTCAAAAAAAAAAAAAAGTCAACGCCGGAGACCGGCGGACTCCGGCGGTCAACGCCGGAATCTGGCCGGAAAAAAAAAACATTTCAGAAAAAAAAAAATTTCTGAAAAAAAAAAAGTTTTGAGGGTTAATGTGATATATTTGTTTAAATCCGGGGTTAATGTGTAATATTAAGGAAGTAAGAGCATAATGGGTGAAATTGATAAGAATTATATTATTGAGGGTATTTTAGACTAAAGACATGGGGATGGGCTTAATTGAGAGACTTTTTTTTTTTGTGGACTAAAATGCATTTATGTCCCATGTGATGGGCCTTTTTGGCATTTGCCAAAAAAAAAAAAAAAAAAAAGACCAACTCAGTAGCAGAACAGACAAAAACTTGGATGGGTTCAATGAATAGGGGCCTTTAATCGGGGTATGGTAATACATATAGGATAAATCGGGACCTCTGAATTTACAATTTTGACCTTTGACCGACCAATTTTGACCGGTCAACAAACGGGGTGTAGTGCCCATACAACGTGACAACTGCTAAAACCTCCTCACACGAAATTGATTCCAAAATAATTGAGCTTCAGAATTTATTATGACTCATCAAACGTATCTACATTAAAAAATTCAAATGACCGTACGCATAAATTTTTGTACATTTTATATTATATTTCAAGATTGTTGATGTGTCTTGCACAAAACAATATATGAAAATAAATATCAATTTATTATTCACTATTCAAATTATAGATAAACTTAACCTTTTGATGTTTAAACAAGTTTACAAATATTATTAACAATATTTTTATTATATACTTATATTAAGATAAAATAACTAGAGAGCTGACTCATAAATATTTGAGAACGAGCTATATTTCAGCTCGTCAAAAAGCTCAAGCTCAGAAACTTGAGTTATTGCTGAGTCGACTCAACTTATTTACACTCTTAAATTAGTTATCTTAAGTTCGAGTTTATTCTTTTTTTTTTTTTTTATGAGCAGCAGAAGTTCGTGTTCTTTTTTAGCTAGCCAACGAGTCAGTTGATTTATACCCCTATGTTAACTTATTTAAATCACAAATTCATATTTAAGGAAAAGTAGTATGTATATCTTGTCCTTGCACCCATATATTATATTGCCAATAACATTTACATTGATATAATCTAAGACTACAATGTTTCACACATAGCTAAAAAAATATTGACAAAGTTTTAACTAAATTAAAAATGAAGATATTTTTATGTAACTCAATTGAAAATGGTGGGGCACAACTCCAAGACAAGTCATAAGATAATGTAGGAAATTATTTGTATATGACAAAGTAGTTCTCAAGAAGCCACTTGTTGAGAAGTTTCCCTTTTCTTTTTCAAATGACAAAAGTTAATTATTTAAATATAATACATACTAAAAGTAATGTGGCTTCTTGGTAAAGGTTAAATAAATTACATATAAGTGGCAATTGGCTATATATGAAAAAAAGCCACGTAACCATCTCAACAAAATAGTCAAAAAGCCCATTTAAAAAAAAAAAAAAAAAAAGAAATCCTATTTTATTTAAAAGTTTAGTGTCTAAAAATATGAATTAAAACCCTATTATTTACTACCTAACCAACAGCCCTATGGAACTTTTAAAATCGAGAATGCATAATGGAAAAATTAATGAATTATCTTTTCAACGACCCTTAAATGTGCGATTCATACTTCCTGTATAATTTGCGAGTTATTGCATTTAGATCGTGATTTATCTAGTTTGTGCAACTTACTTAGAATATTCTTCAACAAAAAGTCAATGTTAATTATCTAATTTATTAGTTATTGCGTTGGCAAATAAATTTTGATTTTTAGCTTAGTTTGGTGAAATGTCTAAATTTTGCCAATCAATTGGAATTCGGATATAAATAATAAGGGTGAAAATGTCAAATGTATTTTTTAGTTAGTCACATAAGTGCTTTTAAATTGAAAATTTGTTTAAAGGGTGTTTCTCGAATTATGGCTTACAACTTCTTATTTTTAGAGAAGCGAAAAAAACTAATGTTGTAACTAATTATGAGCAAAATAAAAAAATCATAATTAATATCCGAAAACCTTTTCAATGTGCCAACACCGGGCAATTAGATGATACATCTGATTATTTATACCGGGCAGATTTAAACGGTCGAATTGAATAAATAACTACATACTAAGTACACATACACATGGATGTATCATGTATGTGTAGATCTATGGTTCAAATCCACCCAGTGTAAATAATCAGGTGTAACATCAAATTTCCTGCCAAATAGCCCATAAAGTAGTTGAAAATTTTACAAAGAGATTATATAAAATAGGATGCAAATGTAATAATCAAAACTACCATATACAAATATATATTTCACATTTAATATTTATAATAAATAATTGGATTCTATTAATTTAAAAAAAAAAAAAAAATCAAAACCCTAGCGAGTAGAGAGTGGCGACACGATGCGCGTACTGCCCAGCCGCTTGCAGACCGTGTGCACCACCCCCACTGGTAGCGAGTGGGGCCCACACCTACTCTCTTTCCTTTTTCAACTACTGAAATTCAACGTTATTTAATTTTTCAAAAACATTATTTCCACAACCGTTTATTACAACACCACAACGCTTAATTCTTTGGAAGAGAAAGTTTTAGAAACTCAGAAAAAAAAGGAAAGAGAATTATAATATTCTTTTGTTTTTCAAGAAAAAAATTGTTGCCTGAATAATATGTGGAGGAATCCGGCCGTCAATCTGCTCAAACAAGCGTTCAAGTCCGCCGCCCGACCCGGACCCGGACCCAAATTCCGGTCCAGCGGCCACGGCTCCGGGTTTTTTCGTGGCCCGTCGTTCCAGTTCCACCACTACTGCAGCTCCGCCGCCGGCGAAGACGAGAATGCGATGACGTACGCGGAGGCGAAGAGGCTGATGAGGCTTGTGAATGTGGAGGCGCTGAAGGAGAAGCTGGGAATGGATGGGAAGGAAGTGATTCCGTACGGCGAGCTCCTGAAAGCCTGCGAGGCCATCGGCGTTGCCAAGTCCGACGGCGAGGCGGCGGCGTTCGCCAGGGTTCTTGATGAAGCCGGCGTCGTTTTGCTCTTCCGAGACAAAGTCTATCTCAACCCTGATAAGGTTCTTCTTAGCTTCCCCTTTTCCGATTTATGCTGATTCTTCTTTTTTCACACATACAAAAGTGCTTTTTTTCAATTCTTGGATTAATAAGTACTTTTGCACAATCACTTTATTCTGTACTGTCAAGAACCCTCTCCCTTAGATCTTGACAAATTTATAAATCATGGTGAAATAAACGAATTTGTTGGGGCCTCGATAATCGATATACACTTAGATCTCCGATCCTCCGTTATAACTGTATATCAGATCCGATAAATCGATTGTCGAGGAGAAAGTGCATTAGCCAAATTGTGATGAATCGACATTGTATTTGTTCGTCTCCCTTCGTCAATGTGATCGATTACTATATGCCCTTCGTATTGAGAATTGAGCTCTTGTTCAGAAATCAGAATTGGTTAGTTCTAAAACGGCTACTCAATAGTCGATCTTCGATACTCGATAATTAGAGCACACTATTACGATAGCTAGTTTTTCAAGATTGAAGATATAATAAAATAACAATCCTCGAATTAAATCGACAATTTTTCTTTCAGGTGGTCGATTTGGTGAGAAGTGCGGTTCCACTAACACTACTACGAGAAGACGATCCATGCAAGGAAGAGTTCAAGAAGCTGAAGGAGAAGAAGGAAGAAATTGATCGGTTGGCCCACGCGCAAGTTCGTCGAATACTGTGGATGGGATTAGGTCTAGCTGTTGTCCAGGTAGGACTATTCTTCCGACTCACGTTCTGGGAATTCTCGTGGGATGTGATGGAGCCGATTGCTTTCTTCACTACCACAGCTGGCATTGTCATTGGCTACGCTTACTTCCTGATTACTTCGCGGGACCCGAGTTATCAAGATCTGCTCAAGAGGCTGTTCTTATCGAGGCAGAGGAAGATTATCAAGAGCCGTAATTTCGATATTCAGAGGTTTCTTGACCTGCAGAACAAGTTTAAGTCGCCTGTCGAGTCTGTTGCTTCCATTAGGAGGAGGATTGGCGTGCAGCTTGATCCCGAGGATCTTTTGCATGATCGTTGATGATTGTTGGATTAATTCCCGAGGCGGTTTTATATATTTTTGAAAAATTAACAAGAAAAAAGCTCCTGTGTTTTTCTTCGATGGAGTTTCTTACTTATATTCGAGCATAATTTTTGGTCAAGATATTAACATATAATTTTTTGTATCGGATATATATATATATATATTTGGCCGAAGTTATACTCTATATTATTACTGGGGGTTATATGTTTGCTTTTGCTGCTTCTGCAATGCAATTTCAAGGTTATGGTTGAAGGAAAGAAAAGCCACATGTTGTACACAAAGGTCATCTAATATCCGAACATAATATTGTGAGCTTCCATCATGGTTCTCCGAATCTAATGTCAAAGAGTACATAAATTCTATTTTGCATACGAAAAAACGAAGAATTATGCCATTGATCCATAAAAATGGCTCTTGTTCAGCAACAGGATTTAGCAATTGAAAAAGCAAAATGTAGTACCACAAATCCAGTAGTAGTTTTCTACACGAAAAGCTTTCTGTATTGGTCTGCCTCTTCAGCCATCTCTTCTCCGCTTCTGTCGTTTCTCTCTTTGTCCAAGTCAAGCTTCTGCTGCAATTCCTTCTCCTTCACATCAATCTGTGCAAAATATTAGCAGCAAAGGGAAAAACAAAATTCGAGAATAATCGATAAGCAACATTGTCTTACAGCATCATAAATCTCGTCATTTTTCTCAAAATCACCACCTTTGCGTGGGAGTATGTGAATATGAACATGAGGAACAGTCTGTCCAGCCTGCGGACCATCCTAAAGCGAGAAAAAAAAACGAGATTTCCAGACATTATGACTTGAGAAACAAAATATAGTTAATTAACAGCTTCAACAACTAGAGGAAGAAATGCTGTTATTGTTCAACTCAAACATGAATTCATAACCAAACACCCTGCTAACAACTCAACAAATGCATAATCCAACTACGATTCTTCCTTTCCCTAGTTCTATCAAAAATGCTTTCTATCTTTCTTTTTTCTCTGAGCATGATGATAATTGTCCATTTCATGCGAGGATTAAAGAAAAGAAAATAAAATAAAATTCCACAAAGCTAGAACATAAGGTGGAGTTTGATTAGCTAAGATGGAAGAAAAGGGACAAATCCTGAGTACAACTCATTTTCGAAGAGAAGTCGAAAACATTTCCACCTCTTATAACACATGCACCCAAGTAGCTTTACTCTAAGGGAACACATTTCAATAGTAGTCATAGAATCCTTACAGGATGATGCATTGGAACTATATGAACAAATAGTTGATCAAGTTTCTCAAGTATAATAGCATAAACGTCATCAGATTTCTTACAGCTAGATCGTGCAGATACAGCAGATGCAATGACAATTCAAGAAGAGAGCAACTTTTGGAAGTAAAACGGAAACTTTGTTATCAACAAAGTTCTATGTGATATGTTCGTGCAATCAGACTCTACAAAATCATGATCTCCAGTAATTTCTATGTCATAAGATTCAAACTTACGATTTCGCTAGTTATTTCTCTGTATAAATGGCTGACATTAATAGTTGCAAAAGACAAGCAAGATTTCTTGAAGACCATATTCACAAAATTTGACAAAAGCAAAGAAAACAGCCAGTTGCTTCTGTTCTAAGCGTTTACGGGATGAGCAGTGTTTAATCTTCCAAAAAAGGAGTATCTCCGGACAAAAAGAGGCATCTAAAATTGTATTTGTCCACATAAATTGAAAAACGAGCAACATTCATTCTCAAATTTACTCTTATGACGGCAGAGAAAGAACAAGATAAAAAGGTAATGATAGCTTCATATGCCATTCTTCTTCTTACTTGGATTGCAAATGTGAGTGAAGATGCTTTATGATAGGTCTCCAGCTGGCGCCCGATTTTCTGAGCCGTAAGCCATAGGTCACTAGTCTCATCCGTTGTAAGATCAATGAAACGCTTAACACCACGTCTTGGACAGACAAGCACATGTGTGTAGTGTTAAGTCAATCAAGTAAAGAAATGTGAATGAGGAAAATCCCAATCAACCAAATATCAATTTCATCTATAATGTTACATTGTGACACTATAAGCTGTTTAAATATTGCGAGATGAAAGGATATGACCTGTAATGAAAAGCAAACAGAAACTACGATCAGTCGATCAGTAAAACAGCAAGGATTACAAATGTAAATGAGGCAAACCCTTGTACATTATATCACAAGTTACAGGCTCAGCTGACATCTCAGATATACAATGCAGAATTATATTGCTCAAGACATTACACAAAATAACCAAGTGGACGATCATAATCGTTTTACTCATAAATGTCGATAAAATGCGTTATTCATAAATGAAATGCTGTCAATTTATCACCATCTAGAGCCATCTAAATTTTATCAAGCATGATAGTTGGCATAGTAAATTTTGCAGAGTCGTGAAAAAAGAGACGAACTCTTCTTCCTTCAGTTCACGCAGTTTCTGGCAGGTATACTATTACACGAGACTAAATCGGATAGATTTTTTTGTCATGACATTTGCAACATGGATCGCTAAACCATTCGCCGAAACCCCGTAAAATATATCAAGCAACTAAGTTTAATAATAATCATAAAATTCGGCTTCCAAAATAGTTAAAAACATCACATCGAGCTGGTATTCTCCAACAAATAGATTACGATAACGTGATCATGATAAATAAAAAAAAAAAAAAAAAAAAAAAAATAGAAAAAGTGGGAAATGCATACCAGGAAGAAGAGGGCGCAAATTGACCAAAGCATAGGAAAGTTGAGTAGAGTAGAACACTTCACTGGGGTTAATTTTGTAAGGTCCAAACGCATAACTCTCCGACTCCATTTCAGCCTTCAATTTATTTTCAAGTAATTGAAAAAAAAAATCACAATTATCCAAGCTCTTAACCCAATTACGAGATAATTTACTAGAGTTGGATTTGATGAGAAGAATAACTTGCCTGATCTGAGTTGTGAGTGAAGAATGAGGAGGCTCTGGGTAAAGCGACACCTGGTGAGAGCGGCGGCTTGAAACGACGGCGGAAGTGGCGGCGCGTCGACGTGCGTGAATAGAGAAATGAGGTGGTGAAGGAATAACGAGAAGAAAGTAACGCCGGTAATTTTAGCATCAGTGCGGAGCGCTCCGGAGAAGAAAGATGCTTTTCTCTCTGACGAGGGTTTGAACTAAAGTCGTTAGTTGGGTGTATATTTTTGAAGTTTGAACTAAAGTCGTGTTTTACGACGAATATATGCTACAGTGAAGAGTTTCATTTTTCATCAAATACACTGGTGGCCAATGTTATTTTATAGGGTAAATTACACTCACACCCCTGAGGTATGCTTAAATAACTTTAAGGTTCATGTGTTATTGATAATTACACTCACTCCCTTAAACATAGTTGGAACTCTAAGGGCCCTTTGGTTGGGTGGATTGGATAGATAGGTATGGATGGGATATATAGTATTGAGATTAAACTGCTGATTCACAATGTTGGGTATGTCTTTTGATTGGTTGTATTAGGCTGAAACTAATAATCCAATGATGAACAATACCGTGTTTTGTATAGCTGATAAACCAGTTGAATGTGGGATTATTTGCAAAATGACTGTAATGCCCCTGAAATACAATATTTACCAGTCATACGCCTCTTGCATTTTTCAGTCCCTTTCACTCCTAAACCCTTAAATTTTCCTTCGATAATTGAAGAAAAAATCCCAACTATTGTATTTCGCTTTACAATTGTTTTCCCGTATGAGCGTCGGTAGTAATACTTCGCGTATATAGGTGTTCGAGCAGCAACGGGTATGGTGGATTCTATTCAAATGGCCAGCAACAACAATCTTGTAATTTCGGTTTACAATTCGCCTTACAAACTTCTTGGACCCCTGCCAACCCAGATCGTCGGTTCTTGACTTGCGCAAAATGGGTACGAATCCATGTCTACCAATATATACAAGTGAAGCCTTATTGTTTGGACTTTAAACTGCACTGTATCTCCATATTTAATATTTGTGGTATTTCAAACTCGTTATCACACGTGTACATGTTAATTTGATCATTATGTATAATTAATTTGGTCATGCCCTAACATTATTTTTCAATGAACTTCATTTCTTTGATACTTGTGTAGTCATTTCTTCGATATTTTTGTAGTAATTCAATATGATATACATAAGGGTATATTTGCACAAATTTGTGTTTGCGGAATTTGTTGAACTAATCTGAGTATTTTTTTTCCGTTTAGATGCGTTTATGCATTTTTGTGTAATTAATCGTGAGTTTGATGTGATAATTTGTATAATAATCAAATAGCTATCACAATACAATTTAATGGTGAGTTAAGTGCTTATATGTAACTAGCATTTATCGCAAGAGTATCATTTTAAATGAAAATGATGATTAGTTTAATACATGATACTAACAATTATAATAAAATTTATTAGTGATATCGGCAACAACATTTATACTAATTTAATAATACAAACTCATTCAAAAAAAAAACTATAAAAACTTAATTGTCATAATATGAAATTGATCATTGAATAAATGAAGAATTTTTTTTAGAGAAAATAGACTGGAAAATAGGAGATAAAATAATAACAATAATAAATTAAAAAGACATATAGTTGATTATGATTGTGCTAGCCGAGATTTAGTGTTAAAGTAATTAGAAAAAGATGACTGCAAGATAGGAGATAAAAAAAATTACATATAAATATAAATTAATTTATTTTTACAAATATGCCATTAGGGTTTCTTAGGTTGCCCTAACTTTTGTTTATTTTATATATAAGATATATTTGTAATTTTTGTATGATGTAAGGGTATTTTCGAAAATTACATGGGTGAAATGGTGGGATAATTGAAGGGATAAACTGTCAAGCCAAAACTGGCTTGATAACTAATAAATCAAATGGGTGATTAAATCAGTGGGGCCGGATGTCAAGGATGGCAAAACATGTGAATCAACTATTGTACTATGGGGTACAATATATCCCATCATGCCTAATAATGCAAACCAAAAGAGCCCTAATGGGATAATTCATTGGATACGTTATTCCGATAGAGCTCTAACGGACTATTATTTTTAGCTAGTGGTGGAGATAACATAGAGTTATGAGGTGACATGTCTCCTCCAACATTTCTTAAATCACGCATAGCTCTTTTAGGTCTCCACCACGTCCGGAAACTAATAGTCCGTTAAAACTCTATCGGAATAACGTATCCAACGCATTATCCCATTAGAGCTTTTAACTATGTTTTAGGGAGTGAGTGTAGTTATCGATACCACAGGGACCTTAAAGTTATTTTAACATATCTCAGGGGTGTGGGTGTAATTTACCCTATTTTATATTAAATGGTATTTATTTGAATTCATCTCTTACTTTAAAAATATAACTGGCATTTTCTCCCGTGCGATGCACGGTATAGCCTTTCAAATGAAAATAATGATTAGTTTAATACATAATAATAACAATTATAATAAATTTTATTAGTGATATCGATAACAACGTAAACATTTATTCAAATATAATAATACATTCTCATTTAAAAAAGGGACTATTTCACAAAACCCCCTCATTGTATTCCGGCAGAGGGATAACCCCAAATTTAAATCACATATTTGAGATAAATCCAAATAATTCAATAACCCTATATTACCCCTATAGTGGCACGTGGTATTTATTAATGAGCCAAAACTTGAAAAATCACCACCTATTACCACGTTGTCGAAACAACTCCTACAATTTCTCCAAAAAGCCCGTTAAATACCATTATTATCTCTGCAATTTTCGATACAACCGACCATGAAGAAGGCGCCGACAAGAAGTATGTGTTCCTTTTTTTTACGATAATTTCAGATTCAAAAAAAAAAAAAAATGCAAAATTTTAATTCTGACTGTTGCAATTTTTTTAGGGGAACGGAAAGCCAATATGATGCAGGCACAAATTCCACTGCAATCTTTTTTTGTTGATTTTTCGGAGCTCTTTATTTTTCTGTTATAGGGCTGTTTAAATTTAATTAGTCGATTAGTGTAATCGTAGTTGATTATGCTATTTGATATTGAAAATTATTGTAGTTAAAGATTGTATTACACTTCCAATACGGAAAATCAAGGAACTTCAATGTTTGTGTTAGATCAATTCCACTCTGCTATCAACAAAAATCCACTAATTTACATAAAATTGTTGTTTTTAAAGTGAATTATTTGCTCAGAAGAAAGTGGGTTTCGGCAACAGTAATTTTGGATTCATGTAGTGTGTTCTTTTCAATATACATACATTACTTAGAATAGTTGTTTTTAAAGTGAATTATTTGCTTGAAAATAGTGGGTTTCAGCAACATGTTTTGGATTCATGTCTTGTATGTGATTTATTCTTTTTAAACATGAAAACCACTATGTATAAACAACTATATAAACATGAAAATCACTATGTATGAACAGCTATATAAACATGAAAACCACTATGTATGAATAGCTATATAAACATTAAAACGACTATGTATAAACAGCTATATAAATATGAAAACCACTATGTATAAACAGCTATATAAACATGAAAACCACTATGTATAAACAACAATATATATATACATGAAAATTGGTCTATATAAACAGTTATATAAACATGATAACCAGTCTGTATAAACAACTATATAAACATGAAAACCACTCTGTATAAACAACTATATAAACATGAAAACAATTATGTATAAACATCAATATAAACATGAAAATAACTCTGTATAATTACAAAACCGCTTTTCAAGCTAGCAATATATTTATAAATATAATATTGAGAGATTAATGAATGAGCAATGTGTAATATTGATTAATTACAGATAAGTAGTCTGAGTTTTCAATTTTATGGATGATTATGTTACAAAGAATATGATATATATGAAGATCGGACATTGTTACAGATGTTGATGTATGTGTATTCGCACTGTATCTTAATTAATTGTTAAAGATGATTGATCGGCAATATCATTAAATTTTCTAAAGCTTTAATTAATTAAATCCACTACAAATTAGCATAATGCACTAGTAAATTCACAAAACCCACTACACAAATTTACTTAATTATTCACTACAAAACTCACTAAGAGATTCGAATAATCCTACAACCACCACAAAATAAATTCATATTGTTCGAAATAAAATGACATAACTTATTTACTTCAAACTTTTTCACCGTAGAAACAAACGAAAAACACCATATGCAAAGTGAGTATGTATGTTTTTCCATATGAAAAAAAGAAGAATTGAACCTTTTCATCCCTGATTGCATTTCACAATTAAAAAATCTCTTTCTTACATGTCCAGAAAAAAAAAAAATTAGAGATGGGAATATGCAGATACGACGTCGTCACGTCTCCATTGAACCAAACGGAATATTGATGGCAATATTTTTTATATGGGAATATGTACCATGACGCCATTAGAGAAGCATCTGCACTATAAGTTTGGTCAGAGTCGTCCAAGGCGGCAATTTCTCGTTTGGATCTGACGCGTCCGCGGTGGCGGCAGTTGCAGTAGTATTTTTCGAGGTCACTCGATTCGGTAATGGAGATAGAGAGAAATTGAAACGACAAAGAGAAGAGAAAAAACAAAGGAGGGAGAGGCGGAGAAAACGTGTGATATAGGTTTTGGCAAAGTAAGGGGTATAATTGTATTATTAAAATTCAATATTAAATTTGGCCTTATGTTAAATAGGAGAAAAAAAAATGCATTTATCCAAAGATAACTTTCAAATGAGGGGGTTTTCCCTAATAATCCCTTAAAAAAAACAATAAAAACTTAGTTGTCATAATATGAAATTGATCATTAAATAAAAGAAGCAAATTTTTTTTAGAAAAATAGGCTGTCAAATATAATAGGAGATAAAATAATAATAATTAAAAAATATAGATATAGTGAATTATGATTGTGCTAGCCGAAATTTGGTGTTAAAGTAATTAGAAGAAAAAAAAGGGTGCAAAATAGGAGATAAAAATAATTATATACACATATAAATTAATTTATTTTTACAAATATGCCATTAAGGTTTCTTAGGTTAGCCTAGCCTTTTTTTTCTTTTATATATAAGATTAGAGTTGAACAATTCAATAAAAAAAATTATACATTAATTGTTTATTTTTATTCTTTTATCTATATTTGGAAATAAAAACATAGTAAAAGGGAAAACAAATTCTTAATGACTAGTAATCATATTTAATTGTTTTTAGTCAAAATCAAATCTATTTTCTTATTTTTTTTTATTTTATCCTAAAAATATAATAAATTGTATGATATAATTTTAGAATTCGGGATTTATTCAACAGTTTGAATCGACAAGTGCACGAATCGAAACGAATTGTATGTCATGAAACGTAAATCATATGATTTTAACAACCATGGTAGGAGAATGGTTTGAGCATTTTCAATTTAAAAATATTTTTAGAAAAACAAATAAAGCGGCACATGTATAGTAGCGCTATCAAAAGATCGATCCTATGAACACTATGATATCCCTGTAAACATAAAAAATATCATGATCTCTGAGATGACTTATAATAAAATTAAGGCAACCAATATATGCAAGACGAAAATTACTAAGTGCAAGACCTTACTCCATGCAAGACCAAAATATAAATAAACTTACTAAGATCAAGACTGGAAATTACAAATATAACCTCAGTATTAATTTAGATATTATTAATTCAAATTAGGTTAATTGCTATTGCAAGACCAAAAATAACAAAAAAAAAAAAAAAAGGAAAAAACGAGAGGGAACTCATTCCCCCAACAAAACTCCAACATCTTCTTCTTCACACTCATTTCACACATTTTTTTCCACAAAAAAATCTTCCATATTCTCCAAAACCCTCATCACACAAGACCCTCAAATCTTTACTAAAACTTGAAAAGAAGGACATTATAGATACACAAGACAAAAATATGGAGGATTCTAAGGTCGAAGAACACAAAGAGGTAAGGAATGTTGTACTTTGTGATCGTTTTTCGCACCTTATTTCACGTACAAAAAATTCGACGTGTACAGGTCGAAATATACTCCGAATGTCGACACTCTAGTATCGAAAATTTCAACATAAATCGACACTCTTTTACTGTCGATTTTTATTGAATTTTTCGACACTCTGGTGTCGATATTCGGTGCATATTTCGACACTGGTGTGTCGATTTTTCACTGTTACAATTGTGTAACCAAATTTCCGATTTTTCTTGCAGACGGCGACGGCGACGGGGCGACGACGAAGGGGCGACGGCGAAGGTGGCGGCGAGTGCTGCAACTGATTTTTTTTTGTTTTCTTCCCTTCTTCCCTCCTTCTCGTTTTTCAATTTGCTTTTTCTTTCTTTATTTATTAAATTTTTCTTTTTTAAATTGGTCTTGCAAAAGTAAATTGTTAAAATGGTTTTTATTTTGTTTGTATTTTATTAAGGTTATTATAGTATTTTTATACTTAATTTGATAAAAAAAAAATTAATTTGGTCTTGCCATAAGTAAATTTGTGATTGCAAATAGTCGCTGCCTAAAATTAATTATGTTCCTTCTAAAAAATAAACAACCAGATTCTATGTATCCGTATTTTTGACACGTTTTGTGTGCGACACCCGATACTTATTGGATATTTTATAGGTCATTTTGCAATTTTTGAAAAGTTTGAACATTGAATAGCAAATTTTCAAATATTTTTTTGCTTCTCTAGGTAATTACATGGTTTAATGATCAATTGCAAATTAAATAACTGGATAATATATATTTGTATGGAAATGTATAAAAAGAACTGATATATAAATAATAAAATCTCAATAGCATATTTATAAATATACCCCTATACTTTTAATATTTACACGTTTCCCCTAAATTTATGTATTCATATTTTTGGGACATGCCGTTTCCCGTGTGCATTATCCCATTTTGCCGTATCGCCGTTTCTGTGTCCGTACCACATAGTTGGGGAGTCATCCCAATTACTATCTGAAATTATTTAAATCATTCAATCCAAATCGAGGCTAAAAGATTTTCAATTAATATAAAGTAGGCATCTCTCCATTTCCTCATGATTTCATTTTTCAATTATGATTGTTGATTATGCAAACCAAGAATAAGTTTTTTAAGGAAAATCTAGATTAGAATCCCCTATACTAGATTATAATCAAGTATAGTAGATAGACTATAGAGAAACACACAATTTTTATTTCAAGTAAATTCTCAATTTCTCAATCTAATATTTTTATTTCTATAGTATCATTCTAGTTAATTACATACAAAATTTAGCTTATACTATCTTGATAAACACAATACACACAAGAAACATACACACAGAACAAACACCTAAAAAAAACAGACAGTGGCACTATACACAAGAAAACACGCACACATACTGCACACACAAAAACCCATGCGCACAAATTGCACATAGAAAACATAACACGTGCACTCGAATTCCACACACGAAAGCACATACATGCACACGCCATATAAAACACACAGACACACTGCGCACACTAAAAAATCCAAAAGAAAGCACAATACACTGCACTCTTTCCCAAGAACCAATAATCAAGCTTTCATTTTACAAATCCATGATAATCAGATTAATCAACACAATCAATATTCAATACATAGCTCAAAATTCAGAGTTGAAGTAAAAACTTTAACAGTTTTCAACCCAACCAAAAAAATAAAATCTAAAAGTTAGCATGAATTATTCTACACAAGTTCGCCTTCAGCTAGGACCAAACGGTCTAATGCTCTGTTCGATCGGAACATTGCAATACGGGCAGCTCGCTCCCACTGCACTGCAGTTCCTTTCGAAGCAAGGAAAACAGAGTACTTGATGTGCGCACGGTAATAAAACCACCGACACATCATTCTGCAAGCACATCATGCAAAACCTGCGCCCAATTCTTCTTGCAGAGGAATATTCCATTGGACCGCTCGATTCTGAAGAACTTGCATTCTCCGTCAGTTGTACTTCTGCCATTTGCTGACATAAGCGGAGACGCGACAGCTCGTCTTCAAGTCTTCGACAATTGTCAATGTCTATCTGACTGTCTATCTCCACTTTTTGTTGCAGTCGTAACAACTCCGTTCTTGCATTGTCTTTTCCAATCTCGAACGTTCTAGCTTCTTCGGCAACGAGGGCAACCATATCCTCTATCGCCTTAATTTCTTGCCTCCGTTTCACCTGCAAGTAGAAATCAAAAACGAATTTCAGACTTATCCCCAAGATACTATGAATTCATGGATCATTTTTCGTATTTATATATTTACTCTCTCTTAGCACGACACTGTTTTCATAACTGCGCAATATAAGCACTACTCCTATTCTAACTAGTAAATACAATGTCATTTATGTAAATAGTTCCATCATAGTACTAATGACCTAATCAATTCAATCCAACCATGGAGAATTAATGTCATATATTACTCTCTCGTAATACGACACTGTTTTTGTAACCGCTCTCGCAAAGAGAAAAAAAATGATACCAAAGAAGCACAAGATAAGCACTACTCTTACTCTAAATATGATTTTGTATATATAAATAGCCCCACCATCGTACAAAAACTACATAATCAATTCTATCATACATGCAAAAAAATTCAACACAAGTTCACTTTAATGTGTTGAACATTAATGTCGTATCTACATCTAACACCAGCAAAGGAAGGAGGACATAACAATATAAGCAGTAGTACTCTATTTTAATACGACGTCGTTTCTTTTAATACGACGTCGTTTTGGAACTGCACTGGCAGAAAAAAAAATTCTAAAGGCACGATATAAGCAGTACTTTTTCTATTAATACGACGTCGTTTTGGAACTGCACTGGCAGAAAAAAAAATTCTAAAAAGGCACGATATAAGGAGTTCTCTTTCTATTAATACGAAGTTGTTTCCTAAGTGTGCTGGCAAGAAACATATCTAAGAAGCAGCAACTGTGGGGCCCACTTAAATCAAGAAGCCGGTGTTTGTCTGCATTTTCACTTGCATGTAATATATATACTCTCTACAGAATCAGATTAATCATACACGCACACCTTTTCAGTACAAGTTTAATTATTAAGAAGAAATCAAAAAAGAATTTCCGACTTCCCCCAAACATAGTATGCATTCATTGAGCAATAATGTCATATCTATATATAATACCAACGAAGAAAAGAGGACAAAACAATATAAACAGTAGAACTCACTCTTAAAACGACGTCGTTTCGTATCTGCACTGGCACAAAAAAAAAATCTAATAGGCACCATATAAACAGTACTTTTTCTCTTAGTACGACGTTGTTTCCTAACTGCGCTGGATTTTTTTTATCGAGTTTAAGAATTGTGTAGAAATATGCCAAGAATAATCTAATTTAGATTTGAGTGTCTAATACATGCCAAGTTTGTACGAACACACGAAAATTTCATACTTTATATGCTCCTGCTCTGCTTAAAAGTTTTGAAAAACTATTTAAAATAAAGATAAGACCAATAGTGCATAAAACATATCAGCATCAAGTCTTTCTAGTTAAGGAGTTCAATTACTTTTTAGTTACTCTCTACGGGACAAGTCCTCCTTTTTTCATAATAAAATTATTATAAATTTCCAATAAAGATGTTTTACAAATGATTAATTAGCAAAATTTCCCGAATATGTTAAATGTGAATCCATAAGTAACGTTCGTACTCCTTTACTTGACTACGACAAAGCTTTTATTGATGATAAATCAAATGGAATTACATTTTTCTTGTTGAGGGTAATCTTCATATATATATATATATATATATATATATATATATATATATATATATATATATATATATATATATATTATCACAACCAAGCCGATTGAAAAGGATTATGTTTTCAGTGTTCGAACATAATTCACTCACTGGGTGATTCTTAACACAAATATGTGTTTCGTCCAGCGATAATACGCTTTAATATGAATAACCAAAAAGAATTTGATCAAATCTTATGATCTGAACTTTTAAAATATCTACCCACCACTACACAAAGGCTAATTTGAAAACAATTGTCATGCAAAGGCTTATGACAAATGGAATTTGAATTTTAACATATTCTCAAATCAATTTTTTTATCCATACGGTTATAATGACGTCAAAAAGGAACAAAAACAAATATTATATAGCATCAAGGTGTATCATCTTTTTGTCAGAAAAATTATGCAAAACTAGGGAAGGAATGGAAACGCAAAAGAGAGCAAGATAAAAATGTTTATCACTACGTTAATTCAGAGATGTAAAAGAATTACCAGACAATCAGAATTTACATAGATAATTAGTAGATATAATTCAATGGAATGAATAATTTACCTCAGCTTCCTTGGCTTCTTCGTTAGCTTGAAGCAACTCCAGTTTCATCTGCATCCCCTTCTGCTTTTCTTCGTTGCGCTGCGATCGGAAATTGCTAATCTGCTTTCCAGCATCCGAAAGCTTTTTCTTCCATTTCTTTTCCCGCTTAAGGCTTTCTTTCAATTCCCTCTCGGTTTCGGATCCATTCAACTTAACAGCTTCAGCGTCCGCTCTTATCTGGGCATTTTGGGTCTCCAGCCTTCTTACAGTATCAGTGACGAAGTTTGCTTCAAAATTCACTTTGCGGAAATACTGTTCCATCGCTGTGAGCTTCAACATGTGTTCTTTTTCAGCATGCAGTTTTTCATCTTTCATCTTATCCTTTTCCGAACACGCCTCCCTCAAAAGATTCAGTTCCATGAAATTTTTACTTAACCTTCTCGCTGTATCTACCACTTTCCTCTGAGCCCATTCTTTCTGCTCCTTCGTTTTTTCTTCCAAGTCTCTGGTACTTTTTACCAGATCTACTATCAGAGCATTTTTCGGTTCATCGGAATTGCTGTCCAGACATTGGTCGAGATATGTCTCATAGGAACAGCCTGTTGTGGGTGCGAGAAAGTCAGCACACACAATATCACTTGTAATAGCATCTTGCGTAATAACTGGATCCCCAGCTTTCCTCTGCATATCATCTCTCAGGCTAAGGACATTAAATGCCAAATAAGATTCTTGCAAAGGCGTATAATTGATTCTTTTCATAATTCCCACCTTTTCATAAGACCCATGAGCCGGAATGCTATCAGAAATCTCGGTGGTAGGTGGAACAGGATCCCACTTCGTTACTAAAAGATGCCACATGGCATCATACCTTCGTATGTCTGGGCGAGTCTGTACGACAGAATCGACCAGAGCTTCGAACATTGATTTATATAATTCATCCATGTCTTTGAAAGCTTGTCTTTTCAACTCAATCCTTTTTTCGATGAAAGCAATCGAGTTTGTCACAATGTTACTGAGAGGATCCATTTCGCCATGGATAAACCCAGCACTCAAGATTGCCTTTTCTATTTCTGCCAGACTAACGAACCTCTGGCTTTAGCATATAATGTTTCAAGCTTGATATAAAGAAATCCCTCTAGTTCTTTTTCGTCATATCCGGATGTACTTGTGCTCACTGCATTACTTATACTTGATTCAGGCTTCTTGTCGATTGTATCAGAACTATGTGATTTATGTTTTCCTTTGCCCTTGGGTTGTTTACCTCTCTTTGAACCAGCCATGGATACAAGCTGTAAACGTATACAACCAAATAAATGATACAAGAAAAAGCATTGATATATATATATATATATATATATATATATATATATATATATATATATATATATATATTTCTAAGAAGAAATGATGCAGAATGATATAAGTGTGAACCATCCTATTCTTATCAAAAGTATTAAGGCTTTAATTGAAGCCACCAGCTTGTTACAGAAAGATCCGTTCTGATTAATCCAAAATCATCGTGAATTATTAAATATAAAACCCCCGTTTAATACGGTACACACACGTGAAATCAGAGCTAATGTGCCGTATCAAATTTTGCAGCAATATCAAACATCTGGTGATATTCACTGTTTAATCTAATGTGTTAACCTTAAGGCTTAAACTAATAACCAGCAACCTGTATGAATCTAATGTGTATGAAAATGATAAAAAGAAAAGAAATTAAAGTTTTCGCTACTGTCAGAAACATCCAGTGTTCTCAAATCCTTTACAACATCATAAACCTTCATGCATATATATACAAATAAAAAAAACTCTAGTTCAGATCTTTGGTTTTACCAAATAAATACATGGAGCAACCACTCCGTCACAACATCATAAACCCTTTACACATAAACAAAGATACAAACTTTTAACAAATCCATTCCAAAATAAAAATAAAAAAAAATAAAAAATAAAAAAAAACAAACAAACAAAGATTTCATGTCTAATATATATAAAATCAAGGGAACAAAAAGAAAGAAAAAATAGACTCAATTTTAAGGTAAGGTTTTCAATTGAAAATGAATGAGAATCTGACCCAAAAAAATCAAAATTATCAGAAACAGATTTGAAGGCCTAAATAATTACCAAAACTTTGAAGGACAGGTCTGCGATGGGAAGATTCTGGCCACTGCTCTCTGAACCTAGTCACTGAATAAATGGCAAAAAGGAAGTCAGAAGAAAAATCTAGACAACCAAGATTATATAATAAAAATCTCCTTTCATTTAATGGAGGGGATTGACAGATAAGAATGTAGAAAAGATTTGAAATAAGATGAGGTCGTGTTTTAATGTACATAAAAACCTCCAAAGGTGAATTGAAAAATGGTGGAAGTATTTAGACATAAAGATTTGTTCGTATACCAAAAAAAATGCATGAAACAAATATTCCATCACCACATCATAAACCCTTCCAAGATAAACAAAGACAAAACATTTCAGAAATACATTCAAAAAATAAAAATAAACAAGAATCAGAAATAAAAAAAAAAAATCAAATTTATCAGGAATGATTTTATGGCCTAAATAATTACCAAAACTTTCCAGGACAAGTCTGCGATGGTAAGATTCGGCTACTGCTCCTCTAGAAAGATAAAATAAAATAAGAAGTGATTGCTTTTAGGTTATAACTTTGCTCTCTTAACCTAGTCAAAAGTCACTGAAAAAATGGCAAAAAGAAAGTAGCAAAGAAAATCTAGACAACAAAGACGAAAGAAAAAAAATCTGCTTTGATTTAATGGGATGGAATTTTGACAGATAAGAATGTGGAAGAAATTAAAAATAAGATGAGATCATATTTAATGCATTGTAATATGATGACATATATGGAGAATTTTCCTAAATGGTTACAGCAATAACCAGTTCAAAAAAATTCAAAAATGAGCAGACACCTGGCTTGAAGTTTGAAAAGGGCCTTGACGTTCGGATTTTGGGCTCATTTTTCTTGCCTGTAATGTGAAGGATTTTATATAGATTTGACCAAATTAAATTTATCATCTACCTTATGATTTTATATTAGAAAAATTAATATGCAAAATCTGTAGATAAAATTCAGTAATTACTTACCTTGTTATGTCATTGAAAATCATAAGGAAATAAAGATTTTATCTTAATGCTATTGCAAACTTCACTAAATCCTATTCAATGATTTAAATAATTTCTTATATAGGTCAAATATTTAATTAAAAGGGATATTATCTTTATTCATTCGTAATGATAGATGGCTAGACATTCACCCTAATGAGTAATTCTTCTATAAAATCTGCAAAATATGAATGTTTTCCTCAGTTTTGTGACGATAGTTCTGAGCTTCAAATATTTTCTATTTACCCCGCTCTTGAAACTGATTACAGTGAAAGTGTACAAAATTCGAGTATAAGACCAGGCAACCTGTGCAGGCTGGATTAGAAAGCTAAAAAACAATGAACATGACAAAGAGGCTGGTCAAATAATGCTCTATCGAAATCAGGCTCGATTAATAGATAGCAGAAAAGCTTCTGAATTCACTAGAGTACTAGAGTCAGTACTTTTAATTTAATTTTATATTAAGTTTAGCAGGACGAGTCTAATCTTAAATCCTGACAAGATAAATCTGAGACAATCAAATGCTAAATTTATATCGGAACGAGTACTGATAGATTTCGAATAGACAGAAGCAAAATCTTTATGCGTGGAATAGAATATCAATATTGAGTAAGGGGAACGAGTACCTAGTTTAGGCCAGGGTGCAGTTGCCTTCACCTTCGCCTTCACCATGTCATATCCATTTTGAAGGCTTCTTCAAGGACTCGATGAAATCCCCATGTGGCACTGATTTCTCAATGCATAGTATCCACCACAGTATACACAAAACGTTTCAAGCAAATGAATATCTTCGAAACCAAGCAGAAGATTACGGAATAATATTAGAAAAACACTAATGATAATAAAGAAACATAATATTATAATCAGCTAGATTTGTATACATGTTTATTATTCGACCTCTAGTTTGCAAACTGAAATTATGCTTTCAACCCCGGTATTTTTATCTTTCTTCTTTAAGATGTGGCAAAATATTAGATGAACAAAACATTGTTACATACTAAAAGGCAAGTACTACATCTGCAACTGCAACTCATTCTTGCAAGGCTTTTGCCTCTCCACTTCAACTACACACTCTGATTAACCAAGTGGCTAATTGTGATTAAGTACATACTTTAATCTGTACACTACATAGATAAGATTTATCAGAAACTGTCAAAAATCCAACGCTTTCCTAGTATATATCATGCTGCAACTAAAACAATTGTCCTTGTAGTAATTACTAATTAATACAAAGTTATAATTAAGAACTCAACTCCAAATAACCTCTTCAATAAGATCATCAAATATCAAATCCTCCAACTCAAGCCCCACACACTCACCATCCAACTGCAGATTCATCCAACCGTCACGCCCATCCATTAAATCCCGACTCACCGCATCATCTATCGCCTGATCGATCTCTGCCCTCAAACTCATCAACCGCCGTATCTCCCCCCAAACCTCCTCCAGCACACGATACCCCTTCGCCATCCGGTGCATGCAGGACCTACTAGTCAACGGCCTCGGCCAATAGCAAAATGACCTCTCGTAAATATCCAAAAACACCTCGTTGATTAAATCGAACAGTAGAAGATGATCGAAGTTCATTCCACCGCCTTCTTCGTAACCTTCCACTTCGTCGTACACCATAGGGTCCACGGGGTGCTCCGCGGAGTACCATTTCCCTAGAATCTCGTCCCTGCTGAATCCAGAAAGTTCTAGAATTTCCTTTACGTAGTTGAAATCGGCTTTATTCCAAAGCATCCACGTGAAAAATGTCATGTTTTGCATCTGTAAAAATAATTTTAAAAAAATTAAATAAAATTGTTTGCATGTTTGTGATACTCTTGAGCTTGATATAACAATGTAAAGAATAAATTAGAATATACCTTGTGACTCAGTCAAATCAAGCTCTTGACAGATTATTTCATCCTCCTCGTTATAACTAAACGGATCGTTTTCAGAAACATAATGAACTTCCGCAATCATCGACACCCACTGGATACACTATGTCTCTTTCCCTGATAAGGAATCTTCCGAATGATATTAGCAAACCACTAATGACGATAAAGAAGGTACACGTAATATTAAAATCAGCAACAAAGTCCGTTCTGTTTGTGCAACCTCTCTTCTATTTGCAACAGAACAAAGTGTGATTATGCTTTAAAATTCTCAGCTGACCATTTTTACAATGTCTGCAACTGAGATGCAGTGTTCGATCACTATGTCTTAAAAGTGTTTTTCTTTGTTTCTAGTGCAGTTGAATTTATGGTGAAACCATATGCATTATCGTTCCATATACAATGCAGAACTATACTGCTCAAGTCATTACACAAAATAACCTAGCGACGGTCATAATTGTTTTACTCATAAATGTCGATAAAATGCATTATTCATAGATGAAATGCTGTCAATTTATCACCATCTAGAGCCTATCTTAATTTTATGAAGCATGATAGTTGGCATAGTAAATTTTGCAGAGTCGTGAAAAAGAGACGAACTGTTCCTTCCGTTCACGCAGTTTCTGGCAGGTATACGATTACACGGAATAAATCGATTTTATCATTCTTAATTTTAAAACACACATGATGTAACGAACATAGATTTTTTTCGTTACGAACATTTGCAACTTGGATCGCTAAACCATTCACCGACATCCCGTAAAATATATCAAGCAACTAAATTTTCATGATAATCATAAAATTAGGCTTCCAAAATAGTTAAAAACATCACATCGAGCTGCCATTCTCCAACAAATAGATTATGATACCGTGATCATGATAAAAAAAAAAAATTAAAAATTAAGAATTAAAAATAAAAAATAGAAAAAGTGGGAAATGCAAACCAGGAAGAAGAGGGCGCAAATTGACCAAAGCATAGGAAAGCTGAGTAGAGTAGAACACTTCACTTGGGTTGATTTTGTAAGGTCCAAACGCATAACTCTCCGACTCCATTTCAGCCTTCAGTTTTTTTTTTTTTTCAAGTAAATTAAAAACAAAATTAAATCACAATTATCCAATCTCTTAACCTAATTACGAAATAATTTACTAGGATTGGATTTGATGAGAAGATTAACTTGCCTGATCTGAGTTGTGAGTGAAGGAGGAGGAGGCTGTTATGGATACTCCAAAATGCAAATAATAATTCTCAATAGATAAAAGGGTTAGGTGGCGGCAGTGTAATATTGATAGGTAAAAGTAGGGTTCTTCGCAATACACAACTTATAAAAGACAAAGTCCAGCTACACTACCTTACCTAATCTAACATTAATCTGAATTAACATGAAAAGAAAGCAACAAGTGGTCCGCCCTTTTATAGGAACAAGGGGAACAACCACTGAAGATAACAGGTGCACTGGTGCATGCAAAACGCGTGAGGCATGCACAGTCATCCTCTAAACGACGGCGTTTAACTTAACTAAAATAAAAGAAAAAAACGTGTTTTAAGAAAGAAGCGATAACGCTTCTTCTAGTTGAAACGGCGTCGTATATCCTGGATTCAAAAAGCAGTTAAGTTCGTTACATTACTCCTCCCTTCAAGAAGCCATGTCTCATGGCTTGAAGTCTGGGAATTTGGTCCCCATTTCTGTCGCAACCTCCCACGTAGCCTCTTCCTTCGGCAGATGCGCCCACTGCACTAGCCACTGCACCTGGGCAGTGTTGTTGTGCTTCACCATTCTACGCTCCAATACAGCCACCGGAATTAGCAATATCTGATTCTGCTCATCTAGTGGGGGAAGAGTGGCAATCACCTCGGTTACCTTCCCCACGTGCTTCTTTAACTGTGAAACATGAAAGACAGGATGCACCTTAGCTTCTGGAGGCAACTGCAATTCATAAGCCACAGCTCCCACTCTCTTAATGATCTTAAAAGGCCCACAGTATTTAGGGGTCAACTTCCATATTTCACTCTTCCTCAGACTCAAGTGTTTGTAGGGTTTAAGCTTTAAATACACCCAGTCTCCTTCTTCAAACTCCCGCTCACTCCTGTTTTGATCCGCATAGTACTTCATTCGTGCTTGAGCCTGTCCTAACATTTCCTTCAACCTCTGGGAAATGGCTTGATGATCCTTGACCCAAGCTTCAACACCCCCAGTTTTCTGTAGCAAATGTGGTCCATAACCTATCTGAGGAGGGTTATAGCCATATAATGCTTCAAATGGAGTCATTTGTATGGCAGAATGATGTGATGTATTGTACCACCATTCTGCCAATGGCACCCAAATGCTCCACTTCCTAGGCATCTGCCCACACATGCACCGTAGGTAGGATTCAAGGCACTGATTGACCCGCTCTGTCTGCCCATCTGTCTGGGGGTGGTGGGCAGTGCTGAGTTGATGTTGCACCCCCAGAGCTGACATCAGTTCCTTCCAAAATTGGCTAGTGAAGAGGGTATCTCTATCTGAAATGATATAGCTAGGTAAGCCATGCAGCCTATATACTTCCTCCACAAATACTTGTGCAAGCTGTGATGCACTGATAGGACTGTTGAGTGCTATGAAGTGCCCATACTTGGTGAATCTGTCCACCACCACCCATATAGTCTCTTTTCCTTGAGATTTAGGTAGTCTGACAATGAAATCCATGGTGATGCTGGACCAAGCTTGTTCAGCTACTGGCAAGGGTTGCAACAACCCTGGCACCTTGACATTTTCATGCTTACTGAGTTGGCAGATAGCACATTGTCTCACCCAATCTTTCACTTGATTTCTCAGTCCTGGCCACAGGAAGATTGATTGTATTCTCTGGTAGGTGTTCTGGATTCCAGAATGCCCTCCCAATTGAGATCCATGCATGTGCTCCACCAGTCTATGCCTGATCCCTCCAGCACCTCCCACATAAACTCTCCCTTTATATTTGATGATTCCATCCACATATTGATAGAAATCAACATCTAGGGGTCTCAGTGTGCAGTTACTGATAATCTCCTTAGCTTACTCATCCCCCTCATAGCTTTGAATCACTTCCTGTATCCACATAGGTTGAACAGTGGTGATTTGAGCTAGTTCTGCTGCCTCTTCTCTTCTTGAGAGTGCATCAGCTGCACTGTTTTCAGTTCCTTTCTTATACTCAATGGTATAATTGAACCCTAGCAACTTTGCTAGATATTTATGCTGAAGTGGAGTAGACAATTTCTGCTCTAGAAGGTACTTTAAGCTCTTCTGGTCAGTTCTAATCACAAATGACCCACAAATTAAGTATGCCTTCCACTTCTGCACTGCAAGGAGAATAGCTAAAAACTCCTTTTCATAAATGGAGAGCCCTAGACTTTTTGGCCCCAAAGCCTTGCTTAGGAAAGCTATGGGATGTGATTGCTGCATCAATACTGCCCCAATCCCATAGTATGAGGCATCAGTCTCCACTACAAATTTTTCTTGAAAATTTGGTAACTGCAAGACTGGGGTGGTAGTCATGGCCTCTTTCAACCTTTCGAAAGCCACCTGAGCCTCTTCATTCCATGCAAACTTCCCTTTTTTTAACTGTTGTGTGAGTGGTTTTGCTATCTCACCATACCCCCTCACAAACTTCCTATAGTACCCAGTTAGTCCAAGGAATCCCCTCAATGCCTTGACTGTCTTGGGGGTTGGCCACTCTAACACACTCTGGATCTTCCCAGGGTCCACCCCTACCCCTTCTTGGCTGATTACATGTCCCAGATACTCTACTTTAGGTTGCCCAAAGCTACATTTGGACCTCTTGGCAAACAGCTTGTGAGCTCTTAACAACTCCATTGCTTTCCTCACATGTGCAGTGTGTAACTCTTCACTCTTGTTGTAGATGAGGATGTCATCAAAGAATACTAGTATGAATTCCCTCAGATATTCTCTAAACACATCATTCATTATTGCTTGAAATGTGGCTGGGGCATTGGTCAGCCCAAATGGCATCACTTTGAATTCATAGTGTCCAGATGAAGTCACAAATGCAGTCTTGGCAATATCTTCTTTCTTCATCCTTATTTGATGATAACCTGCCCTCAAATCCACCTTAGAGAATATTTTTGCTCCCCTTAATTCATCTAGAAGATCATCAATTAGTGGTATTGGATATCCATCTTTAATGGTCATTGCATTCAGTCTTCTATAGTCCACACAGAACCTCCAAGTACCATCTTTCTTTTTCACTAATAAGACAGGTGAAGCAAAAGGGCTGCAACTGTCTTGTATGATCCCAGTGCTAAGCATTTCTTTGATCATTGTTTCAATCTCTTTTCTCTGCATATAGGGGTATCTATATGGTTGAGATTTAAATGGTTGAGTGCCTTCTTTCAGAGGAATAGCATGCTCAGTCTTCCTATTGGGTGGCAGTTCAGTAGGGTTCTGAAAAACATCCTTGAACTGGTCAATCACTTCCTCCACTCCCCTTGATATTACTTATTCATCTGCTATGCATTCCTTGGCAGCTAACATGAATAGACAGCCCATATTGATACTCCCATGGTCCAACATTCCTTGCAGTTCTTCCTCATTGATCATAAAGAACTGTGGTTCATCATCTGCTCCCTTGAGGACAATCTCTTTTCCCCCTTGTCTTAAGGTAATACAGTTCTGGTTATGGTCAAAGACTACTGGTCCAAATTTCTTCATAAAGTCTACCCCCAGCACTACATCACAACCCCCCAATTCCAACAGTGTCAGACTGATGAGAAAATGATAGTTCCCCATCTCCCACTGAAACTGAGGGCATTTTGAATCACAATACACTTGCTGTTTCCCGGCTACAGTCACCTTCATCCTCTTTGTACAAACTTGCTCACACTTCAGTCTTTGGGCAGTTTGTGGGTCAAGGAAGCTGTGGGAAGCCCCAGTATCAATTAGGATGGTTATAGATGTCCCTTTATATTTGCCCACAACTTTGAGTGTGGTATGAGAGATCTGTCCCACCATAGCACTGAAGGAAATCTGCATAATTTCCTCCCTGTCTTTTTCCATTGCATCTTCTTCCTCTTCTCCTTCCTCCACCTCCTCTTCTGTCAATGGGATGCATTCAATGTTAAACAGCTTCCTGCACTTGTGCCCTGGGGTGTACTTCTCCTCACAGTTGTAGCATAGGCCCCTTTTTCTCCTCTCTTCCATCTCTGGTCTAGTGAGCCTTCTGGTTTCAGGAGGTCTCTTCTCTGGATATTGTATTCTCAGTGGTTGTTCTTGATTAACCAGTCTGTGATTTCTGATGATTTGGGTACTAGCTCTGACTGAACTCTTAATTTCTGCCTTCAATTGATCCACACAGCCTTCTTGTAACTTGGCTTGCTGAATGGCACTGGCTAGAGCAACTGGCCTCATCATCTTCACCATATTCTTCACTTCACCCTTGAGCCCCTCCACAAAGCACTCAACATAGTATCCTTCAGGAAGAGTAGGATATTTCCTTGATACAAACACCTTGAGGTGCTCAAACTTCAACCTATAGTCCTCCACAGTGGATGTTTGGTGTAGTCTGTTGAAGTCAGCTAACAGACTCACCCCCTCTTCTTCCATAAACCTCTCCAGAATCATGTTAGAGAAAACCTCCCATTCTACCCTCTCCATCCTCTCAATATAATCTGAAAACCAATCCTCAGCCTTCCCTTCTAAATACACTGATGCCAGCTTGACCTTCTCTTGTTCAGACATAGGATTTAATTCAAAATACCTATGGCATCTTCTTAACCAGGTTCTGGGCAAATTGCCATCAAATCTTGGGAAGTCTATCTTAATATCCCTTCTCTCCAGATTCCTCAAGAAATTATTAGGGTTACCTTGTTCTTCATACATATTGCCTCTTCTTGGGGATAAAATCTCTGGATTTCTGTGGGGCTGCTCAGAGGTGTTGCCTGTAGGTGTTTTCCCTCTATCACCGCCTATGGATCTGATTATTTCTCCCATCATTCTGTTCAGTTCTTCCATCCTTTGATTGCTCTCCACTCTGTTCCTTGAGATCTCTGCTTGCATGACAGACAGCTCTCCCTGGATCTTGTCATTGAAGGCTAGTTGTTCTTCCACAAACATCTCAGCTTCTGTTCTGATGCTTTCTCCGCTGGTCGTACGAACATGGCTTCTTGTCATCATCAATGGTTGGCGTGGATAAACAGGAAAGCCTTGCTCTGGATACCAAATGTTATGGATACTCCAAAATGCAAATAATAATTCTCAATAGATAAAAGGGTTAGGTGGCGGCAGTGTAATATTGATAGGTAAAAGTAGGGTTCTTCGCAATACACAACGGATAAAAGACAAAGTCCAGCTACACTACCTTACCTAATCTAACATTAATCTGAATTAACATGAAAAGAAAGCAACAAGTGGTCCGCCCTTTTATAGGAACAAGGGGAACAACCACTGAAGATAACAGGTGCACTGGTGCATGCAAAACGCGTGAGGCATGCACAGTCATCCTCTAAACGACGGCGTTTAACTTAACTAAAATAAAAGAAAAAAACGTGTTTTAAGAAAGAAGCGATAACGCTTCTTCTAGTTGAAACGGCGTCGTATGTCCTGGATTCAAAAAGCAGTTAAGTTCGTTACAGAGGCTCTGGGTAAAGCGACACCTGGTGAGAGCGGCGGCTCAAAATGACGGCGGAAGTGGCGGCGCGTCGACGAGCGTGAATAGAGAAATGAGGTGGTGAAGGAATAACGAGAAGAAAGTAACGCCGGTGCTTTTAGCATCGCTCCGGAGAAGAAAGATGCTTTTCCTCTGACGAGGGTTTTTTCTTTTTTTTTTTTGGTAATGCAGGAACCCGTAGCCAGGGTAAACCTACACTCTCGTATAATAGCTTGCAAACCATACGAGAGATGTAAACCACACTAGGCTAACCATGTGTGACAAGCTCGACCTAGCGACCGTTGGCAAGGGGATTCGAACTTGGGTCAATTGACCCAAGCTCTCTTGCTCCAACCGCTAGGCCACCCTTGCGGATTACTAGTGGTCAATGTTAGTTTATATTAAAGGATTAATTAGGAAGAAACCCTCAAAACACATTCACGCAGTTAATTATTGCATTATTACATACCACCCTCATATGATATTATAAGTTTGATATACTTCCACCTTCAAGGAACTTAATTTGAATTAAATGATAAGTTCAAATCAAATTTTTTAATAAAATTTCAGTTTGAAATAATATATGAGTCACATCCCTAATTTTTTTTATTATTCATAGTTTGCCCGTATACCCTAAGTTATATAACTTATATATTTACGTTTTTTTTTTAATTGAGATTTATTTTTCTTCTTTTTATTTTTTTCTCTCTCACGTTCTCTTTCCCTCTCCATCTCCTCTCTCACGTTCTCTCTTCCCTCCCCATCTTCTCTCTCACGTTCTCCCCATCTCTCTCTCTCTATCGTTTTTTTTCTTTTTATCTCCCTTTCTCCCATCTCTCTAGATCTCTTTTTTTCTCCGGTAGAAGCACGAATCGAAGGTCGTCGCCGGCGGTGGCAGGAGAGGAACCACCAGCAGCGGTGGTGGAGGCACGATGGCAGGGGCTGTGCGGCGGTGGATGGGGTTGTGGTGGAGGCGGCGACTGCAAGGGTTGTGCGACAGAGGTTTGCAGGGGCTGTGCGGCGTCGGTGTTGGGGCGGATCTAGGGTTGGTGGGGCGGATTTAGGGTTTGGTGGGGGCGAATCTAAGTTTTTTCGATTTTGATGTCTATAGATATCTATGGCTGTCTATGAGTGTCTGACGGCTGGCGGCTATGGTTCAAAGGAGAATTTATTTCAAAAGAGGATTAAGAGTTTCAAGATGTCTGTGGGTGACTACGAATTACTACAGTTTCTATGGGTGTCTGCAAATGACTACAGCCGAAAAAAAATTAAAAAAGAAAATCATAATTTTCAATATTATGTAGAAAAAAAATAGATTTTTAATGAAAAAAATGGATAGACGTATTCTACGTAAAAAAAATAAAATAACAAAAATGTTATATGCAAATTAAAAATGTTAAATAATATTATAGTACATCATAGAATATTTATAATCTGACTTAATTTTCGAATTTGTGAGTGGATGGGCATTTTTGGAATGAATTTTGATAAATGATATAAAACAATCATTTAGTTCTAATAAGTTTTGTCACAAGTACTTATATTTGTCAGAGGGACTTATATTTAAAACCGCTTATTATAACTCAATTTTACCGTTTCTAATTTATTTAATCCTAGAAATATTATATTTATTGTCCAGCCGCTTTTTCATTTTCTCTCCTCCCTCGATACTTCTTTCTTTCCTTTCTCTCTTCTATCTTTCACCACCACCGCCACCACTTTCTTCCACCGTTGCAATTGCTCTCTTTCACCGCAACTATCGCTCATATCACTCCAATTTGCCGTCACGAGTTCGTATCCCAAGAGTCGAAGTCGGATTCGTTGAGTGACATAAAGAGACAGAGGTCGTCCTTCGCCAAAATCTGCAATTTCCGGCGAAACCATGCTGCTTCTTCGACACCCAGACGTACTAATATTCATCATCTTCACCTTATCTCCCCCTAGTAACTCTTCCATCAGTCCCTTATCTCCTGAAACTAGCATTCTCCTCCGGTCAAAACGCCGCCGGGAATTCCTCCTCCGCCACCACTCCGCTCACCAGCCTCAACCCCAGTTATCGCGCCCACGTCGATTTCATCGCCCTCCACAACAACCGGAGAGCGGCGGCATGGCGAGGAGATTTTAGAGGCGGAGTTCGGGCCTTCGGGGCATGGCACTAGTGATTGGAGGAGGTTGTCGAATTGGGGAGTGGCGGTTGGAGAGCCACTCCGACGGCTCATCGTTGTACTTCAAACGCCGTGGGGTTTTTGCTGATTTTACGTATATTTCATTTAAATATTTTCGGCGGCGGAAAATGGGCGATCTAGTTCCAATGCCCGGGCAAATTAGAGTTGTTTTTTTATTGGTTTCGGTGATTTGTAGTTTATTTCGATATTTTTCACAGTAGGTTTCCATAATCTTGTAATTGATTTGGTGTACTGTAGTTTGTTTTTGATGATTTTGTAGTTATTTTTGATAAATTGTAGTGAATTACTATAAATTGTAGCTCGTAGTTGGTTGCTAAAAATTTTAGTTGGATTGAGGTGTTTTTATAGTTGTATTTGTTATAAATTATAGTCGTATTGGAATTTTTAGTTGATTGTTGTAATTTGTAGTTGATTATTGTAATTTGTAGCTGTTTATGATATGGTAAATCTGCTAGGAAAAAAAGGACAAATTTATTAAAAAAAACGAATTTATTCAAAAATAAATTTATTAAAAAAATAGAAAATAGAAGGATATATAGGTAGTAGCTAATAGGGATGGAAAACTCGAATAATGTAAGAATAAAATGATATTATAAGAAGTTAGGAGGTCTCTCAAATGCAAATAACAACATTGGTCTAGTACTATAAAAAAAAATAATGAAGAGGGTCTCGCTAATAGACCCTATATTAAATGATACTCCATCCGTACCTAAATATGTGTCGTTTTTCATCTTGGAATGAGTCTTAAGAACTCAATAAATTTGGAAAATAGATATAGATAGATCAAAATACCCTTGTTTACTAATTAATGCAGAAAGAGTGTTGGAGAATTAATAAGGGTATTGAAAAATATGTAATTAATGCAACATTGGAATTGTAAAGTAACAGATAATATAGAACAAAAAATATTCTTAAAAGAGACAGATATTATGGAACAGATGGGTATTTGAATTCATCTCTTACTCAAAAATATAGATAGAGTTGAACAATTCAATAAAAAGTTATATGTAGTCTTTTTTTATCCATATTTAGAAATAAAAAATATTAAAAGTGAAAACAAATTCTTAATGACTAGTAATCAATCATATTAGTCAAAATCAATTTTTTTTAATCCTAAATATATAATAAAATTTTTATTATATTTTTATGATAGAGAGACGGGCCATTTTTTTTTCTAGGCCAAGTTGACCAATACTTTAGGAAAATAGGGCAATTTCTCGGCTTATTTCACAAGTACAATAAAGCGTCACTATAAATACCGCGTTTTAAGAGAACGACACGTGTAGTACTGGCTAACGTTAAAACTGTTGA
>NW_012193241.1:139123-192497 GCF_000504015.1 Erythranthe guttata
GGCTTTAATTGAAGCCACCTGCTGATAGCAGAAAGATCGGTTCTGATTCCAAAATCATCGTGAATTCTTAACACAATCAAAAGGTCTAGAAGTCTAGACTGTCAGAGTTGGCAGCAATATCAACATCTGGTGATATTCACTGTTTAACCTTAAGGCTTAAACTAATAACCAGCAACCTGTGTATGAAAATGATAAAAAGAAAAGAAATTAAAGTTTTCGCTACTGTCAGAAACATCCAGTGTTCATACTCCCCCACAAATCCTTCATACATATATATACAAATAAAACAGAACTCTTGTTCTGATCATGGAGCAACCACTCCGTCACCACATCATAAACCCTTTACAGATAACCAAAGATACAAACTTTTAACAAATCCATTCCAATTTTTTTTTTAATATATACATACATATATATATACACACACATACACACACACACACATATATATAATAAAAAGATTTAATGTCAAATATATATGAAATCAAGGGAACAAAAAAGAAAGAAAAAATAGACTCAATTTTTAGGTAAGGTTTTCAATTGAAAATGAATGAGAATCTGACAGAAAAAAAATCAAAATTATCAGAAACAGATTTGAAGGCCTATATAATTACCAAAACTTTGAAGGACAAGTCTGCGATGGGAAGATTCCGGCTGCTGCACTCTGAACCTAGTCACTGAATAAATGGCAAAAAGGAATTCAGAAGAAAAATCTAGACAACCAAGATGATATAGGAAAAATCTCCTTTCATTTAATGGATGGGATTGACAGATAAGAATGTAGAAGAGATTTGAAATAAGATGAGGTCGTGTTTAATGTACATAAAAACCTCCAAAGGTGAATTGAAAATCGTGGAAGTATTTAGACATAAAGATTTGTTCGTGCACCAAAAAAATGCATGAAACAAATATTCCATCACCACATCATAAACCCTTCCAAGATAAACAAAGACAAAACATTTCAGAAATACATTCAAAAAATAAAAATAAACGAGAATCAGAAATTAAACAAAAAATTAAAAAAAAAATCAAATTTATCAGGAATTGATTTTATGGCCTAAATAATTACCAAAACTTTCCAGGACAAGTCTGCGATGGTAAGATTCGGCTACTGCTCCTCGAGAAAGATAAAATAAAATAAGAACTGACTGCTTTTAGGTTATAACTTTGCTCTCTTAACCTAGTCAAAATTCACAGAATAAATGGCAAAAAGAAAGTAGCAGAGGAAATATAGAGAACAAAGACGATATAAAAAAAAGCTTCTTTGATTTAATGGGATGGGATTGACAGATAAGAATGTGGAAGAAATTAAAAATAAGATGAGGTCATATTTAATGCATTGTAATATGATGACATATATGGAGAATTTTCCTAAATGGTTACAGCAATAACCAGTTCAAAAAAATTCAAAAATGAGCACACACCTGGCTTGAAGTTTGAAAAGGGCCTCGACATTTGGATTTTATATAGATTTGTCCCAATTAAATTTATCATCTAACTTATGATTTTATATTAGAAAAATTAATATGCAAAATCTGTAGATAAAATTCAGTAATTACTTACCTTGTTGTGTCATTGAAAATCATAAGGAAATACAGATTTTCTCTAAATGCTATTGCAAACTTCACTAAATCCTATTCAATGATTTAAATAATTTCTTATATATGTCAAATATTTAATTGAAAGGGATATTATCTTTATTCATTCGCAATGATAGATGGCTAGACATTTACCCCTAACGAGTCTTCTTTTTATAAAAGTCTGCAAAATATGAATGTTTTCCTCAGCTTTGTGACGATAGTCTAAGCTTCTAATATTTTCTATTTTACCCCGCTCTTAAAACTGATTATAAGACCAGTGTAAAAAAATCTTTGATTTAATGGGATGGAATTGTTTAAATGACAGTTAAGAATGACAGTAAAAATAAGATTAGGTCATATTTAATGTACATTGTAATCGGATGACAAATGTAAAGAATTCTTAAAGATAATTACAGCAATAACCAGTTCACAAAAATTCAAATATGAGCACACACCTGGCGTACATCCCTGCCTTGAAATTCGAAAAGGACCACGAGATTTCGATGTTGGGCTCATTTTCTTGCCTGTAATATGAAGGATATTGATTTGATCAAATTGAAATTATCATCTACATTACAAGGTTCATGGACAAAATAAATAAATAAAACACTTCTGAAATATATTATTATTGCAATAGCCATGCAAAAGCGATATATTAGAAAAATCAAGATAAAAATCTGTAGATAAATATTTCAGTAATTACTTACATTGGTGTGTCATTAAAAAGCATAAGGAAATAAAGATTTTCCCGAAATGCTTTTGCAAATTTGACTAAATCTATTCAATTATTTTAAATAATTTCTTTTCTAGGTTAAATATTTAATTAAAGATGATATTATCAATGATCTGTGATGATTGATAATTAGCCATCCACTTCACCCCTAATAAATAGTTCTTATAAAAAAAATCGGGAAGATATGAATGTTTCCTCAGCTCTATAATGACAGTTCTAACTTCTAAGCTACTACGAATCTACGATACTTGATTCTAATCGCGCATTCGCGCTTAAATGTAGGCTGGATTAGAAAGCTAAAATGATGCACTGTGGAAATCAGGCTCCATTAATAGATACCATAAAAGCTTCTCTAACAAATTCACTAGAATACTGGAATCAGTAATGCTTTTACCCTACATATTCTTTTATCCAGGTAAATTAATCTAATATGAAGTTTAGCAGGACGAGTCTAATCTCAAAGCCTGAAAAATAAATCGAGAAAGTCTGAAGCAAAATTTATATCAGAACGTGTAACGATAGATTTTGATTAGACTGAAGCAAACTAGCAAACTCTTTATGCGCGCAACAGAAGATTAATAAATAATAAGAAGAAGAAAATATGCAAACATTAGTGTCACCTTAGTTTAGGCCAGAGTGCAGCCGCCTTCCTCCATCCTGTCCTATCCATCTTAAAAGGCTTCTTTACAGACTCGGTTTGAAGTCCTCTTGTGACACTCGTGTCTAATTGTCTCAACATCAAAATTCATAACCAAATTCTCGATGCAGATTAGTCAACCACAGTATCCACAAAACGCTCCAAGCAAACGAGGATCTTCCAAATCAAGTCAATAATTTTTTTAAACACTACGCACTCAAAATCGATATAATTTTAAATTGTTAATTTCCTCGTAATTTTTATTGTAATAAATTTTCATATTGATTAAACTTTGTTGAAGTAACTTCTTTAATTGATCTTATCTTTCGACAAAAGAAAACAAAAAACGTTAGAAATAAAAACGTGCGTATGCGGGTCGACTCGTTTTCTGCATGGAGTTGTTTCCTCATGGAGCTCCGATTTTGCGAGAAGTGTCTTCAAAATGCAATATGAAGATTTGAACTGTGGGGTGAGCTTACAACACAGGCACACGCACAACTCAGATAGAACACAAGACCTTACATTTTATTTTCCGAATTTCATGTGCGGGAAAATATAAAGAAGTATACATTGTAGAAAGTACGAGTGTATGACAATTAAAAAAAAAAAAAAGTTGTTTGTCATATTTCATAGTCATTCATCTGTGAAACCTAAAAACCTGTCGATAAATTTAGCAACAGGCGTAGCATTACCAGGTTGATAAGCAACAAGGGAATCTGAATCCATGGCAGAAACAGTCTCGTAAAGCGTGTTTGGATGAGCGCAGAACAAATGATTTCTTTCGGCGAGTTCTTCAGCCAGCTCGCTTTGATGATTATCCATTAAATCCTCGTTAACCACAACAATTAGGGGCTTTCTCAATTTCAACGTCTCGAATATGCTCCCTGAACCTGGAATATAAAGTAAATAATGGCTTGGAAATTAAATTTAAAAAAATAAATCCTCTTAAAGAGCTAAAGAATAAAATACAACATGCAATATACATATTAGAAATAAACGAGTGTGGCTTCTGATAAGTATATAAATCAACTGCAGATGGTAGTCATATATATGCATACACACACACACACACACACACACACACACACACACACACACACATATATATATATATATATATATATATATATATATATATAATCCATAAATAATTAGAGAATGCTAGTGAATAGACAGATATTGCTTGCCATGTTTCTTTACTAATTGTTCTTTTCTTTTCGTTTTTTAATTTTGCAACTCTCGAGGGATATTGTAAGAAATATAAGTAACGGTACAGAGGGAAACAAGACAACTGAAATGAGTAAATTGTGTGTCAAGAAAGAACAAGTTACCTGCATGACTAATAACAAGAGATGCTGACTTGAGAAACTCAGCTATGCTTGACGAAAATGTGAAGTGATCGACAGATAAAGAACCATCTTCTCCAGCAGACTGAAAGTTGATACCATTACATTAGATACGAATATAGATGCAGTAGACTCTATTTATGTGTATTTCCACATGTACATTAACAGAAACTTCCACCGCAATATTACTATATCTTAGTAACAATAACATTTCCAAAAATTCCGATTGAATGAAAAAAAAATCCAGCTTTTAGACAAGTCCGTATAGGTTTTTGCACTCAACTCAGAAAACAACTCGATTTACAGAATTTCAACACATCTCGAAATGAAAACTGGCAAAGAAAAAATAATCACGAAATAATAGCCATCTTTGTTTCATGTGGTTACTGAGAGAGTTTTCGGAAATGATATATGCTTACATGTCAAGCACAATGAGAACAAGAAATCTTTACTAAAGCCCGAGTGTATATTGTTGACAAGTGCCAAATTATTGCTCCGGAAATTGAATAACATGCTACGAAATCAAAATTACCACGTGCTTGAATAAGAGCTTCAAATATTACCTTTGTGGGGATGTAAGATCCGCGACCCATTTGAATGAGAAGATGGGTGTAACCCTTTTTGAACAATGCTTCTTTAACCTCGCGAGTGTCTACAGATTTAACCAACGAATCAAAACTAGTTGTTCCAACTGTCACAAAAACTACCTTCTTTGAATCCGAACTATCATTAGCATCACTCATTTTATGCGTTTCCAACTCTCGATTTCACTTTTTTCAAACCAATTACGAGTGAGAGCGAAGAGTAACGTCCGAGAAATTAACACGCTGCAATAAAAACCAACCGTTGAGTTTCAAATCAACTCAAGACAACAATTTCAGTACGTAAACGAGGGATCAAACATCAATAAGACTATAATTCACCAATAAAATTCCGGGCAGAATTTTGCTACAAAAAAGTCAGATAAAGATCAAGACCGACTACGATATTGAATAAGAAACGGAAAATATTTTTCCTAAAACATAATTATAGCTGCAAAAGTAGAACTGAGCTAAACAAAAATGAGATGCAAACTCACTAAACAATTACTAATATAACTGAGATGGAAATGCAAAAAATAACAGCAGAATTTGTTTCTTCTACAATCAAACACTTGTTCAATTAATTTATCCACATTACCCCATGAAGTAACTCGAATCTCTAATCATACTGAAACAAAGAAGAAGAAAAAAAACTCCTAATTAAAAAGGGAAAAGCTTGCTAAACCCGAAATTACGGTGCAAATTAAATTAATTTTAATTCATTTTATTTCATCTGAAGAAACATTCTACTGGTTCTCGAGAATCAGTAAATAATTTCGTGAGATAGAGAGAGGGAAACCTGTTGTTCGGTGGGATTTGAAGCGCAATGAGATCTCGGAGGAAGCTTTTGGATTTACTGTGGTTGACGTCGCCGGAGGAGGCGGCGGCGTTGATGGAAGGTTGGGAGTGACAACGGGTTTGGGTGGTGGATGACGGGGACGGCGGTGCAGACGGTGGCGGATCGGCGGAGGGGTGATGGAAGTGAGTGCCGACGGGTTTGGTCAACTAATAAACAATTAAAAATGTTAATAAAAAATTGGATTTATTCATGGGCTAGAAAATCAACTAAATCAAAAGATCAAGGACCACTGGTTAAATAAGTGATATCATAATTACCTCACAAACAATAATCAGTATTTTAAAAAAAAAATTATGGCAAATTACAGTACCCCTTGAGTTATGGTCAAATTACGAAAATCCCCCTTCTGTTTGGAAAATTACAGCCACCATATTATCTTACTAAAATATCCGTTCGGAGGTAAATTTAGGGATGTTAAATCGGTAAAACCGAACCGAAATTTCGGTACGCCAACATTTTATACTGTTTACCGAACTGAATATACGATTTGGTTCGGCAAATAACCGAATTACATAAATTTTATGTAATTTTTTTTAAAAGGAGGGGTGGTTGTAATTACCCAAACAAAAGGATTTTTTTCATAATTTGATCATACCGGGGTGCCCGTCATTTGCCCAAAAAATTAAAGAATTAAAAATGTACTAAAACAGTAAAACTCTATATTTAAGCTTCTTCTAATTATTTTTAATATTTAATTACAATATAATATAAAAAGAGAGTGAGAAGTACACTTTCGTCCCTTATATTTCACCTGATTCCACTTTTGGTCACCATTGTTCCAAACTAAACAAAATACACCTAAAAAGTTCAATTTTAAACAGATTTAGAGGGTGTTTGGCTAAGCTTATTTTAAACAGCTGATAAGCTCCTACGTCTGATAAGATGTTTTAAGAGCTGATAAGCTGTTACGTCTTATTTTTAGGATTAATTTTTAGAGTGTTTGGATAATTAGCTTATTTCCTATTTTTACTTATAATAAGATTTTAAATAAAAAGGTGGAGTAGAGGTACTTTTTCAAAAAGATCTTATTTGCTCTCCAACAGCTTATTTTTAAAAAAAATAAGTTTTTTTTAAAAAAAATTACCAAACACTTTGGAAGAGCTTATAAGCTCTAAAACATTTTATAAGCTCATTTTAACATCTTATAAGCTTAGCCAAACACCCTCTTAGTTCCCGTCTTCACATGCCCGTTCATATCTAACGGAAATCAGTACTTTGGGGTCAAAATTAAAATTAAATTATTTTGGGGCTTGAAAATAATTAGAAATGTGGAGTACTATTTGTAATTATTTAAAAAATTACAAATAGCACTCCACATTTCTAATTATTTTCTCACCCCAAAAAACTTTGTATTTCAATTTTGACCCGAAAATAGTGATTTGGGTTCGATGTGAATGGACAGATGACGACGGAGACCAAATGGATTTAAAATTGACGTGTATTTGGTTCAGTTTGGAACAATGGGGACCAAAAGTGGAATTAGGCTAAACGTGAAGGGAAAAAAGTGTAATTCTCCCTAAAAAGAGAAAAAGAAAAGACCAGAAGAAAATAGTGTAGTCGCTGAAAAGAATATATAAAGAGTTGAAGGGCCAAAAACAAATTATCCATTCGAACCTCCTTATCCTCCCTTCAACTGAACAAAGCAGCAGAGCAGAAACAATCAATCAAAGAAAAAGAAAAGTTCACAACAATGGCGTCTTCTTCAACCTGGAGTATGTGTTCACTTAGGGCGGCCCTCCCTTCAATCAGCGCATCTCCTTCGTGCCCTTCAATTTCCTTCCCAAAATACCCTTCTTCCTCTTCCGGGTTCAAACTATCCAAACCCAAATCCGGCCCGAAGCCCATCAATTCCTTTGTGGGCCTCGCTCCTATGTCCACGCTGCTGTTTCCCTCTTCGTATCAAGGTGTAAAATTCGTTTCTGGCATTATATCTATATATATACATATATGTGTGTGTGTGTGTGTGTGTGGGCGTGCGTGTTATCTGTTTGCTTAAATGCTTGTGAATTATTATGCATTCGTAAACATTTTTTTGTTTACCCCAATTAGAGTTGTTGTTTATTACGGATAAGAACCGCGAAACCGCATTGTTCTTTCACTGTCGGAAACCGGAATTATACGAAAATGTAGCTGAGTGATAATGTGGGTGATATTATAAATGTATATAGTTCTCATATTCTAGTTATAGTCTACATTGTATGGATATTTTTATATAGTGTTCAGGTTTAACTTAGAATTTCAAGAATATCGCTGTTGTAGTTCTTGGCAGTATTAATCTAGTGAGAGATTAGGTTCCGACCAGTGTCTTTTTTTTTCGTTCGTGAGTCGATTATTAAGTGCACGGTTTAAAGTGGATTACGTCTATTTTCTCTTGACAAAGCTTCTCGTAGGAGTGTCTTTATGTAGAAGTGGAACCATTATTTTTTATCGAGGTTTTTCACGTCAGTCTTGTAAGGCTTAAAATTTACTTTACCCTCGTAAATCGAATTACTAGCACTCCCAGTTCCTCATCTTTGTCCTATATATATATATATATATATATATATATATATATATATATAGGGAAGAGCAATCGAATTTTTTGTTTAAGTTGTTTATCGTCTCCAATTGTTGCTTCTTGAAATTATTTTTCGTCGGTACAGAAAACCCTTTTTTCTTTTCCAATTGGATGTTCTTATCTTCGTTGATACTTATAGTCGGATTCTTTTTTTTTTTTTCAAATAAACAAAATTGCAGATTCGAGTTTCGAGTTCACAATAATCGACAATGGTGGCCGAATTTCAGCCATGAGGCACGGGCGGAAGGTTCCAAAACTGAACAGGCCGCCCGATCAAAGGAAGGCTCTTTTACGGAGCTTGACAACTCAGCTTCTAAAGTACGGTCGAATAAAGACAACTAGAGCTAGGGCTAGTGCAATGAGAAAGTACGTTGACAAAATGATCACAATGGCTAAAGATGGATCTCTGCACAAGAGAAGACAAGCACTTGGATTTATCTACGAGAAGCAAATAGTCCACGCGTTGTTTGCTGAGGTGGAGGAGAGATACGGAGGCAGAGAAGGAGGGTATACTAGGATTATCAGAACTTTGCCTAGGAGGGGGGATAACGCCCCCATGGCGTACATCGAGCTCGTTTGATTTATGATTTGAGTTATTTGAGTAAGCTTTTTTGTATGTTGTTTCAGTTTTCACAACAATTGGAAACTTTTTTTTTTTTTTTGTATTGAAAGTTGAAACCTCCTATTTTGTTGGTATGTGCAAAATCGAGAAATTTTCTTTTTCCTTATATCGGATTACGGTTTTTTTTTCCCTTCGCATTTGTTGTGAAATGTAGATTGCTGGTAAAGTTTGAAGCAACAGGCATTGAACTATATGAACTATCAAAATGAAGCCATGTTTCTTTCTCTTTGGGGAATGTAGATGGAAGAGATTGCTTTGAACAAAACTTGTATCACCTTTTCTTAGTCTTTCTAATGACAAATTGCATTAGAAAGGCAACAAAAGATGATACAACTTTTTGTGTTTCGACTTTTTCGGAGATTTTGAATCGAATCATGGACAAAACGAGTCAGTTTAGTAATGTGAAAAAATCGATTTATTATGTTTTTTGAGATTAAGATTGAATCATAGACAAATGTGGTAGTAGTAACAAACCAGTTTTGTAAGCTTTAAAGTGTTAATTCAGTGTCAGTGTTAAGTGCTTTTCCCATAACTCAAATTTAAATTGCATTTGATAGCCAAATAAATGAACTTACACCTTTTATATATAGAGTATTTTAAAATTTAAACTTGACCATGAAAAAAATTAGCTATAAATTAGTTAGTGAGCTTCATATCAGTGTAGTAACTTAGCAATTTTGTTGTCCCGTAAGAGATAGCCTAACGGTTGCACTAAACAGAAAAGTAGGTTGGAGGATGGAGGAGTTTTACTAGGGGTGGAAGCCGGAACAGGATTTCCGAACTCTGCTAATTCCGATACGAAAATATTTGAATTTGCAACCGTATTTTTTATTTCGATTTCCGAAGTTTCGATTTTCATTTTTTTGATATTTGGAACGGAATCGGAATAGTATATAAAATTTTTTCGAACTCTCTTTTTGATTTTCTTGCATTTTCATGCAAAAATTCAAAAAAGACGGAAAAATATTGTGAAAATTTCTATTATATTTTAATCTAGAACAAAACATTATAAACTAATGTCATTTTCGAAATTCCGCCGATTCCGACGTATTCCGATATCCGAATGAATTATTGCATTTCCATTTCTTTGGAAAAGAAATAAATTGGAACCTATTTTTCACTTCCAAAAAAAATTATAAATTTTCCAAAAAACAATTTCCGATCCGTTCGACGTCCGATTTTCACCCATAATTTTCTGAAAATAGTTTTTATTTTTCATTTTTTATTTATGAAAATCTCATAGCCAAAACCAAGTGTGGGTTTTTTTAAATAATTATTACAGGAAACGGTTTATTTTGGAAAACAGGTCCAGGGATAAGTGAGATAAGGTTGCTTGTATTTGTCTCTTGGATTCCCCCCTTAACCCCTCCCTCTATCTTCTTCTTCTTCTTTCTTGTAATCTGCCATTTTTACACTTGTTCAAGAATTCAAGAAAATTGTAAACAGTCTGCCATGTCAGCTTTGAATCTCGTCTCTTTGGGTGGCCAGCTGCTGAATTCCCCCACCCACAAACCCCTCAAATCTTTCCTACTCCCACCAACTAAACCCTTCTTCAAATCTCCAAACCCCATCACCACCACCACCACCTGGAAATCAACCACCGCCGTGAGAACAGCCGTCGCCGCCGTCGATTCCTCCGGCCCCACCGAAAAGGTCTAGATACTTCCATTCCCCAGCCCCCATTGTCTAATATTTATCAAAGATTAGTTTTTTATTTCTTCTTCTTTTATCTATTTGGTGATTCTTGATTTGGCAATTGTCTAATATTTATGAAAGATTAGATTTTTTTTCTTCTTCTTTTATCTATTTGGTGATTCTTGATTTGGCCATTGTCTAATATTCATCAAAGATTAGTTTTTTTTTTTTATGTATTTGGTGATTCTTGATGTTTGACTTTGGGAGAGAGATAACAGGTGGTGGTGGAGGAAGAAGGCGGTGGTGGGAGGAAGAAGTACCATTTTCTAGTGGCGAATGCCAAGTTCATGTTGGATGAGGAAGAGCATTTCCAAGAACAATTGGCCGAGCGTCTCCGTTATTACGGAGAAAAAAACAAGGAGCTCGATTTCTGGCTCGTAATCGAACCCAAATTCTTGGACAAGTTCCCTAATATCACCAAGAGACTCAAAAGGCCCGCCGTTGCTCTCGTTTCCACTAACGCCACTTGGATCACGTACGTAATAACACACCGCCACTTTTCAATTTCGAAACGATCAATAGACACTTTAGTGGCTTTTTGCTTCATTATCATAACAAGCTTAATAATGGTTTATTGTGTTTGGTCTAATTGTTAAAAAAAAAAGTCCCGTTTTATATAATGCATTATTTTTTTAGTGTGGGGAGGTTTTTGCTAATATTAATAACACGGGGACCTTTTTTAGCATTTCGATATAGGGTACTAAATGCGAGAAAGTCAATTTAATTATGCGAGTATATGGATAATTTGATGGATTGTATACGGTTTTTTAGGTTCATGAAGTTGAGACTAGATCGAGTCTTGCAAGAGAGCTTCGAAGCAGAGAGTCTAGAAGAAGCTGTGGCTTCAAATCCGGTTAATCTCGAGTTTGAAAAACCGGAGAAATGGACGGCTCCTTATCCCAAGTACGAGTACGGGTGGTGGGAGACATTTCTTGCCCCCGTGGCATCAAAGGTATGACGTGGCGGTGGAATGTTTTCGATTTTTTTTGTAAGTGTGCTTTTTATCTTTTTTATTTTTATTAGTAGCTTGTGTTTTTTGTTAGTTTAAGAGATGCTTTATATGTCGATTCGTTTGTAGAGGTGCAGAGCGAAAAATGCATGTCTTTTTTTAAGACAATCGAGATTTGTTCTATAATCTAAGTATATTGAATGAAATATTAATGCTCTCTAACCTTGTGTCCCACACGTGACTGTTTATACAAACGTGCTTATGTAGAGAAATATTTAGGTGGTGTTTGTAAAAGCTTACTGAAAAGCATAAGTTAGTGATTGTGAGTTAAGTGAGTATTAAGTGCTTATGTCTAAATGCTTGAAAATCAACTTAAATAGAAAAGCAGGTGTAGGTGCTTTTGAAAAAATAGCTTAAAGCAACTTATTTTTAGAGAAGTAAAAGCTTATGCAAACACCTAACTACAGATTATGAGCTATGGAAAGCTCAAAAGCTGTTTCTAAAAGCTTTTGCAAACACAACCTTAGATTGAATTGATTGAAGATAAAGACTTGAAATTTGTGATAGCAAATTCGTGGAGCTCGTTTCAAACTATTTTTTTTTTGAGTTTCGTCACGGTGTAAACGAACTCTAGTAGTCTATAACTTAAGCATGAAAAAAAAAAACAAGAATTCTAGCTGAAAACTACAAAATTCAATACCGGTTGTAACACAACCAAGAACCCTAAAAATATTAAAAAAAGAAAAAAAATCCCTTGTCCTAAATTAGGAGATCCTCATAGATCAATGCTGCTTATTGTCGTTAATGAACGGAACTTTCGGTAATTTCTGAAGAACCTTTTCGTCCAACGTGCTGTATTGTCTCTTGAGTTTGGCTTTCGCCTTCTGAGCGTAGGAATCCACTTGATCCTCGTGCTTCTCGTACAACGGTGGCATTGTTAGTATTGTCACAAAAACTGCCGTCACCAAAAACGCAACGCGTAATTACGAATACGAAAAAAATCATCGTAATATTTCTTGTCTTACCGATGTTTCTTGGATATTAAGAAGAAAAGCACTTACTGATGTATACAATGGTCAAGAAGTCGAACCAGCTTCCGACAACCGAGACAACCCACAATCCCAAAACCGCCTGTAAATAAATATTTACCGATAACATAAGCTAAAAAGTTAAAAAAAATAAAATAATAATAATAATAATAAATTAGAGTAGTATGTTAGAAAAAAGAAACTCGAGTTACAGAGAGGAACTTCTTGACGTCCTTTCCGGAAGCTATTTGCCAGAGTATAGCGATAGCCTTGTTGAATCTCTCGGTTAGTAGGAGTGCAGCATTCATGCACAAATCCTCCGGCAATTCAATCTCTGGGAAGTTTATAGGCGACCTATACACGAAACCCGAGAAGGCGATAAGTCGGAATTTTCCTTGTATATATATGTATATATATGTATGTATGTGTATGTATGTACTGACTTGTTGACGAAGGAGGAGAGGTTGGACCACAAGAAGAGAGTAGCCAACGAGAGAATGAGAGAATGGCAAATGAAAGGAACGAGATAATAGCCTATCCATTCGAAGAGTAGCCATATCACAGTCGAACCCGCTAGCAATGCCGCAGATATCTGCTTGTTCCTCCACAGTATTACATCCGCAGCTGAAAATACGATAACAAATTTTTTTCAATTTTTAATAGCGCAATAAATGAAGATGCCTTAGATTTTCACGTTAGAGATCAAACCATCCGAATCTTGATATATGTGGTGTTTGCAAATAGATTATAATTTTTTTTTTGGGGTTCGTAATCCGTTTTTTGAAGTGTTTTAAGAAACGGTACTTTTGTATTTGATTCTCTTAAAATAAGTTGTTTTAAGCTATAATATCTGATTAGAACATTTGAGGTGTTTTACAACAATATATTGAAGATTAGAGTTTATTTTGCATACGGATCGATCAACTTATAAATCGATTGCTTAAAGTGTTTTTTTTTTCTTTTTGCGACGACATGTGCAAACACCCCCAAATTATAGAAAAATAAACAAGTGTTTCCTACTTACGATCACCATCTTTTACGTTTTTTTAAATGAAATTTGCTTGCACCGTCTAAATATGGATCAAGCATACACCGTATTTACGCGTACACGTGTGCAATTTTACAAACTTGTGTTTATACTTCAGTCAAAGCAGAGCTCAGACGACGGGAAACAAAAATTCCGAAAGTATTTGAAGAACAAAAAAAAAAACGATGAACGGATATATATAACATATACATACGTTTGCCACCACCAAGGGCGGTGTGGACCGGGTTCTGGCGGCCAAAGAGATGACATTTTTCCCCTTGATGCGACGAGTCTTCGCTATGACCTCTTTCGTCTGATGAATCCGAAGAATCGTGATCCATCTCTTATCACTTTCCTCCTACATATATCAAATACAAAAACGCATTTCTCGTCAGCGATTCGATATGTATGTATAATTATATATATACATGATATTTGCAACATTTTAAACAATGCATGCATGAATATTACTTGTGAATTTTGGAGAAGAGAGATCTGGAGTGAAGCTTTTGATTTTGATTTTTTTTTCTTTTTGATTTTAATTTGTTGCAAGTTGGTTTATGTATTTTTTGTGGTAACTGAATCGTTCAAAGAGCCTTCTTCAAAAGAAGAAATATTCAAAGAGCCTAATATTGTGTTATTGGAAGATGAACTTAACCATATCTTGCCCTTAATTGTCGGCCTTCTTTTATTTTCCTTTATTTATATTTTTATGTTATTATTTTTAAAATAGTGGGAGGATTAATGATTATTTCATAACTTTGAATTTTGTTCTTATAATTTTGTAATTTTGGTCTTATATGTTGGTCTCTTTAGGGATTTAGTCCTGTAAGTTGACATATTTCAATTTTACAGGCAATAATTATGCAAAATTAGTATTTTTAGTCATATTTCACTCGAACTTTGAATTTTAGCCGTCGCTTAATGATGTACCTGACAAACTCGTAGATATTTATTTATATGGTGGATACTTAAAAATTATAAATGCTCATCTAATTTGATTTATAGATGAGCCGTCTCGAATAGTTAATGTTCTACAAATGGTAATCTAGATGTCGAATTTATAATTTTTCAAGCGTGCATATAAGTAAAATGCGTCAAGTTTATTTGTCGCGTTATAAAATTAAAAATCACTCAAAATTTTTACTATATTTGCAAAGTTATTGCATGTAAAACTCCTTGAAACAAGAAAGTTGTAATGCATATGGATTAGTTGAATGAGTGAAATTTTAAAGGAAATAAAACTCTCGTAATAGATAGAAATTTGATAGATTGTAAACTCAAAATATTCATAAACGTAATTTAACAAATAACAAAAAAGAAAAAAAAAATCTTGTTTTATGTTAAATTGTTTTATCGTAAATTTTAATTGAGATTACGAATTGGTATCATGAAAAGTATTATTTCAAGACTAATTGTGATAAAAAGTTAGATTTAAAAGGTACAACTAAGAAACGGTAGAACAACCTAAAAAAACTCTAACGGCATATTTGTAATTTTTTAAAAAATCAATTATTATTATTTTTTTATCTCCTATTTCGGCTATTACCAATTTTAGTAATTTTTTCTCTCTCTTACACACATAATGTGAATTTATTTTTTATACAATTTAATTATCATATATTTAATATTTGGAATATTACATTTTTCATCCCTCAAGCTTGCATTAATTTCACGTTTGCTCCCCCGTGTTTACAGAAAACACATTTGGTCCACAAAATTACAAAAACGCCATCTCTCACAGTTTAAATAATTATTAAAAAATAAAATAAAAATTAAATAACAAAAAATAAAGTAATAAAAAATTCAAAACAACGAGAGAAATAGTCCACTACGCCAATCACAATTTATTTTAATTTTTTTTAATAATTATTTAAACTGAGAGAGGTGGCTTTTTTTTTTTTTGTAATTTTCAGAGGTCTGAAAACTAATGGCGAAGACCACATTAAGACAATTTTCAAGTACACATGGGAAATTAGAATTTACTCCTATATGTGCAAGTGAAGAAAAAAATTCCGATTTTCGTCCATTTTACCTCCCAATTTTTTTATTTTTTTTTTGAATAATTCAAGTCATTAGAAGAGAAAGTAGGGGAAGGAGACTCGAAGCCTAACCTTTTCAGAAAAAAAACATTTGAAATATAATTAAAATTACTTTTTCACATTCAATTTTATTTTTTAGTTTAATTTTTTTCCATCACAAGGTAACTAATTCCTCCATGACTTCACCCGACCTGTCATTGACTCGTTTCCTCTACTCACCGAGTTTTCACCTGGTTGCATTCTCAAATTTGAAATTGGAGTGTATGGTGAAAGGGAGGTGGCAGTAATCCGGCGGCGATGGAAGCGGTGGCGGAAGGGCTGTGGGAACTGGCGGAGCACCACGAGCAGAGCAGGGAGATAGGTAAGGCGGTGAAATGCCTCGAAGCAATTTGCCAGAGCCCAATCTCGTTTCTCCCAATCGTCGAAATCAAAACCCGCCTTCGACTCGCCGCTCTTCTTCTCAAGCACTCGCACAATGTCAACCACGCTAAATCCCACCTCGAGCGCTCCGTAAGTATCTCTTTGTTCAACTATTTTGCCCAATTTCTCTGTCAATTTTTTTTAGCTTCAGTTTGCCTTTACTTCGTAGCTTGGATTTGCGCAAATATGTAGTGGAGGATATTGGTTTCTGTATGATTGATTGAGATGAATATTTGATTGTTGGTTTTCGCTGCAAAAAATTCACACACTGCAAATAAACCTAGTTTCTCTTTACCATGCTTCTCGAAAACTCTGATATGTCATTCATTCATTGAGATTACTGTCAACATTTCTAATAGGTGAAGATGTATTTAGATTTTAGAGTCGAATCGAGGCCTATGAAATTACACCGTGTTACCACTTGTACAAGTGATGATGTATCAAAGATGAAACAAACACAAGGGAGTAAATAGCTAGTGAAATACATGTTGCAGTTGGCTTTTACTTTTGTATTAGAGGGGATTTTCATGTATTATTCTGTTATTATGGCTACTTAACCCTTTCCTAACTGTCGTTTTTGGTGTTCCATAAGTACTAGTAGTATTAACTTGTGCTCTCCTAATAATAGCTTAATTGTAGCTGAAGAAGAGAATTTGAAGCCTACACCTACAAAATTGTGAAATTCATTTTTTCAACTAGGGTTTTGTAGAGGTTTCGAGCCTTCATTTGTGTTTGATTGTGTGAATTCCTAACCCTTGGTTACGTTCCTACCTTTCATTTTTAATAATTTGATTTCTTTTTCCACTTAATGCAATGAGGAGCATGAATTTGTATGAGGTTTTAAAAAGTGAGTTTTTGTTGTATCTTTAACTATTAAAATTGGCAATGAAGTGTTATAACACGAGTTTTGTAATTGAGAGAGTAGGTTCCATTTGAGATCTTGTTTCAGTACGTCTGGAAGAGGGAAGAAAGGAATAATAAATGTGCAGTATAGGGAGTATGTAATAATGCCCACACCTTTAACATTCAATAAACAGCAGAAATAACCACGGATCTATGGGTATTGTTCATTCCTACGTACAGAATCTGAACAACCTTGTAAATTTTCTCCGTCATCATGAAATATTTCTATATTAATTATCGGACTCCAACTGGCAACAACTATGCATGTCCAGCTTCATAAAAGATATCCCTGTACATAAATAAATGGTTTGAACTCTTTAACAAATGACTTTTGATATATCCAATTGTATGACACTTGTTGCACAGATTGCTTAGATGGGCATTAGTACATTACTAGCAGTTGCTCTTTTCACCCAACTTACTTTCATGGTACATATGAGTTGATGATTACGTTTGCATGACACGTGTTTGCATACCTGTCAGTTTGCTAGGCTTAGGCAATTTTGTTCACGCTGCATGAAATGTTGAGTATACAGTATGCCACTCCATTTAAGTACTGACCACCCATACTTATTTGTGATCACATGGAGTCAAATTTATCCTCTTTTTTTTCTAAAGCAAGTGACCTTATTATATATGGCCATTACACTACAAGTACCTAGGGATTCAAACCACTGACTTCTCCCCACACCCCACAGTGGCAGAAGCCCAAACAACCACTTAGACTAAGCCTCGGTGGTAAGTCAAACTTATCTGGTTCTATGGTAATTGTTGTCAGTTTAGAATTGTAAGTTGGAACTGTTTTTTTTTTTTTTTTTTGCATTCAATTTTAAATCAAAACCCTTCTAATTCTCTATCGGGTAATAATATAACCTCGGCTTCTTGAAGTTCTTAAGTCATGCCTATCCCCCGATTCAAACTAATTTTGATAATTTGAGTAAGATTGTTGATGTTTTGACTGCAGTTCCCGTGCAATATAGTTTCCTAATTTGGCAGTGCCTCTCGAACTCTGTAATTTATCATATTGTTTCTGATCTATAATGGATTGGAAACTTATTGCGCAAGAACTGTTATAGTAGCAATTGAGAAATTGGAAGTTCTTGGCCGATCTTGGTCTAGGGATCACAAGTTTAATTGATATGAACATCTGGGTCCTTCTTTATATAAATAATTGAATTCATTTAGTAGCACACGAGATACACTTCCATGAATAAGTGTAAACCCATTCTTTTATGGTCTTGCCCCTGATTAGAGCGTAAGCGCATTCTTTATGGCCTTGTCCCTGATTAGAGCGTGCTGCTCTGCTAAAATTTGACAATGCAGATAATTTGGCTTCCTTCATTACAAGAACAAATGACAGTAGTGAAGCTCGAATTGTGATAATATCAAAAGTTGTCACTAAATGCTTACATTAAGGGACGACTTTTTTGTATTTTGTCACTAATAGCTCCTTTTTATCGTCACTTAATCCTTTTTCATTGTCACTAAATAGAATCAGTAATGCACTATTAGCACAAACACAGTGACTACGTTTTACCTAAGTATGTGCAAATCGGTATTGTCACTATATATATATATTTTTTTCGTACTTCTTATAAACCACAATTTAGCTTTTCTTGAAGAAAAAATACTTCATCTTCTAATGTATGTCTACTTGGTGCAGCAACTTCTCTTGAAGTCTATTCCGTCATGCTTTGAGCTGAAGTGCAGAGCTTATAGCCTGTTGAGTCAGTGCTACCATCTCGTGGGAGCAATTCCTGCACAAAAGCAGATATTAAACAAGGGTTTAGAACTTTCTGCAATTTCCGGAGATGGGTATGTCTGCTTAGTATACGGAGCTTTAAGTTTTCTGCTTGAATTGCTGGTTGGAATTGGCTAATGAATTAATATTTCTTAGGATAAAAGAAATGTTGCATCATAGACTGGTGAGAGATCCTCTTGATCCTCCTATTAGCATTAAGCAGAAAATGATTTCAAAGGGCATATCCCCATTGCTAAAAGTCTTACCATTCGGATATCTACAGAAAAGCACATATAGAAATCTCTTTAAAAACAAATCTACTGTCCTATGTTGATCTTGTATGATACGTGTTTGTGTAAACACGACTATTTAGCGCCTCTATGTCGTTATCATTCAATTGTTGCATAGCACATCCATCTGCCTTAGTAGTTAGTTCACATTTGCTTCTTCAGAAGCTCCCCGCAGAAAATTTGTCATTAATTTTGCAAAGCACTGTAAATAACAAATTAACTATTCAAAATTTTTTTAGTTATCTAAAATGAATAAGGAGGTAGTTTTGCTACCAAAAAAACAAGCATGTTCTGATTTTCTTTGAGGTTTTTCATATTTCATTTTTGCGCTCCTTTGAGCAAATGAGGTTATCTAAGGTATAAAACTGGCATTTTTTCTTTGTTAGATGTGTTACGCTTCGAAGGCATTCCTCTGAAGTCTTCTTGTACATTCTATATTTTTGGCTGTTGGTCTTCTGGTTTGGAATCTTATGCTTCACTATTATTGTTTTGAGTTAGCATCTATCCTGATATGGTGAATAATAAATAATATAATGGACAATTCCTAGAATGCCTGTTATTGCCAGTAAGGTTTAGTTGATCTTTAGTAAGTTTTTGTTCACAATTGTAAGATTCCGTATTTGAAGGTTTGCTGGGAGATTATGGTATTGCAACTTCAATTCTCAGCTGGCAAATGCGCTGATAATTGAGGGAGACTACCACGGATCAATTTCGGCTTTGGAACAAGGACTGACTTCTGCTTCGGAGATGTTTTATCCTGAATTGCAGGTTTGTTTTAATTGTTATGAATATCATTAACTGTCAAATCTTTTTTGGGGCCCAACTGATGGCAATTTGCGAGTGTGAGTGACACGCTATGCGTGGGGTGGGTGTAGTGATTGTATTTGTCCCACATCGACAAACTGGTAAGACTCTCACAATGTTAATATTGTGGAATGTGCCTCTTTCCTTGAGCTGCCTTTTGGAGACGAGTTGTACGCAAACCAATGTATGGTGCTTGCTGTTTGAACTCCTTCGAATACATCTGTCACTAATGACAACATATATTTGTATCTAGCATAGTATAATACTATGTATATTAGATTATCTTTATTTAATGGTCATGGATTTTTCTTTTACTTGTTACTCTGTTTGCACTCATATATATTAGACGTGTTCCGTGGTGCTTTCTTACCATTATGTCATAAATGCCACTTTTCATATTTATTTAGGCTGCCAACAAGAGATTATAGATCCTTCGAGGCATCTAATTCTTTGTTCTTCTGTTGGGGATCAGATGTTTTTTGCTACTTCAATATTGCACGTGCGCGTGATGCAGTGGGACAGTACAAATCTTGTAGAGGAATCTGTCAATAGATGCAATTTGATATGGGAATCTATAGAACCTGAAAAAGTAAGTCAATTAATTTGTTCGTTATATCTTAGTATTATTATCATTTTTAAAATTAATATTGTTATTATTTTATTATTATTATTATTATTTTTTTTTTGTCGTCCTTCCATTCCTTCACTTATTATTATTAATCTAAACCAATTTGAGTCAAAACTGCACATCAAAATGAATGCATCTAAATAATATGATGGTGGGGGGTCCTCTCGACTGTTCCTAGTTAATCCTATTTTTGGAAACTCTTTTAACTGAATCATTCTATCCCACTCCTGGAGTATGATCACACGTTTGATGTTTCTTATCCATGGATTTGTTCATTGATAACATGATCGCACTGTGCAGTACTGTAGAAGTACCAACAATGTGCATACAGTTTGCTTCTGTGTGAATGCATTTAAGTGTATTTAATAATTGCGATTGTGTAAACATAGGTCTTTCCTCTTCAATCCTCAATCTTACCTGCATGCTAACTGAAATCAATCTTTTTCCTTCATTTTGTGTTCCTCTCTTTGTATTAACAGAGACAACAAGCACTTGGTTTACTGTTTTATCACGAGCTGTTGCAATTGTTCTATTTACTCCGGATATGTGACTACAAGACTGCTGCTCAACGCATTGATAGACTGGATGCTGTTATGAAGTCTGACTTACAGAGAATGCAACAGTTCCAAGATCTGAATAATGAAGTTGGTGCACTAAATCACAGTTCATCTGGAAAAACACCCTTGGAACCTGCATATTTCGGAAACGTTAAGCGAGCATGCGAGGAGAAACTTGAGTTGGCTCCACCTCCTATTGATGGTGAATGGCTGCCGAAAAGTGCAGTCTATGCATTGGTAAATCTTATGGTGGTTGTTTTCAGCCGACCGAAAGGGCTTTTTAAGGAGTGTCAGAAGAGGATTCAATCTGGGTTACAGATAATCCAAGGTTGGTTTTCGAAAGTGATAGGTAAATCTATAATTTCGTTTTAGTTTAGATATGTAGCTTAATATCTAGACTGGTGTTTACATGCAGATGAGCTGGTGAAGTTGGGCATTACCGAGGGGATCAAAGGTGAGAGTTGGTAATATTTCTAGAGTGTACGGGTAAACCATGAAAGGTTGCTATAATTATTTAACATGGTGTTTTATGCAATTTACGAAATCCAGAAGTGGAGTTGCAACACTCTGCAATTTGGATGGCTGGTGTCTACTTAATGCTTCTAATGCAGTTCCTAGAAAACAAAGTTGCAATTGATCTTACCCGGACTGAATTCATAGAAGCCCAAGAGGTTGGTTATCTCCTCCGTCTTAAATAGACTTCAAACTGAGGAATTTTATTATATGCTATTTAGGACGTAAATTGTAACGCTCGTAGATTGATTTTATTATGCTATTTAGGAATTTTATTATACTATTGTTATTTATCTCAATGTACATATTAAATCCTAAATACGCGATATCACAAAGAGATCAATGCATTTGGTGTGTCTACAGGCTTTGTTACAGATGCGAAATTGGTTCGTTCGCTTTCCTACTATCCTACAGGCTTGTGAGAGTATAATCGAGATGCTAAGGGGCCAGTATGCTCACTCTGTTGGATGCTATAGTGAAGCCGTGTTTCATTTTCTTGAAGTATCAAAGGTATTTATCTCTTTCATACACCTGGCAGAGTTACGTAAACAGCTTTCCATCCTATGTATTCTTTTTTTTTTTTTTTTTTATATATATATAACTTTTGTAACCGATGTTTCACATGTAGTTGACACAGAGCAAATCAATGCAAGCCATGAGCCACATTTATGCAGCGGTCTCTTATATCTGCATTGGTGATGCTGAATCTTCAGCGAAGGTAATATCTTCCATTTTATATTTTATAATGTCGATATTTTAAGATCAAAGTTACAAAAGCGCAACTGTTACACAGGCTGTTGATTTGATCGGACCTGTTCTAGGAGTGATAGATTCTTTTGTTGGGGTACGAGAAAAGACCACTGCCCTGTATACTTACGGATTTCTACTGATGAGGCAACAGAATTTACAAGAAGCCAGGTAAAGATTGAAAAAACTCGATTTTTTCATTCTGTAAAGATTGGAAAACTCGATTCTTTAGTGGAAGAACTCTAATCAAAATTACCTTTAATACCTCCTCTCTTTCTTTCGCCTTCTCCTGAAGCATGCCATAACTTTAATGCAGAGTCCGACTGGCCGCCGGCTTGCAGACTACACATACTTATTTAGGGAATCTTCAACTCGTTTCACAATATCTGACCGTGCTAGGAAATTTGGCACTTGCACTGCACGACACTGGACAAGCTAGAGAGATCTTAAGATCTGCTCTTACATTGGCAAAGAAGCTCAACGATATACCAACACAAACCTGGGTTCTCTCGAATTTTACAGGTACACATATTCATACATAAATAGGGTAAATCACGGCTAACCCCTGAGTTAAGGTCAAATTACGAAAACCCCCCCTCATGTTTGGATAATTACAACCTCCCCCTCAAATATGAATCTTCTTACAAGTCCACCCTTGCGGTGTCAAATGTAGTGGAATCTTCTTTCTAGATTATGTGAAATATTCTCCAGTTTGTACTGTCTTGCGCCATTCGAGCTCCACATCTTGAAAGTTGAAACAAGATGATAGTAAGATGTGTCTCTTGGCTTGTAAATATTAGACTGTGGTGCATCAAAAATTATATTTTTGCATAAAACGAGTACAAACTAGAGAATATTCCACGGAATCTAGAAGATTCTGTTGAATTTAACAACATAAGGGTGGACGTGTAAGAAGATTCGTAGTTGTAATTACCCAAAGAGGAGGGGTTTTTTCGTAATTTGGCCTTACCCCCAGGGTGGCCGTAATTTACCCTACGTACATAAATAATATCTCTGCTCTTCTAATGGTTGACGTAGGTAATTTGCCTTTCGGTTGGTTTAGTTTTGTATCAACAGTCAGCAGAGAAAGGAAGTGAAATGGAGAATATAGAGTACCAGAGAAGGAAAGTAGAAGAGTTGCAGCAAAGACTTGCCATTGCCAGCTCATCTATTCATCACAATGAACTAGTAAGGACACACACACACACACACACACAGACATATTCATCTTACTACTCGTTAGCTTTCATTTACGAACAATCGGTTCAAATGGGTGCTAATATTTTCGATCCATAAAAATTGATGAGCAGATTGAGAAAGTAAGAATCCAGGCTCATCAATTGAACGAGAATGAAATGAAACGAGCAATTGCGGGCCCCTCGAAAACAGTCGATCTTGACATACCTGAATCCGTCGGTCTGTTGACACCTCAGCGAACCATGCCTTCAGCGGCGAGGCTTATGGATCTGAACATCGGGAGGCTTGGCAAAAGAAAGTTGTAGTAATTAAAACCCCGTAAGTTGTTTCGTAAATTTGTTTCGACATATCAAAGCATACATCTATCTACATGTATTTATTTAGAAAATAATGGTTCCTTGATTAGTTGAAAACATGGTTGCAACAGAAACATGCCTACTTTGTTATTATTATCTCTCTCTTTATTATATTTTATATTTAATATAAAATGGTAAATATTAGACATGTGCTTAAGCTCTTGATCAATTGGAGCTTAAATTTTTAATATTATACATATTTTCTTATACTATTTATTAATATATTACTTATTATACTAAAAAAATGGAAAGTTCGTGAGTCGGCCCTTGAGCTTACGAGCAATTAGACATGTGCTTGAGCTTGTGAGAGTGAGCTTCTGCCGAGCCTATTACTCAAACTTGCTGGCCTAAAAATTTCATTTACGCCCCTATATATATCCGTTATTAAACCGACTTAATTTAAACATATTTCCCTGCAAACTTGTTTTAAATTCATACCTTTTTAATTCATTTTTACAAAGTCGGAATCCATGTACACTGCGAAACAAAGTTGATCAAACTAATTACCCAATGAACTTTACCGGGTGCAGTATCTGAATTAAGCATTGAACGTTGAATATTGAATGATGAACAAATGTTTGAATAACGTTGATTTCCTGTTATACCTTAAGTAATGTAACGCTAGAACTTTATTTGTTAATTAAATTTAATACGTTCAAAAATAAAAAGTAGCTAATGCAACTAAGTATGATCAAACCATACGAGGCTGTTCTTGTGACGTTCAACGGTAGTTGTATAACCCATGTCAACTACCTGGATTTCTTGCGTACGAACATTATAGAACAAATAAGGCTTATGGAAAAACACCCGCTCATGCAAAACCAACACCTCCATGTTATTTAACCAACCAGCCGGGCAAAGGCCTCCTCCAAGGGTACACCCCAATTGTTTTTCCATTCTACCCTTTTGAGCTTCCAAGTCAATCTTGACCACCTTATTCCATTCCCCGGGTATCTTCGTCATCTCCCAAACATCCCACGACAAGTTATTGGGCGAGGCCTTTAGCATAGTCAGAGATTTCCACGTCAGCAAAACAATCTCGAGACAACCTCCCTTAGAAATGAGGGTCTCTGTAATAATCTCACTCTCCAAGTTCAAACTCAACAAACGATTGCTCAGTGGAGCAAACAAATGCACAAACCCTTCAATAACCAACGGTCTACCGGCAAAATTGCCCTTGGCCGCGAGAGATACGTGTCGGGTGTCGATGTACCTCCAAGACTCGTCGACTCCCAAAGTCAATATAGCAGCACATATTGGTGCTTGGGGATTTTTCAAACCGGGGAATTGTAACAGGACCACTTTATACTCCTTTGAAGCCGGAGCGTATCCTATGCAGAAATTATAGTTGCACGTGTGTTCGCGGCCGGAAAATGGAGGGAGTCCAATTCTTTTATTAGTTACGTGATTCGCGACGAAATATTTATCCCTCAAATAGTGATTCTCCAACGCCAATCCGTTAGCCCAGTATACGAAACTCACATTTTGAAAGTGCTTCAACTTTCGGATTGTTGCTATGCCTCCTCTTCTACTTAGTGTCACAAAAGATGGAGCTTTGAAAATTGATCCGGCAAGACTCATCACAAGTCCGGGGTTTGAATGCTCGAGGTGCTCCTGTTTGAAATTATGCGTGCTGGTGATCTTGTACCATCTGCGACACACGAGCATGGCGGATTCGTAAATATCTTCCACGTCGAGCTCTAGAAGAATACGGGACACCATTTCGTCTGGAAGAGACTCTATATTTGTCGTTGAACTCAAACCCTTGTCCTTACATCTACTCGGGTAATAAGGGCGACTACGACTATTGCATTTCCCATCATCCAACTTATTCTGCATATACACACACAGTAGAATCTCGATAAATTAATAACCTTACTTAAATAATAATTTCTTCTGGTCCCTACTTGGTCCGGACTCAGTGAAAACATATTAAATTATTAGTTCGAGTCTTTAATATTTCACTAAATTTATAGAATTTTTGCAAGTCCCGACTGTATTAATTTATAGAGTTTTAACTGTCTAATCAGCGCCGCGGACAATTGTCAGTAATGAATTACATGAATGGTTCGCCGGAACGGCGTCGGAACGGTCGGAATGGCCTTTCCGGAACGGGAACGGTGTCCTCTGTTCCGGAATCCGTAACCAGAACGGTGTTTGCACCGTGACTCGTCGGAACGCCGAGAAATCAGTGGGATGGGCGAGACGAAGCCACGGAACGGCCCCGACGCAGCCGGAGCGGCACCGGAACGGCACCGAAACGGTGTCGGAACAGGAAAAAAGATTTTGAAAAAAAACCAAACAAATTTGACTAAGAAAGATAAGGAAAAAAAAACATAAAAAAAATAAATAAATAATATGGATTTGTTCGACCCTACACCCGGTGATAAACACCGGGTGGGTCTTCTGCTGCCACGTGTCTCTTTTTTGTATTTTATAATATATTCTCCGCTAGGGTTTACCTTTAGGGATTTTAGAAAAATAAAAAAAGGGACACGTGGCAGCAGAAGACCCACCCGATGTTTATCATCGGTGTAGGATCGAAGGAACCAATAATATGATGGTTGTGGCCACGTTAGATAATGAAGATTCCCCTGAATCACAGATCTTTGCCCTTCGTCTTCAATTATATCCTACACAATTCCAGTTCGGTATTCTACTTAGTATTAATATTGCTTGTATTTTCATTCGTTGTAATATTTATTTTTTAAATTGTAATATTATATTAAAAACATATTTGAAATATATTGTGTTTTTTTAACAATTTAATTAAAATGTGTCCGTTCCGGCCGCGACGCAGCCGCGACGTTGTAACGGAACTGGAACGGCGGACATGGAACGGCAGTGTCCGCGACAATGCATTGTTCCGTTCTGGCGAACCATGATTACATCACTTAAATAATAATTTTTTTTGCTCCCAGACTCAGTAAAAATGTAGTAGATTGTTAGTTCGATAATTTAATTTTTCACTGAATTTGTAATCCGAGAAAAAAAAGACAAAAAAAAAGACATACAAAGTACTTACCTCCAAATTTTCTTTATCTGTATTTGCCATCGGAGTCGATATTCATACGGCAGCGGCGGCTGAACGTTATCAATATATATCAGCTGACTGTATTTGCCAAGGAAATAAATTTCAAGGGCTATAAATAATTTAAAAAAAACGATGGGAAATATATCTCTTAAACCATTAACAAAAATAATTAATTTTAAACACAACAATTATTTATATAAATAGACTCTCCAGTTAAAATAATTTTGTATTATAACAGGCCTATCTATAACTTTATATAAGGGCAAATTACGCCACCCCTGTAGTATGTCCAAATTACCAAAAAAACCTCTCTTGTTTGAGTAATTATAGTCGCCCCCTCCTTTTAAATATTTTTACATAAAATTTATGTAATTCGGTTATTTACCAACCCAAATCGTATATTCAGTTCGGTAAACCGTATGAAATGTTGACGTACTGAAATTTCGGTTCGATTTTACCGATTTAACATCCCTAAATTTACCTTTGAAAGGGTATTTTCGTAAGCTCTTGATCAATTGGAGCTTAAATTTTTAATATGATACATATTTTCTTATACTATTTATTAATATATTACTTATTATACTGAAAAATGGTAAGTTCGTGAGTCGGCCCTTAAGCTTATGAGCAGTTAGACATGTGCTTGAGCTCGTGAGGGCGAGCTTCTGTCGAGCCTATTAATTGAACTTGCAAACCTAAAAATTTCATTTTACGCCCCTAGATGCGTTATTAAACCGACTTCTTATAAACATATTTCCCCGCAAACTTGTTTTAAATTCAATACCTTTGCAATTCATTTTTAGAAAGTCGGATCCATGTACACTACGAAACAAAGTTGATTCAAACTAATTACCCAATGAATTTTATCAGAGTGCTCGTTCAACAAGTATCTGAGTATCTAAGAACTATATCTGAACATTGAACATATGCTGAACAATTAAATTAAGTTTGTTTGATAACTGAATATCAATAATGTTTGAATAATGCTAATTTTCTGTTACACTTATGTAATGCTAGATCCCACTTTATTTATTAATAAAATTTGATTAGTATGTATAAACACACTTTTTCTTAACTAGGTTTACTTAATAAAAATATAAAATTTTGGGGACATTAAACATGTTGATATAGATTAAATTTATGGTAAATTACAACCACCCATGAGATATGGTCAAATTACGAAAACCACTTTTTGTTTGGGTAATTACAATTACCTATCAACTATAATTCTTTTTACAAGTCCACTCTTGCGGTTTCAAATTTAGTGGAATTTTCGAGATTATATGGATTATTATAACTTTTGTACCAGTTTTATCCCATTCGAACACCACATTTTGAAGGAAGATGATCATAATATGTGTTTTTTGACTAGTATATATCAGATTGTGGTGCATCAGAAATTGTATTTTCACTCAAAATGAGTAATAACTAGAGCACATTTCACCAAATCTAGATGATTATGTTGAATTTGACACCATAATGGTAGATGTGTAAGAAAAAATCATAGTTGAAGGGTAGAAGTAATTATCCAAACAAGAGAAATGTTTTCGTAAATTGACCATACTTCAGGGGCGGTTGCAATTTACCCTTAAATTTAAAATATTTGTACTTTTACACGACGAACAGAATATAAACCTGAAATTTAAAATTAAAACAACTAATAAAAAATTGAAGTAGGTAATGCAACTAAGTATGATCAAACCATACGAGGCTGTTCTTGTGAAGGTTAACATAAGAACAATAACCCAAGTCGACAACCTGGATTTCTTGCGTACGAACATTATAGAACAACGTAGCCTTATCGAAAACCATCCAAGCACGCAAAACCAACACCTCCATGTCATTTAACCAACAAACCGTGAAAAGGCCGTCTCGAAGGGTACACCCCAATTGTTTTTGCATCCAGCTCTTTCGAGCTTTTAAGTCAATTTTGCCCACCTTATTCCACTCCCCCGGTTTCTTCGCCGTCATCTCCCAAACATCCCACGACAAGTTACCCGGCGAGGCCATTAGCAGAGTCAGAGATTTCGACGTCGGCAAACAACAACTGACACAACCTCCCTCAGGAGACGGAATGAGGGTCTCTGTAATAATCTCACTCTCCAAGTTCAAACTCAACAGACGATTGCTCTCTGAAGGAAACAGAAAATGCACAAACCCTTCGACAACCAACGGTGTGGTGGTGAAAAGGTCCCTAGCTGCAAGAGACACGTGTCGGGTGTCGACATACCTCCAAGACTCGTCGGCTCCCAGAGTCAAAATCGCGCATATTTGTACTTTGGGATTTTCCAAACCGGGGGATTGTAGCAGGACCACTTTATACTCCTTCGAAGCCGGAGCGTACCCTATGCAGGAACCATGGTTGTTCGAGTCTTCGGGCGCGGAATATCGAGGGAGTGCAATTCTTTTATTAGTTACGTGATTCGCGACGAAATAATTATCCCTCGAATAGCAATTCTCCAATGCCAATCCATTAGCCCAGTATTTGGAACACAAATTTCTTTTAGGGTGCTTCAAATTTCGGATTGTTACTATGCCACCTCTTCTACTTATCGTTACCAAAGATGGAGCTTGGGAAACTGATTTGCTGAGAATCACAAGTCCGGGGCTCGAATGCTCGAGGTGCTCCTGTTTGAAATTATGCGTGCAGGTGATATTGTACCATCTGCGACAAACGAGCATGGCAGATTCGTAAATATCTTCCGCGTCGAGCTCAAGAAGAATACGGGACACCATTTCGTCCGGAAGAGACTCTATATTTGTCTTTGAACTCAAACCCTTGTCTTTACTTCTCCTCGGGTAATAAGGTCGACTACGACGGCTGCATTTCCCATCATCCAACTTCTTCTGCGTATACATATACGGTAGAATCTCGATAAATCAAAAACTTCGGTAAATATGTATTAAATTATTAGTTCGATAATTTAATAATTCATTAAATTAATACAATTTTGCTAGTTCCGACTGTATTAATTTATAGAGTTTTAACTGTCTGATCACTGCGGACAATTGTCAGTAATGAATTACATCACTTAAACATACTAAATTATGAGTTCTACAATTTAATTTTCACTGAATTTGTAATTGGAGAAATAAAATGAAAAAAAAAAAAAAAAAGAAAAAGACATACAACAAAGTACTTTACCTCCAGATTTTCTTTCTCTGTATTTGCCATCGGAGTCGGTATTCAAATGTCACCAGCCCGAACTGATGCGCGACACCCTGCGGAGGCGATGAACCAGCGGCGGCGGCAGCGGCGGCTGAACACAACAATTTTTTATATAGATAGACTCTCCGGTTAAAATAATTTTGTAAGGCAATAGCCCTATGTATAAGAGTTATTTGCACAGGCCCTTTGTGTAAGCTGTAATGGCTAAAAAAAACCTTGATATTAAAATAATTAACAATTAACCCCCCATGTTGTATTTTATTTAGTTCAGTGTGTCCTAGTGAAAATAAATTTGTTCACTAAAAGAAAATGACTATATTACCGTTTAATTAATAATATAAAATTAGATTTTTTTTGAGTAATATAAAATTAGATTTGATATATAATAAATGCCAATTACAATTTTACTAAACTTCTGAAACTTAAATTATGGGACTGAATTGTATTTTTCCCAAACATAAAATCGAATTGGATTTAAATTTAATTAATTCAAAACTTTGGTTCAAATTGTAATTTTTAAAATTTCTTAAATAAGGAAAAAAGAAACATTTATTTATCCAAAAAAAACATTTTTTATGGAAAAGAAAAGGGAAACAAAAAAGAAAAGAGAGAAAATTGCGTATTTCCAAAATTCTTCTTCCCCCATTGAAATTGCCACGACCCGACCACCGGCAAACTCCCACCGCCACCGCCAGTACTCGTCGCCTCCAAACAGTGAGAAAGAACATGTCTTCCCCAAAATTCTTCTTCTCCATTGAAATCACCACCACCACCATCAAACTCACAAGAGCATCTTCGACAATCACATTTTCACGCCGTCGCCCCTTCCTTCCACCACCCACCTCCTCCACTCTTCTCGTCCCCTTCAGCGCCAACTTCTCCTTGCCAGTTCCATACCAGCCGATTCTTCTTTTACAAATTCTAGAATCTTAGCAAGCCTAGCAAAATTACTAAACTGGAGCCAAAACTCTAATCACCACCACCGCCAAATCCCTAATCGCCGCCGTCGTTGGAGAAGAAGATAAAAAAGAGAAAACACAACAGGGAGGTTTGGATCCGGAGGCATCAGGTACCTTGCATAGTGGTGGGCTACTATGGGGAGACGCCGGAGAAGACGCCAAAAAATGCAAAAAATTGTTTTCTCATGGATTTTTTTCTCTGGAAAGTTCTGTTTTCAATGGGGGCAGATATTTTCACGGGTTATTGATGGGTTTTGCAGAAGAATAATGAGCTTGAATCTTAGCTCCAAACCGAATCGAATTTCGTCGGAGAAAATGTTGAAGTGGTGGGGCGAAGCGGAGGCTGAGGATATCAAGGGAGGTGAGGCCGGAGGGAGTACTCGCCGGAAGGATAGCGACAATCAACTATGTTCATTGTATTTTTGAAAAATTACAAATCAATCCCTAACTGAGGAAGAAGAGAGCCTTTCTAAAACTTCGAAGGACTAAATTAAAAAAATTGAAAACTTTATGAGGCGTATTTTTGAAGTTTATAATTTAAAGGGTATTTGGGTCTTTTCGTCAAAAATCAAACCCCAGTCGCATATTTGACGAGTGTGTCACACGACCAGTTCGTAAGGGCCTTAATATTATTGACTATGCAACACAGAGGGTATGTGCTAATTGTTTTGACATAGGGACTCTTTAGCTATTATAGATTACACAAGGGTGCCGAATGCTAAAATCTCATAATTTTAAATAAATATATACTTTCACCAGCGAAATTCATATATAGCGGAAGAAACTTTAAAACTTCGTATGAAATCGGCAATAAGACCAAAATTTGTAAAACTTTACAGTTACTAATATCTATAAGTCTAATTTAACTTGAAAGTCGACATACTTGAAAATTAGTTTTCTCTTAAAAATGTCTATATAAAAATAGTATATCTAAATACAACACTCATTTATATGTCTAAAATATTTAGTTAAAACACAATAAAAGTAAATACTGAAAACTTCAATCTCTAGTGTAAATACTTAGGCGGTGTTTGCAAACGATTTTCCAAAGTGTGATACACACACACAAACACACAAATACAGGTGCACTGGGTAAACCTATACTCTCGTATAATAGCTTGCAGATCATAGGAGAGATGTAAACCACACTAGACTAACCACGTGTAACGAGCTCGATCTAGCAACCGTTGTCAAGGGAATTCGAATTCGAACATTTTCACATCGAACAGAAGATGATTCCTTATCAACAAACAGTGTATGTGGCTAATGGGCATAATAAAAGATAGTGCAACTTAATTTTGTTGTGTATATGTAAAAACCAATATTTTGTGCTTATTTGGAAAAATGGTTTGCACTTTACCAGACAACCGAACATTGGCTACCCTTTTTTATTTTTTTTGACTTGCTATCTCAACTTGTCTACATTAGTGTCTGCTAGTTTTATTTCCAAAAAATATTTTTTTTCTCTTGATTTTTTTTAATATTTCCAAATCTCTAGTTTATTAGAATTTGTGTTTATTGAAGATATTAATATTAAATCATATATTTATATAAATTTTTAAATTTATAGTTGAGATGATCATTCAACAGTGTTAACATCATATCTATCTATTCTATTTTTCTTTTTTACTAAATGGTCCTATAGATTTTGACCTCTCGTCAAATCTCACCGTGAGAAAGATTTTAATATCACTAAGGCAATGTTTTAGACTTTGTTTGACAGGTTTAAGCGTTCCACTCTGAATGCTGAACAAATATCAGAATTGTATTTGATTAATTCGTTTGATAACTGAATACTTTGTGATGTCGTCCGAGTAATATTAATTTCATGTTATAAACTTATGTAATACTAGAACTTTATTTCGTTAATTAAATTGAATTGATTAGCATATATTTTCACTATTACTCAGCAAATTCAAAAAAACATTTTCATCTTTGATTTGGAAATGCTGGAAACAAAAAAGTGGTCTCTTACAGTTGATTTCACAGATAAATAAATAGTTTTTCTTAGAGATATAAATTAAGGGTTTTGTGGACAATTATATTCCAAGTGAACTAATAATGAAGATAATCTAATATAATGGAAAATAATCAAAAATTGCTAACATCAAATCAACAGTGTACAACAATGTATACTCAAACCCTAATTTTACTTCAATTTCATTTTTCAAACCCTAGTATCACATTAATTTCAGTTACTATTTGAACGACCGGCGTCGACAACATTAAAAAGAATATTTATTTTCTACTATTTTTCATCCAAATCTATTCGAAGCCGTGTTATCATTTGAATAAATTTTACAATGACAAATGCAATTTGAAATTATATTTTCATGAACTGGCGAATTTCGCCTAATATATTTTCCGTTTATCCTAAAAAAAAAAAGAAAAGAACACCTATCTTCGGTAGATTTGGTTCGACTATTTTATAACCGTCTAAAAAACTGCGATAAAATTGTCGACTATAATACATCTTGAAAGCTCTCACAATCCCCACATCACAAGTTTAAATATTTGAAATATATTGAACAAGATACCTTGAATAAACGAAATATAATTTTAAAAAATGATACATTGCATAATATATACATTATAAAATAATATATTTATTAAATAAGAATGATGGTTTCCAAAACTAATAATTTATTATTTAATATATAAATTAATAATTATTAGTTTATCAGTTATTTAATATCTCACTAAATTACTAAAATTTCATCAATTCCAAATATATTAATCTCTTCAAATCATGATTTTTTTTTCAAATAAAACACATCAAGCATTCTTAGTACCTAAAAAGATATTATAACAAGAAAAAATATTATTAATAATATATCGATACAGTAGGCACCATCATCTTACGTTTTTTTGGTAGAAAATCGATATTATACGATAGGACAATCAGTGGTAAGCTTCTTAGCAAACAAATTCACCCATATATATATATATATATATATATATATATATATATATATATATATATATCGTTTTGTCCAACTTTAACTTAATATTATAAATTAGTTAAATGAAAAAAGAGAAGATAAATAATATTATAAAAAATGAATAATTTTGTCAAATAGTAATCCCATAAACGAAAACTATTTAAAAATCATGTAAAAAAAAGACAGGATGGAGTATCTGTTAATTAATGGAAATGGTAATTGATTAATTAGGTGAGTAATTAAATGTAAAAAAATATATGGGATCAATTATTTTGGTGGACTAAAATAATTAATGTTTCTTTTCCTTTTTAAAAAAGTTGGATAAAAAATAAAGATTTATTATATATGTTAAAAATAATTAGATCATAAATTTCAAAGATCAATTGATGAGTGCTGTCCCATCACCAGACTTCCTGCATTCTTCAACCCTACATATATATATATATATAATATATATTCACACTCCAGAGATCTTCTTCATATCGCTTTCTCTCTCTCTTCTCTCTCTCTCTCTCTCTCTCTCTCTCTCTAGAGTAATCTTTGACTCTCTACAGTTTCTGTTCCTCCGTGATTCCTGCATTAATTCCTCTTCTCACTGATCTATATATATGGTTCATTTTAAGACAACAAATCGGTAAGTAGTATTTACAGTTTTATTCTTGCATTTTTATGATTTTTAATTATGTATTTTTATATGTTGCAATAAAATGGAAATGAAACAAGTGTTATTTGTGGATCTGATTATATATATATATATATTATATATATTTATTAGTGTTTTTCATTTTGATTAGTAGGTATTAATCCCAGGGTTAGGGTTATAGTTCATGCAAACATTTTTTTCCCTTGGGAATCACAATCATGCTTTCTTAGAAGATTCAATGTTCAGAATATTTTTTTTTTTGGTCGAATTTAAATATGTCGATGTCATATTCTGTTTAATTTTATTTAAAAAAAAAATTATTTAAAAAAATATGTCGATGTCGATGTCAAATTTCTATTAATTTTTTTTTTCTACCTTGAGGTTTTATTTAATTATCTTGATATGATTTGATCTGAAATCTGCCAAAAAAAAATTGAAGGGTTGAGATCTAGTTTCGTTTCATCTCTATGAAATTACTCTTTTTTTAGGTGCATTTAATAGTTAAATAAGGGTATATTTACTTCTTAATCATAAGGCATATAACTTGAATTAATTGTTGTTAATTATTTTGACAAAAGATTGTAATTGAAGGCCATAGTTTAATTATCTTTTTTGGTTGTTTTATAATGTCCATCTTAAATCATCTTGTTTAGATTGTTAAATTCATATATATATATATATATATATATATATATATATATATATATATATATATATGTATATTTAACTTTTTAAATATATTCTTGTATTAATTAGCATTAATTATTCATCTTCTTAGTTAATATAATGGTTCGAGAGAGCTTTCTTCAGTCCACTCACGGAGAGGCGAAGGGATATTGAATTTGGTGCCGACTCATTCACTCAAACGAAGTAGAGTATACAATAGATTTTTTGTGCTACTACGAATGTGTGAATGATGCGGCACACGAATTTCATCCTATTCTTTTCTATGCTTGGACTGAAGGGAGCTCCCTTTTTCGGTTGTACAGATTGGGGTTCGGTTTTTGGAGGGACGAATTTGGATATTGTTCGTGACGTTTGAATCTTTTTAATTCGAATTTTTTTTTTCCGCAGATTGTTGCTCAGGTGGATGATTGAAATATTTTAGATTAATTTGTGGTTGTTTATGATTTAAACGTCTAGTGTCGAAGTGTTATAATTTTGATTCAATATTTAAATTATATTTATAAATTAAATAAATGATTATTATTCATAATTCAAATATTAAACCGAGTTCAAACACTTGTATGAACAGTTTATAAGTCGATTTTGTTACACATTATTTCAAATATTTTTAGGAATAATATTATTTCAAGTTACTATATTCATGAATGTGCAATTTAATTACCTAAAACAATAAATTGAAATGAATAATATTATTCAGTTCATCTCATAATAGAGGTTTCAGCCTTTAGCATATTAATAAGGGTTAATTACACTCACACCCCTGAGGTATGCTTAAATAACTTTAAGGTCCCTGTGGTATTGATAATTACACTCATCCCCTTGAAGCGTAGTTATAAACTCTGATGGGACAATGCATTGAATGCGTTATTACGATAGAGTTTTAACGGACTATTGGTTTCAGGAAGTGGTGGAGACAACAAAAAGTTATGAGTAATTTAAGAAATATTGAGAGAGTCATGTCACCCCATAACTTCCCATAACTCTATGTTATCTACACCACTAGCTAAAAGTAATAGTCCATTAGAACCCTATCGGAAAATAATGTATCCAATGCATTATCCCAATTGAGTTTCTAACAACGTTTCAGGGGGTAAGTATAATTATTGATATCATATGGACCTTAAAATTATTTAAGCATACCTCAGGGGTGTGGGTGTAATTTACCTTATTAATAAAATACTGCCTTATTTCATAATCTGCGGCTTATGCCCTCATGCTTTAGGGTTTTGGTTTAGTGTTGGAACTTGAAGTTTCAATTAATTAATAATTAATTAGTAATTAATTAATTAATTATTGGTGTTTGTTGACATTCGTGAGCTTTATGCATTGAATATGGGCTTACATGAGGACGATTACACTTTAATTCATTTTGATAATATTAACATACTTCCCACATTCCCATGCAATCTTTGCTTTTTATTTGTTGTTTCAAGTTTAAATATTCTTTAAGAGACAAAAAGATAAATACATAATTACTCTTTATACTTCTTTATTTGTAATATATGATAAATAGTAAAATATGTAAAATATACTTGTATATGTAATAAAGTTATAAAATGACAAATAATTGTAATTAATATTCTTTATTTGACAAAAAAAATACAAAATTACTCTTTATACTTCTTTAATTGTAATTTCTGATAAATAGTAAAATAGGTAAAAAAAAAAAAATATATATATATATATATATATACTTGTATATTACTCCCTCTGTTCCATATTATATGTTTTTGTAGAGAGTTTTTTTGTCCCAAATTATTTGTTATTTTAGATTTTCAATGCATCATTAATTGCACTATTTTCAATTTTACCCTTTATCACTCCTAATTAGTTAGTTGTAAAATAATTAATGTCAAGGATAAATTAGTATTTTCATATGCTTTTCACTATAATCTATACACATTTATTAATTTTCTTAATATGTGTGCAACAACGCAAAACGTCATTCAAATTTGGACGGAGCGAGTATGTAACAAGTATGAAATGACAAATAATTGTGTGATTAAAATCATGGGTAAATTACAAACACCCCCTGAGGTATGGTCAAATTACAAAAACCCCCTCTTGTTTGGATAATTACATCTACCCCCCTCAACTATGATTTTTTCTTACACCTCCACCCTTATTGTGCCAAATTCAATATAATCATCTAGATTCCGTGGAATGTGCTCTAGTTTGTATTCGTTTTGTGTAAAAATACAGTTTTCAATGCTCTGCAAACTGATATACACAAGCTAAAAATCACATATTATGATCATCTTACTTCATAATGTAGAGTTTGAATGATATAAAACGGGTACAAAAGTGATAATATTTCATATAATTTCGAAGATTCCACTAAATTTGAAGAGCTGAGGGGTGGTTGTAATTATCCAAACAAGAGGGGTGTTTTTATAATTTGACCATATACCTCAGGGGTGTTAGTAATTTACCCTAAAATCATTAATAAACTCCTTAGACATGGGGTGCATTACGTGGAAAGTAGAGGATTATCTTAATTGTTTATTGAAGTAATACAAAAGGTGCACTTCATTGTGTGGATCAAGAATCAAAGTACAACGGAGCTGTTTTCTTGCCTCCACTCTGTATTTTCTCGATGTAATTGGCACGTGCGGAAAAATTACATCGAGTAATTAAATACAAGTGGAGGCAATAAAATACACACAGTTAGTGTATTTTAAATTGCTCATTCGACTCTTTTGAGTCCACTTTACTATTTATTCGGATACGCTCGGTTGCAGTTGCATGTGAAATTTATCTCGACAATATAATTGCCGTTCTTGGTATTTCACATTATAATACTACACCCTTTATCAATTTTTTCGGATACTCCTCGAGCGAAGAATGAATTTTTTTAATATCCTCCTAATCAAAGAATCCATGTAGATAACATTAAGATTTAAGAGCGTGTCTGTCTAATCTTATAAGCTCCTCAAAACAACTCGTAAGTTGTTTACTTTGTCTAATAGCTCATAAGCTCTTAAAATTTGTTTGGTCTTAAGTTTTTAAGAAATAAATTGTTTAAGCTATTTTCAAAAAGTACTTACACCCCACTTTTTTCTTATATATAATTAGAAACTTAATTGCTCAAGTACTTTCACATTCAAACTACAATAATTCTCTCAAGTATTTTCTCAAACAACATATTCTCATAATCAAACCTAATAATTATCTAAAAATGTAAGTAAGATAACAATAGTAATTATCATAATAATTATAACATGCATTTTCCTTTATTTATATTTAATATGAATGTAAGATAGTCAACAATAAGTTAAGAGAGAGAGTCAAGAATAAGGTAAGAGAGATAACTCAACAAGAAGAGCTACATTTGAAAATTACAAGGTAATGCTAAATGCTCTATTGGAAACTAAACTGTCCAACTAAACTACATAAGTTATATATTACAAAAAGCAATTCAAGTAAATGAGCAATGACTGTACATAATAATATCTATATGCCAAAATCTCATTGATGGCCGGAAAAAAAAAAAAAAAAAAACCCGAGAAAACCATATGATGATTCACCTCGGATTAACAGTGGGAATGACTCCACTAACAAGATCACTTCCGGAAACATCTTGTGACACATAAGCGTTTCTTGAGGAAGACGAAGATGGCGGAGTAGTGACGACTTTGCCAGGATCAGTGACCAAAGATTCCGACAGATTAGTGTCCGATTCCGGCATCATAAGCCATATGTTTTCCAGTTCCCTTACCACTTCTGACATTGAAGGCCTCGAATCAGTTTCCTCTTGGCAGCATTTTAGAGCCAGATTTATGAACTTCTCCACACAGTCTGACGGATAAGACCCCATTCGCTCGTCAATTATCGAGAATATCATACCCGATCGATACGCAATGTTTGCCTGATTAATTAATCACAACTTTTTTTATTAGGTGCTGTTCGGCACATTTTTTCTTTTAATAATTTTGTTTTAAAGATAAGTACCTCACGAACGATGTTTTTGCCGTGCGAAATTGGGTGCATTCCGGTCAGCATCTCGAGAAATACAACTCCGAGGCTATAAACGTCGCTTTTGTCGGTCAGCTTATGAGTTAGGAAATACTCGGGGTCAAGGTATCCCTGCAAGAGTCATGTTATGGTCATTTTTTTAGCAACGTGTAAGATGAAGAAAATTTTAAATTAATTCACTTAGGTTCTGTTTGGTTCATGGATTTTGAAACGAGATAAACGAAAACGCAAAAGCAAATGAAAAACAATAGAATTTGAAAATCTATAGTCTGTTTGGTTCTTAAAGAAAATCGGGATAAAATTGATTTCGTAGAAAAAAAAAAAAAATTTACCCGAAAAGACGTGTTTTTTTTTTTTTTTTTTGAGTAAAAGATATTGAACACTAAATATTTTCAATTTTTTAGAACTTAGCATTTTCCTCGATTTCAGTTATTTATACTCACCGGTGTTCCTTTGACAACTGTAGATATATGAGAAGGGATTTCACCACCAAGCTCAGGAACAGGTGCTAGCCTTGATAGTCCAAAATCGGCAACTTTTGCAGTAAATCTCGAGTCAAGCAATATATTTGTTGCTTTTATGTCCCTATGAAATATCGGTGGATTGGCTTCCGTGTGAAGGTAAAGTATGCCTTTGGCTGAACCCAACGCTATTTTTATCCTTCTTGCAAAAGTCAGGGGTATTTTCGACTTTCCTGCAAATAAACATGAACCTTCAAAAACATTGTCATAGCAAAAACGAATACAAGTCGAAACTTAAATTTACGAAGGATGATTGATTTTCGGAATTACCAGATAGGTGATCCCTCAAGGTACCGTTCGGCATGAATTCATAAACCAACATCTGTGTTACAGAAAAACATGACAAATATGAGCAAGGAAGTTAAAAAATAATTACCATTTAAGCTAATGATAGCCGATGATATTGCCCTGTTTAAATTCTAATGTTACTGTCAGATCAGATCGGAGTTGACACTTCCGCAACAAAATCATTTGTTTTTGGAAGTGAAAAATTAATTCCAATACCCCTCAAAAACAAAAATCGGGAGAATGAGAACAACTTGTTCCAAAATCGGAAATTTTCATATCGAAATCGGCGGTATTCAGAATTTCCATTTGTTTCATATAATATAAAATACCTAATAATATTATATTAGAGGTGTATTTTCAAGAACAAAAATTGGAATATTTGGACATATTTTAGGAAATTAAAATTGGATCGGAAATCAGAATCTAGTATGTATTCCAATTACATTCAAACAGAAAAGGAAAAATCGAAAATCGGAAATCGCAACATTAGTAATCCAGAATGAAAAATATTGTTCAAAACTCAGAATTATTCGGATGGGAATCATCGGAATTCAGAAAGTCCGTTCCAATTTCACCCCTCCATATTTCTTCCAGTGTCAAAAAATATATTAAAAAAAACAAACCAGAATTTTAGGAAATTAAATTGGATTAGAAATCTGAATCTAATATGTATTCCAATTCCATTTTATAAGAAAATTGGAAAAATCGGATATTGGAACTTTCGCAATTGAAAATGAAAAACATTGTTCCACAATCATAAATATTCGGGTCGGAATCTGGAAATTCAGTTCCAATTTCCACCCGTCCATATTTCTTTCGATTAAAAAAAAAAAGGTACCTGTTCCCCTTTTTCGTCACAATAGCCAATCAACGAGACCAAATTCCTATGATGCAGCCTCGATAATAGTTCAATTTCAGTAAGGAACTCCTTTTCACCTTGCAAAGATCCCTCTAAAGCTCGTTTGATAGCAACAACTGTTCCATCTGCAAGAACACCTCTATGAACTATACCATAACCCCCTTGCCCTACTTCGGTTGAGCTGTCGAAATCATTAGTCGCATGCGCCATTTCACGGAAAGTGAAGTCCTTCACACCGTCGATTTTCATCGATATTTTCGACGCTGAAAAATACAAAATTTAAATACAAAAAATAATTAAAAATGACTTGGTTATAAACACAAATACGTAATCTAAGTAAGAAAATTTTGTACAGAACTAGCCAAACTCACATGGCCGTCTCTTCGAATAGGTGTGGTGTTTGCGCATGTGGCGTCTCATTATAATAATTGAAATAAATGCAGTTAAAGTAACCGATCCAGCTATTGTCCCTAGTATAACACCAGCTAGTGCTCCCTTTCTTAAACCAGATGGCTGACGATAGGGAGGTTCTGCAACATATGACTAAGAATTAAGGGCATGTTTGCAAAAGATTATTGATCAAGTAGAAGTTGGTGATTTTGAGTGAAGTTGAAATAAATGCTTAAATTATTTTATAGTTGGTGGTGTTTGCAAATCCTTTTAACTTTAAGGGTATGAATGTAAAAAACAATTTGTAGTTATTTGCAGAAGTGCTTTTGAATCAAAATGCTACCCTATACGTGCTTTTTAGATTGTAGCCTAAAACAACTTATTTTTATATGAGCAAAAGCAAAAGTTGTTTTTGCAACCAAAAAAAAAGCTCATAATCAGTTTTAAAAAACATACCAGCGTACGGTCCCAGGAGTGTGAAACTAAGAAACTCGTAAGGCCCGAAAACGTGACTCTCCGGAATCCTCCATCCACTAAACATTTCACGAACCCAATCAATCTCGCTCCTATTAAATAAATGGCTACTCCCATTAACATAAGCCGGAAAAATCTTGAGGTACATTTTAAGACGGGGCCCCTTCTGCCACGTCAGCAAATCTATATCGAGCTGAGAGGCGTTCATTTCGAGGCCGGAGCTCATGTACTGCTTGAAAGCATCTACATACGGAAGAAAATCCGAGAATACGGGACTCTTTAAACGGTACCCAATTAAAAGCGGAACGGTACAAAAGCACTGGGATCCAGGGGCATATTCGTAATCGGTGATCAAGCATCCTTGAGGTGGGCATTCGCTGATATTTTTGACGTTGAAGGTGGTGCTGAAACCTTCTTCGTGGGGCCCACAAAAGTTTTTCAGGTTCATATTTGAGCACACGGGATTTCCTTCAAGCCTGAAATAATTTTATTCGGATGATTTTGTGAGATGTTTGAATTAGTATGGGGAATATCATTTTTTGTAAGTATATGAAAACGAACCCGATGGTGATGTTTGGACGGGGAAGAAGAATGCCGGAAATATTTGAGAAATTATTGAATCCGAAATCCCTGCAAAAGTTTGTTAGGTAAATTTTTTATTAGAACACACATTTTCGGACTTACATTTTTGATATATATATATATATATATATATATATATATATATATATATAAGGAAGAGGACTTACAGAATGAGTCTCTCGGTTGCGTTTAAAGTCCGATTTTCCCAAATGCTCGACGGAATAGAACCGCCTAATGAATTGTTTGCAACTGATCTGCAATGGAAATGAATAAAAATGAAAAACAAATGAGGATTTATGTGTGTGTGTGTGTGTGTGTGTGTGTGTGTGTGTGTGTGTGTGTGTGTGTGTGTGTGTGTGTGTGTGTGTGTGTGTGTATAATCAGTTAAAACTATAAAATAGCTGATGATTTTGATAATCACTCACAATTTCTGTAAAAGAGGAAGCCTGGAAAAGCTAGGAGGAATAGTTCCGTTCAGATTGTTGCTCGACAGATCACTGCAGAATATATTCAAATATTTAATTTGTACTAATATTATTTAAGTAGCATTAAATAAATAAATGTCGAAACAAACATGACAAAGTCGGAAAATGATTGCATACATGGTTGTGATGTTTTTCGAGAGTGAGCCTGCTGGTATGATTCCATCGAGCTGGTTCAGGCTCAAATCTCTAAAATGCAGAAGAAGAAAAATAAGTAAATAAAAAGACAATAACACACTATATTATGAAAACGAAAACTCGGGATTTGTTAAAGGCCAAAACTGTAGAGATAATAACTTACATGTAAGCAATGTTCGGAGCATTGCTCCAATCAGGTATTGGTCCTCGTAAACTGCAGTTCCTCAGACTCCTAATAGAGCCGATAAAATAAAACATTATATGACTGGATAAAAAAAATGAATATATAATAGAAAAATAACCATAAGAAAAATCAATTACATAAGAGAACAGAAAAAAACGAGTGAATGTGCTTACAGCTTCAACAGTGCAGACATGTTGCCGTATGAAGAAGGTATAGTACTCCCACCAAAGTTGTTGTTATCGAGTTGACTGAAACAAACAAAATAAAAACATAAATCAAATAAGCTTGTGAATTACAAATATACCACTTGGAAGTTATGTTTTGTTTTTAAAGGACAAATTGCACTGAATAAAAAAGCCAAATCTCAAAGGGGTATTTTTTTCTTCTAAAATTTAGTCGAATTTTCTAAGAATAGGCCAATTTCTATAATTCACCAAGATAATTACTGATCTTCTAAGCTTTTTAAGTTTTGCTACAATATGACGAAAAATCAAATACAAGTGGTGAATAAATTTGTAGATGTAGCTCATAGTTGCAATTGTACAGATACGTTTTTCATGGTTTTCTCTAAAAAAAAAGTAATAATAGAATATATTATCGTTGGTGTTTTCCTCGCTAACTTTAGAAATAAGAGACTGAAAATATATCTGAGGCAAAGATGTCATACAGTATAAGTAAATTCGGCATTTCAGACAGTTCTGGTGGAAGTTCTCCCGTTAAGTTATTATTATCAAGCAACCTGCAAAAACATCAATTCATCAATTTAATAATAATCAGATTTAAAAAAAACGCCATGCGAAATATTAAATAAAAAAAATGACCAACTTACAAATGAACAAGATCTGGAAGTCGAGACAGCTCAGACGGTATTTTTCCACTCAGTGAATTATTATTCATGTGACTGCTCAGAATAAAAATGTACGTTAGAAACCACATCAGCTCTAATGTATGTAAGAAAAATACAAAATATGAATAAAGAAATAAATAAATAATCTTAACAAGTGTTTTGCTTTGGTCATGTTAGCGAAAGATGCTGGAACGGGTCCCGATATTTGGTTCTGGTCAATTTGTATCCTGTCCAAATTCGAAAGATTACCAAGCTCGTCTGGCAAGGACCCCGTTAGTTGATTTCCGTTTAGAAGCCTGTAATAACGTATATAAAAGAAGCTTTCGATAAGTAATAAAATTAAAAAAAAAAATTGGAACAAATACATACACAATGATTAAGTAGCAGGTTCCCTTCTTTTTTTACTCACAAGAGTTCAAGCGTTTTAATATTGCCTATCTCCTTTGGTATAGAACCGGTGATGTTGTTCCACATAAAATCCCTATCACAAACAATAAAAAATAAACGCAAGTGATTATGATGTTATAGATAATATAGCAAAGTACACGTGCAAGATGATATATATATTATATTACTCACAATATCAACAAATGTGATAATCGACCGAGTTCTGGAGATAAACTTCCAGTTAGATTCCTACCTAGTAACAACCTGTTGCACAAAAGGAAAAGCAGACAAGCCATCATTTTGCATAGTCCAAACTTATTATAACCTAGAAAGTAAGGAACTAACTACTACAAATTTATACGTAGATGAAGGTGAATCGTCATTTTTTCTTTTACCAAAATTTCGTTATCCCAAAGAATGACATGTTCATGGAACACAAAAAAAAAAAAAAAAGGAGAAGAGAAGAGAAGAGAAGGAAATAGTATGCCATGCCCGTTTTATCCATGTTAAACAAATATATCTAAGTGAATGGAAAGAAAGTAAAAAAAGAAAAAACATAAGTTGGATGATAGGCATCAAGAAAGAAGTTTTGGCAAACAATTTTTTTTATGTTCGATAATTATAAAAATAAGTAGAAGAAAAGATTGGAAAAAGGACTGAAATCGTACAATTCACTAACATGAAGATAACCATCATCAAGTGTTCGATTATAGCAGATAACACCCCTCCAGGTTGAATTACACGGATCGCCCCTGTTCCAACTGGCAAGATTTTTGTATGGGTCGGTCAAACTTTTCTTGATTAACCGCAATGCAACCACTGCACAACAACATTAAAAATAATCAAGAAAATATAAAAACCATCTCGCCATTCTGCACTAACTCACTAATTGATTTCGGTAAAATTCAACACAAATCATGGTAAATACTTTACGTAAAAATGAAGTATGGTACGTTTTGCAAAGTCGAAAGTTGTTAAGTTTTATCAACATATACTTCTGACGAATATTTAATATTCGCTGAATATATGCAAAAACGAAAAACCGAAAAAACTGATTTGACATCTTCACTTGCTTAAGATGTTAGCCCTCGAAATTACCTTCTTTCGGATCTGTTCGATCGCTATCAGCTCCAACAAGCAACAAATACCAGCAGAAACACATAAACAAACTCATTCTAGCCTTTGCAAAAGTTAACCGGGGCTTCCCAAGAATCGTCATTTTATCAAACACTTAGCCTGCACCTGAAACAATCATCAAAAACAAATCAAACTTCGGAACTCATTAGCAATCATCTGAAACAAATACCTCAAAATCAAGTCAACATTTGCAAACCAGTCAATCACAGTCTCCAACATGATTAAACAAATCTTTTCAAAGCTTGCATTGAAAGACGAAAGAGGCAAACCATATAAACAAAGCCGGATCAAATAAACAGTCAACAAATACGACGTCGTCCAAAGCAAAAAGATGGAACACAAAAAAAAGGGGCGAGTCAACAGTAAAATCGAACGAAATTAGGGCACGCAAATCGTCAATTTTTCATCATATAAAAATACTTCACAAAAATAAAATAAAAAACATAAATACACGTACGAGGGAAACATGCTCAACAAGAAGAAAATGGTGTCTGAAATCTGGAAAGGGGGAATAAGAAAGAGCGCGTAGGAAGAAAACTCGGATGAGTTGACCCGTTCTCCATATATGAATATTGATTTTGTTTGTGACGATGGTGGTGATGATTAGTATTATTTTTATTATTATTATTATTATTAGCAGTAGTAGTAGTACAGCAGAAGAAGCATCAGCCATCTTTTTCTGGCTGGTGCTTTGTTTTCAAACAGTTATTAAATAAATAAAATCAAATATGGTAAATTACAAACACACCCTGAGGTATGGCCAATTTACAAAAAAAACTCTTCCTGTTTGGATAATTACATCTACCCCCTTAACTATGTTTTTTTCTTACACTTCCACACTTATGGTGTCAAATTCAACATAATCATCTAGATTTCGTGGAATGTGCTCTAGTTTGTACTCGTTTTGTGTAAAAATATAGTTTCTGATGCACTACAATCTGATATATACAAGCCAAAAAACACATATTGTGATCTTCTTGCTTCAAAATGTATAGTTCGAATGGGATAAAACGGGTACTAAAGTGATAATATTTCATATAATCTCGAAGATTCCACTAATTTGAAGAGTTGAGGCGGTGGTTGTAATTATCCAAACAATATGGGGGGTTTTGTAATTTGACATTACTTTAGGGGTGGTTGTAATTTCCCCAATAAAATAAAATAAATAAATAAATAAATTGAAATAAACAAGAACTCAGAGACCAAGTTGTGGCTGGCAAACAATATTTTATTGAAAATTTAATGGGTGATTGGCTTTGTTGACTTTTTGATGTGGGGGAGTTGTTGTTGAACGAACGGCTTTTCTTGAATATATAATTTTATTAATATAATAATAATTGATAATATTGTTGAAATGGTGAAACTGAAAAAAAAAAAAAAAAAAAAAGCTGAGGGAATGGAATCTTCCCAGTTCACATTTTGATGATCTTGGTTGGCTTGTTTAAGGCAGCTAATCTTTTGATTAAGGGGTAATTAATTAGTAGCAAGTTGAAGAGGAAGACTAATTATGGAGTATTCATGTAACTAACTGGGTACGGGTGTTCGTTCGGTAATATCGTACGGGAATTTCGGTATTTTGAATATTTGTATCTTTTGTCGTGCCGAACTTATTCGGTTCGGCATGGGTTTCTACTGCATTAGTTCAATTTATTCAGTTCGGTACGGGTAAAACTGAAAATTTATTCTACATTTTAAAAAATAATATATATATATATATAATTCTTGAATTTATATTTATATATATACCGAAATATTTATATTTAAATTAATTAGCTTTCAGAAAATTAATTAATTCTTGAATTTGACATTCAAATTTCAATAATCAACCCTAAAAAAGTGATTAACAATAGAGGCTAATTTTGTAAATAAAAAAAATTATCAATCTAAAAGTATTTTACAACCTTAAAATATTTATTAATAAATACCGGAATTCAGAAAAATAGTAACCAAGTACCGAACCGAATTTTCGATTGCATGTATCGAATTTTCGACTAGTCCTTTAACTCTATAACTATTAACTGGGTATATTTTGAAATGTATATGTCCAAATTAGAGACCCGTTCTACTCCGGGTTCTCCCATCCGACCCAATTTATACTTAGGTACGATTTAATCGGAATACTTTGAAAGCAATATTATTAATTATAATTATCACCGAGTGTAGGATCGAAAGAACCTTATATCTACTTCATTATTAACAAATAAATAAATTGTTTGATTATCTAGCCAACAACAGATAATGGATATCTATCTACTACATGGTCAAATGAGAAGTAGGCGTTGACTAATCAAAGTCAATTAAGTTTATCAAAGGTAGCCTAATAGTAGAAATTATGGGTGTAAACCGGAACATAATTTTCGAATTTTCAGGTTTCGATTACTAAATTTTCGATTCTAGAAAAATAATTTTGATTTTTAATTTCTAGACTTCCAATATCTGGTTTTCCAATTTTTGGGGATCATAATTGGAATATATATGTGTATGTCTCAATTTCAATTTTAGTTTTTAAATGATACACTTATAATATGAGTATTATTAATTTATTATAATGTACTTTATACTATAGATGAATGAAAAAAAATGATTTCGAGGGAAAATATATGATTTTCGTCGATTTTGATAAAAAAAATAAATCAATTTTAGAATAAGTTTTTTCGTACCAATTTCCATAATTCTGATTTTCTTTTTAATTACTTTGAAACGAAAATAAAATTAGTTTTCACTTCTGAACAAAATTGAACTTCATGTATAAACTATGTGTAGCTACTTCATTTGGAGAACAAGATTTTGGAAAAAAATAATTTGAAACAAAATTATTTATATTTATAGGGAGCTTTTACTATCCGAATGACTTGACCGAGTGTAGAACTTGAAAACGAAGTAGATTTATTCGGTATTGTAGACATGAGAGTAAATGAATTGAATCGGCCTACAAGCAAATAAGTCAGCTCAAATTTATTATTTATTTTTCATAAGTTCGTGAGCCGGTTGTCCACGTTTATATTTTATATATTTATATTTATTATATATAAATAATGCATACTACTGAAAAATATATGCAATATTAAAAAAATCAGTTCCATTGACTTTTTATTTCATATTTTCAACTTTTTTTATATAGATAATAAATAATTAAATAATAATGATAATAATAATAATAAGTTGAGCTGAAGCCCACCAAATGAATTAAATTCTGACTTGTATATGGTCGGATTTGAAATGGGTTTGACCAATTCCCGCGAAAGTATTCCCACACGACTTTTATTAGTTGTACGAATCGTTTGAATTTATGAGTGAATTTTAGGAAGGATTGAAATAACCTCATATTATAAAGGGTAAATTACAACAAACCCCTAAGGTATGTTCAAATTACGAAAACCCCCCTCTTATTTAGATAATTATAGCCACCCCTTAACTATAAATATTCTGACACTTCCACCCTTGCGGTTTCAAATTTAGTGGAGTCTTCGAGATTATATGAAATATTATCATTTTTCAACCCGTTTTATCTCATTCGGAATCCACATTTTGAAGCAAGATGGTCATAATACGTATATCAGATTGTGGTGCATCTGAAACTTTATTTTTACACAAAATGAGTACAAACTAGAGCACATTCCACGAAATTTAGATGATTATGTTGAATTTGACACCATAAGGGTGGAGGTGTAAAAAAAATCATAATTAAGGGTAGATATAATTATCCAAATAAGAGGGGTTTTTTCGTAAATTGACCATACCTCAGGATGTGGTTGTAATTTACCCTATTATAAAAGGCTCAAAAGATGTGAAACAAATGTTTGTTCCATGTTCGATGCTACGATCGGTGAATTTAATGTAAAAAGAAATTGTTAGGTATAAATGTTGAAGGTGGCTATTCATGGATAAAATTGGACAACTAAACTTATATGTCAAGAAATAGACGACATACCAACTTTTGAAATAATATAATTATATAATTTCATGATTTTATTCTTCATCAGTTTATTTATGTGTTATACCACATGAAGGTTACATTATGTGATTTTTTATCGTTGTTCTGCACACAACAATATGTATATGTTTTTTTGTATCTATCTGAATGATAAAAATATATTCGATTTATTTCAATCCGTGTAGCATAGTATAATATTTGAAGGATCATATGTTTTATATTTTCTATGCACTAACTCAAGATGATTAAAATAGATACATGGATCATATGGTCAGAATTGATTTGGGTAGTAGGTGAATTTTATTTATTTATTTATATTTCTAATTTCTATTTTCAGAGTTGGTTTTATCCTTTTTTTTTTAAACCAGGTTATCTATATACAGATATTAGGTCATGGCCTATTTGCTTGCTAAAAAAATAAATTAAACGTCATGACCTACGTGTCGTACTTTAATACTCGTAAAAGTCATAAGCAACTAATTAACTAACACTTAAATTAAAGAATTTTAAGTTGGGCACCTCAAATTAATAATAACAAAATTATTGAACTTTCTAATTTTTTTCAATTTATCTTACATTAAATTTAAAAATTTAACTTCATTTTTAATTATATGGTGAGCTACTTATTCGTATCTAGATCCACTTTCAAATTTTTTTAACGAAGAAATCTAGACAAAGTCATAAGTACGTAAAAAATTAAAATACTCCTCCCACCCCCATTTTAATATACTTCAAATTTCATCTATTTAACCTTAATTTAACCGCAATTTCACAAGTTAATTAATTTTGCCCCTAGTCTAATTTTGACCGCCGCCGCCGTTAATTTTATTTTTAGTATTAATGTGGCTGACAGTAATATTAACTATATTATTGTTTGACACAATAATATTGTTATATTACTATCTCACACAGTAGTATTAAGACAACAAATCCCTATGTTACATGCAAGACCAATCAAACACCACGAATTGTTGCAGCGGTTGAACCAACAGTCACAAAATTCCAGACATTGTTGCATAGATCAAATGAAAGCAATGAAATAGTAAAAAACACAAAAAGTTATAGTTGTTCGATCTGTACTACCACAAACTTACATCCATTGTTGCACAGATCAAATGAAAGCAATAAAACAGTAAAGAACACAAAAAAGTATAATGGTTCGATCTGTATTGCCACATACTTACATCCACTCACGTGCAGAGAGAGAACAATTCACTAGAATCAGAAGGTTTACATGATACAAGAATGATGATCAAACACTCAACACTCACAATTAATCACTTTGTTGCAGATTGCACTTACCAAATCACGGGCTCTTCGTGCTTTATATACATCGTTAATCTTAGCTAAAATAGACTTGTTCCCCAAGCTTCCGATGTGAGTTGGACAAAATGTCCGCATTAGAAGAAATGATTCGAACTTTCTTTTAGTTTAGGGGAGTAACCTTTTGCACTTTTCAGCTCATTTTCCAATTTGATGACGTGGATAAACATCCACATAACTTGTACACGTGGATTTGAATCATAGGATAACACTATACGTATGCAGTTCATTATAATTTATATGCATGTGAAATACTTTTTATGCTTATTTTTGTGTTTTGTGCATAATAGTTGTTTCAAAAAAAGTCAACATGCACTTATTTTGGGGTTAGTGTTAGTCAGAATAATTTAGATCAATTAATGAACCTAACTTATGCTTCCTTTTTGTGGGATATGTTTTATTGATGCATAACTATGAGTTTTGCAAGTTTTGTAATAATTATTTTAAATAGAGACGACTTTTATAATTACGGCCACCTCTGAATTATGGTCAAATTATGAAAGCGTCTCTTTTATTTTGGTAATTACAGTCACTCCCCTCCACTATGTATTATCTTACGAAAATATCCCTTCAAATGTAAATTTAAGGATGTTAAATCGGTAAAACATAACCGAAATTTCGGTAAGCCAACTTTCATAACGTTTACCGAACTGAATGTACGATTTAGTTCGGTAAATAACCGAATTACATAAATTTTATAAAAAATATTTGAAAGGAGGGGTGGCTGTAATTACAAAAACCAGAGGAATTTTTCGTAATATGGTCATACATGAGGGTGTGACCGTAATTTGCCCTGTAAACAAAGCAAAAGCCAGATACCCCATATCCTAAATAAAATCTCTAAAAGTACAAGAAAATGATGCTCTTTGCCGGGTAAAGCCCATACCATTGTTAGTAGGCCAACAAATGGGCCTCATTACATGGGCAATTATTGGGCTACGTAGGCGCCACGTGTAATAAAGCTCATGAATAAAATTAACATGCGACAAATATAGGGTTTACATATATTTCCTACATCCGATAAATTTAACCGAATTATATTTTAGGGTAAATTACAAACGCCCCCTGAGGTATGGTCAATTTGCAAAAAAATCCCTCTTATTTAGATAATTAAATCTACCCCCTCAACTATGAGTTTTTCTTACGCCTCCACCCTTATGGTGTCAAATTCAACATAATCATCTAGATTTCGTGGAATGTGCTCTAGTTTGTACTCGTTTTGTGTTAAATTACATTTTCTGATGCACCACAATCTGATATACACAAGCCAAAACACACATATTATAATCACCTTGCTTCAAAATGTAGAGTTCGAATGGGATAAAACGGGTACAAAAGTGATAATATTCCATATAATCTCGAAGATTCCACTAAATTTGAGGAGTTGAGGGGGTGGTTGTAATTATCCAAACAAGATGGGGGTTTTCATAATTTGATCATACCTCAGGGGTGGTTGTAATTTACCCTATATTTTATTATTAAATATCTCGTTAGGTTGTCAAGATAAGATTAAATAATCTAATGAAAATCAAATTATATCATCGGATTCCAGGACGTGCAAAAGAAGAAAAAAAACTTCGTAGAACGTAAAATATGTCATGATAACATAATATTTATGTGAATCGATCTGACAAGTTATTGGGAATACTAAACATCGGACATAATATTTGAATTTTTGTCTTCTAAAAAAAGTAAAAAAAATTGATTTAAATGTGATCCACAAGTTAATGGTCCCAACGAACTACACTAAGGTCCACTAATTAGCAACATCAACTCCAACTAGAAATTAGCTCATATATATCTAAGTTCATTTCCAAGTTGCTTTCATTGAAAAACCTTATCTTTATTTTGGTAAGTATATAGATTAGGCAAAACATTAGATACATATTGGACCGGTCGTATCGGTCATCTACGATTCGGTTATTCGATTAGTATCTCATTGATCCAGAACCATAGTCGATTGTTACATATAGGGATCAATTAACGGTAAATTATATATTTCAAATTTATGAAGTGCGATGGTTGACATGCACTATTTTTTCAATAATCACGCGCGATTTAGTTTTTCCAAGAGTGATCATCATATAAAATTAGTTTAATTTCATTGGAGTACTTTTAGCATATTCCTCTAATTATAGCGATAATCGTGTACGTTTCACGCGCAGACCTTGCTGATTTGAAAACTAAAATAATTAGGCGATGGAAATATTTATAAGAGTAATGCTAAATTTAACAATTTGAATTATAAAGTTTCAATATATCTTAGTTTTTGGAGTACATATTAGCAAAACTCGTGCATATAAGGTGTTACTTAATTATTTTCGATTATTAACAATTTCATTGCTTTTGGAGAAGAAGCAATTTTATATCCTATCTAGTTAAATTCTTATGTCAAAAGGCGTAAATATAAAGATCAACCCCAAATTTGATCAGTGATTAATTGGCTCAAAATCGTTCCGAGAAAACACAACGTAGCGTTTCTTAAATCAACACTTCAATTTTCGGGCCAACATTTTGGTTAGGAAAAGTTGAGAAATTAGATCCATCAAAGTCCGATCCGACACTAAAAGTTGACTATTCTGAAATCGTGCCACACACACACACACACAC